>OX463839.1:45410809-45540197 GCA_949825065.1 Odontocerum albicorne
GCAGGACATGTTTGCGAGCTACTTTTTTTTCAATAAAGAAATACACGAAAAGCAAGTTAAGAATCCAAATTACTGATGGGAATTTAGAAAACTAATTGCTTCTGGGCTCATTCAGCCTTTCTTCTAATGTTGAAAAACGTTCGAGCATCAAATATTTCACTAACTAGCGTGTTAGATAATAAATATAAACCCTTCTTAAATACAATAAACGTAATTCATAGGTCTATGGTTTTTTATTATTATTACCCTCATTTATTAGTTCTAAAATATTTCAATTGATGAACATGGGCCGCCGTCGGCTCACCGCTACCGAAAATACCGACTCGACTGTGAGAATAAAAAGGTGGCCGATCCCTGATTTAAACCACAGACTTTATACATGATATTTCGATGCAGTTGTTTTTATACTATTGTGAAAATGAATTGGAATGGATTAAGCAACTATGATATGCATTTACCGGTCTACACTCATAAACTCATCGAAAACACGAACAATGAGAAATAAGGGATGAAACATTAGAGATACCTTCGAGATGTGGTGTTGTAGACGGATTTTCCGCATCCCATGGACCGCAAGGCGCACCATCGTCTCTAATATCCAAGATTATGAAAACAATTCTACATGCAATAAAAAATTCTAGCATACGAGGGTTGGTACTTAAGTTTTGAGACAGACAAGTAAAAACAAATATTTATCATTGAAAATGGTTGTATTGTTTTTCAAAATACTCTCCATGAAGATCAATACACTTTTGCATGCGTTTGAACCAATTTTCGAAGCAACTTTTTCTACTTCAAAACACACGTTTTGAACGCATCAACCGCTTCTTCAGGCGTCGAAAAACGTTGATCTCGCAATTTATTTTTGATATTCGGGAATAAAAAGAAGTCATTTGGTGCCAAATCAGGGCTGTACGGCAGATGACCCATCAATTCGATGTTTTGAGTGCTCAAAAAGTCACTTATTTGAGCCGATGTGTGAGAGCTCGCATTGTGGTGGTGGAGAATGACCCGTCTTCGGCGGTTGGTTTTCCTCATTTCTTCGAACACTTCTAACAAACAAATGGTGGTGTACCATTCAAAATTGACCGTACGATGTTCCACTAAAGGCACTGTTGCGACATGACCATTTATACCGAAGAAACAAGCCACCATTTACTTCTAAGTGCTTCGTGCGCGAACAACTTTTGTTGGATTTGGCTCGTCTTGAAAGACCCATACAGTCGACTGCTGTTTAGTTTCTGGCTCATATGCATAGATCCATGATTCGTCGCCTTTCACGATCTTATAGACGTCTTTTGAAGCACCGCGATCGAATTTTTTCAACATTTCTTTGGACGAATCGACACGGGCCTTTTTTTGAGCGATTGTCGAATTATGTCGTATCCAACGCGAACAAATATTTTTAATATCAGTTCACGCACAGCATCGATGTTTTCTGGCACAACAACCGATTTTGGACGACCTTCACGAAATTCGTCCTGGAGCGAACTACCACCACGATTGAATTCGGAAAACCAGCGAAACACAGTGGCCCGGGATGGGGCTTCATCACGAAAAGTCGAAGCGAGTTGATCGGCACACTGTTGTTGAGTTAGTCCACGTCGAAAATCATAAAAAATCATCGCACGAAAATGTTCACGATTTAATTCCATTTTTGCCAGAGATGAATTTTTCAAGTCACTGTAAACAACACAAATAGCACTCGTATGACAAAACTTTCTGAGCACGTATACCATTAAAAACATCAAACTTCACGATTCTGATGCCAGATTTGACGTATCTACACTGGTGTTGCCATATCTCAAAACTTAAGTAGCAACCCTTGTACTCGTACTCGGGGCTACCAGAAAGAATAACAAAAGTCTGAAGAACTAGGGATCACGGGGACAGTTGAATGAAAGTGAGTAAAAGAAAGGAGTCCTATAAGATGGGCTGACCAAATAAAGGACTTAACAGGATTCTCTTGCAACGCTTTAACCTTTCCCTTCCTGTGCTAAAAAAATCTGTGCGTTCCGGTGCTGTGTATTCAATACACATGTAAAAATGAGCGATTTAAAATCTGAAAAATAAGAATATTCATAGCCAATCGCTTAGATTAATTAAATTTGAAGTCAAAAGTGATAATAATTGAAATTTAATTGCTGAAAATACGAAAAACAACATCGGCCGACATTAACAAAACGGGTGAAGCGACCACCTCAAACGAAAGCTACTAAAGCGAGAGAAGCGAGCGAACTGAGATTCTATTCTTGCGTTCCCATATACCGAAGTAGAGTGAGAGTGAGACGTGAATAGCGTCGCTTCCTCACCCATAGCGGTTTTTTTAGAATGAATAAACCTACGTCACACACTGACACACGTTTGATTGTATTGGTGAATTTATTCCCGATTTTCACAAAATATCTCTGATGTGGCCGATAAGTGCTAATTATTATAAATATTATTTTTTTCATTCAATGCGTAAATGTATTACGGGGAAATACCTAAAATCTGAACCCAGTATTTACTATATTTATAGAGATATTAAAGTTTTTAGAAGCAATGTGTACTAGTTACACATCACAGGACAGGAAGGGTTAATCAATATGCCCCATGACCGGGAACGATGAAGACAGGTGGTGAACTAATATCAAGACATAGGGTGACGCACCACGACGCTCAATATTAAACACGCGATGAAAAATAAGAAGAAAGTTATGCTATTTTGTCATCATCATCTTCACCCGTGTTGTGTCAATACAGGTCGTATACCTTCCTCAACTAGAGCCACTTTTCAGGAACGAACGTCGGCCAACATTTATGTCAACTAACTCAACATGACTATTCCGAAAAAATATAAAACACAGTTTGCAATTGTAAAATATTTTAAAACACATAATATATATTTATATTTTAAAATACATATTCGGAATGTTTGTGGAGATTTGTCATCGTTCCAATTTTTGTTTAAACTTATTTTACATTTTGTTATAAATATACCATATAAATTATGTATTATACATTATCCAAATATACTTAGAGACCATTTGTAACTCATGTTAAAATTCGGTAGTTATAAAAAAATAATTATAGGATTAAACATAGAGAACAATTTTTGATCAGATTTAAACTAAAGTTGAAAACCGGTACATGCCGCAACAAGTATGCTACATCGAAATTTCCTAGCAAAACTTTCAATTTGATGACAGCTTTGAATTATCACCTTCGTTTTGGAAAACGACACTCAGATAACATATCTATTCCATGAACGGTCAAATTTTAAGAGACATTCACAACGAATGCCTCCTGTGATCACTGCAACGAGAGCGCAATACTTCAAAATATCATGGCAACACCAAGCACAAGCACACAAATGTATTTTTTTATATTTCACGGAATCACTAGCTCCCTGAGGTTGACGGCCAATTAAACGGTCGAAACTTAAAACGGTCAAGTTTAAAAATATTAATACGCGATAAAAAAAACAGTAAAACGACCTCCGTGACCTAGTTGGTAAAAAGACTGTCTTCCAACCCAGGGTTAGTGGGTTCGATTCCCGTTGGAAGCCTTTTTTTTAATGATTTCAGTTTAGTTTTGGTCTTATACCTCTTAAACATATATTTGGTTGGTTGGAAGATGTTGCCACATGGTAATAGTCCGTCTGATTGGACTGTATGCAACGATAGTGTAATACTCGTATAATAAGTTTGCAAACAAAGCGTGAAGATATCTGATTTTCAAAAATCATAGTTTGAAAATAAGGACCAGTATCAATGGACTTAATGTATGGATAACCGTCCTTATACGAGATTGTATTCATAACGCTCAATCCGACCTCCAGAGCGGTCCAAGGCTTGTCACATTTTCTCAGCGCTTTCCGCCCATAAATATCGGTCCTGTTCCTTTTTGACCGGTCCTCCATTTGTCAGTATTTCCTCTTTCTCCTGTTTACCCTTCCTGTGATGCGCACTTCCCTCACGAAGATACTCCTCACCCTTCACTCTATACTCCAAAGTCCACTTTCCTCGATATAATATGCCACCTTCTAATGGAACTTGTGTTTGTATACAATGTCGCTTCTCAAACTTTTGAAAAAAACTTGTTAAAAATAGTATTTTTACTAGAGATAATAGTGTTGTACAAAGCCCATGCAATGCATCCATCGTTGCTTTATTCCATGCTCGTCCAGTGTTGGTTATCTATAAAGCAATATAAAATATATTTTTGTGCCGTTTTGTGACCGAAGTCACTTATTTCATTTCATATTTGGACCTAATTGTAGAAAAGGACCTATAACCCACAAAACACATTTTTTGGTTTATTTGAAATACGTTTGGATGTTTTGAATAAGATGAAGAAAGGAGGATGGTTTAAGATGGTTTAGACATTGGAGAAAATTAATGACTAAGCGAGTATACAAATCAGAAGTACAAGATGCGCGTGACTGGAGTAAATGGACTGGATTTTAAAAGAAGTGTGAAAAATATAAGATTGTGTATGACGATTGGAGAAAGCGAAAGTTGTATGCTTGGATAGAAAAGTTTGGAGATATCTTCCCTGCTTTCCCCGCAACGGACACGGCGTGATGATACGTACCATGTATGTATGTATGATTAACCAAAAAAATCATAGATCAAATCTATATAACAGAGTTGACATGGTTAAAATATGTCCTAACATTTTTTGTTCCATAACTCATGCAAAGCAGCTGGGCACTTCCTTAATTATCTTAAAACAGATATACTCGTATGTATACAAAAAAGTGCATCGGGTCCTTTTTGCATATTAACGTCCGCTTATTGTGAAAATAAATCATAATCTAAATATTTTTGTTGTTTCGATCAAACTGTAAAAATGTTTGCATGTAAAAAAATAATCTCATTATTTTTTTAACCACGAGAGTCACATTTTACCCTAGAGGATAAACCACGGGAGTCACATTTTACCCTAGAGGATAAACCACGAGAGTCAAATTTTACCCTAGAGGATAAACCACGGGAGTCACATTTTACCCTAGAGAATAAACCACGAGAGTCACATTTTGCCCTAGAGGATAAACCACGGGAGTCACATTTTACCCTTGAGGATAAACGACGTTGCATCATACAATTCATGTACGACGCATATGACGTTTATCATCTAGGGTACAGAGTGACTTCCGTGGTTTATCCTCTAGGGTACAGAATGGAACTCGAAGACTTTTTGACTTTTGAGTTCACCGTCATCACCCACACCGATTTTTAAATAAATTGAGTCCTTATGATGTAAAATGATATAGGAGGAGCTGTTTCTCTACTGACGCATCACCATTATGAAAATTTAATATGTTAGTACAACTCAAGTCACCGTTTTCCGTCTTTTATATGTGCATGGCAAAAAGTGACTTAAAAGTGAAAAAATAAAATATATGACAGCCTTTGTGAGATAATTGGTAAGACCTGTCTTTGAAGCCGGGCATTGCGGGTTCGATTCCCGTCGGTACCTAGTTTTTTTTAAAGGTTCCAGTTTGGTTTTAACTTAAAAGCTTCTTTAAAATCACTCGGTTGTTTGGAAGAGCATGCCAATAAACCCGCCAGGCATACAACAAAAGTGTAATAAAATGCGACAATCTGCATAATTTTAAGTTCTCACTCTTGATTATTTCATAGGCTTTTAAAATTAAGTTTCGTAATTTTTTTTCAAAGTTTATAAGATTTTTTGGTGCTGCATCCAAAACTTAATTAATTTTTTTTTCTCTATCACGTATTATGGGGCTCAAAACGTTGTTTAATTCATTGATCCATAGCAACTAGAAAGCGATGGTTGCATTTATGATAGAGCTCACTGGGAGGCGCAGAACTCACTCATGGTGAAGAAGGTACAAAAAAAAAATATCTACGATATCTCTATATGAGTGAGTTTGGTGTCTATACATGGCTTTATCCTACTCAGTTTATGCTGGGCATGCTCGGGTATAACTCCTTGAGCGTAAGAAGAGATCTGCGTCTCCTGATATACGTTGTCAAAGTCGTTCGAGGAGCTGTTCAGCATTACTGCAAAGATTAGCGTTAAATGTTCCTAACAATCACACTAAACTGCGCCGGCAAGAACTGTTCTCAATAACATACGCCAGAACGGGTCTTCCAGCCGCTATGTCTGTTGGAAGGGCCTTAACTCTTTTGAACGGAACTGCTTCGGATATTGACATATTTCATATTACATTACCAAAAGCAAAAGTAAATTTTCTTCTAAGATTGAGCGCGTTAGAAAGCACTCATCAACGTGTTTAAGTGACTTTGAATATATGGGTATGTTTGTGTGTATATATAATATGTATGCATATACATTATTTTTTATTTTATATGATTTTTAATGTTAACATTTCTTGTATTTTTTCAAAGTAATTGGGCTAAGACTCTTTTAAGAAAAAATAAATAAATAAATTATTTATCCACAACTTACACTGGCATTCAGCTAAGTAAATGTAACGTTATTATTTTTTTTATGAGTTATTGCTATACAACAATTTGTTACAACCAACCAGCTCAATATGAATGCGTTAAGTTGTTTTGATCCATGACAGAGTATACAAAAAAATATTAGTTTAAATGCAAGTGAATGGCTTCTCTCGAAATAATAATGGTATAACTAGAGGGAATTCTTTTTTTAAAGATAAGGAAGGGAAACAAAGGGAAATTAGGATGAAAGGATATTCTAAGTGATATAACATTTTTCCAATTCTCTCTTACACGTAAATAAGGGTGGTACACATCTGATAACTATTGTAAGATCGTTAGCACGCAAAATAATGTCGGCAAAATGTGAAGGTATTTGTTTGTACGCTCTTCATTTTCTGCTTAAAGCGGATCTTGATATGTTCTTTCATAGAAACATTAATCTACAGTCGATAGTAATGTTAACGGGGAAAAACTCGTAAAACCAGGAAATCGTAAACAAGATCTTAAATATATTGACAGGCCACTAAAACATTTACTTTCGAACCATACAGTATCAAAACCTGCTAAGATGATGAAGTAAACAACAGTATTTTAATATCAATTTGGATATATGGAAATAAAAAAGGCTGAAACGAGCAGAATAAATGCTGTAGAAATGCATGGACTAAGAAGAATACACGGGTCGACGATTAATAACAGAATATAGAATGAAGTGATTATGGATGCATGTGAACATAAATGCATGGACTAAGAAGAATACACGGGGTGACGATTAATAACAGAATATAGAATGAAGTGATTATGGATGCATGTGAACATAAATGCATGGACTAAGAAGAATACACGGGGTGACGATTAATAACAGAATATAGAATGAAGTGATTATGGATGCATGTGAACATAAATGCATGGACTAAGAAGAATACACGGGGTGACGATTAATGACAGAATATAGAATGAAGTGATTATGGATGCATGTGAACATAAATGCATGGACTAAGAAGAATACACGGGGTGACGATTAATAACAGAATATAGAATGAAGTGATTATGGATGCATGTGAACATAAATGCATGGACTAAGAAGAATACACGGGGTGACGATTAATGACAGAATATAGAATGAAGTGATTATGGATGCATGTGAACATAAATGCATGGACTAAGAAGAATACACGGGGTGACGATTAATAACAGAATATAGAATGAAGTGATTATGGATGCATGTGAACATAAATGCATGGACTAAGAAGAATACACGGGGTGACGATTAATAACAGAATATAGAATGAAGTGATTATGGATGCATGTGAACATAAATGCATGGACTAAGAAGAATACACGGGGTGACGATTAATGACAGAATATAGAATGAAGTGATTATGGATGCATGTGAACATAAATGCATGGACTAAGAAGAATACACGGGGTGACGATTAATAACAGAATATAGAATGAAGTGATTATGGATGCATGTGAACATAAATGCATGGACTAAGAAGAATACACGGGGTGACGATTAATGACAGAATATAGAATGAAGTGATTATGGATGCATGTGAACATAAATGCATGGACTAAGAAGAATACACGGGGTGACGATTAATAACAAAATATAGAATGAAGTGATTATGGATGCATGTGAACATAAATGCATGGACTAAGAAGAATACACGGGGTGACGATTAATAACAGAATATAGAATGAAGTGATTATGGATGCATGTGAACATAAATGCATGGACTAAGAAGAATACACGGGGTGACGATTAATGACAGAATATAGAATGAAGTGATTATGGATGCATGTGAACATAAATGCATGGACTAAGAAGAATACACGGGGTGACGATTAATAACAGAATATAGAATGAAGTGATTATGGATGCATGTGAACATAAATGCATGGACTAAGAAGAATACACGGGGTGACGATTAATGACAGAATATAGAATGAAGTGATTATGGATGCATGTGAACATAAATGCATGGACTAAGAAGAATACACGGGGTGACGATTAATAACAAAATATAGAATGAAGTGATTATGGATGCATGTGAACATAAATGCATGGACTAAGAAGAATACACGGGGTGACGATTAATAACAGAATATAGAATGAAGTGATTATGGATGCATGTGAACATAAAAGTCATGTATTAATTATGACAAAAAAGAGCGTTCTGAGATTGTTTGGGCATGCAGAACGAATATATCGTCGTTGTTCTGCGAAAAGCGTTTAAGTCCAAATATTGAGTTTTGAGATAAATGCAATTTAAGTTTCGGAAGGCGATGTAAAATCAAGTTTTTAATAAAATGAAATACAAACAGATGTTATTTAAAGACAGTTTATTTATTTATAAGAATTACTTTTAAAAAAATGAGTAACTTAAAAACATATTACCTAAAAATTTAAAATACGGACACCTGTTTTGGACTTAATCCTTTCTTTTTTAAAACAATTGTAAAAAGGTGACTGAAACGCTTCTAAAATATTGTTTTTTCTATATTATTTTATTATTTATTCCGAATGACTTGATGTGTCGTGGTTTATTAAGTCATGAACTCTTGTACTGGTTGGCAGGGATGAATTGCTTCGGGATGATATTTTTTTTTTATAATTTCATAACAGCGAAACTATACAACTTTTGGACATAAATGTTTTTTCCATGTGTAGATATTTTTATTTTAAATCAAAAAGTCGTTTTAAGCAAAAATGGACTTAAATGCTTTTCGCAGAACAACGACGATATAATACATTTAAAATGTGAACAGAAAGCAAGTTTGAGTAAGATCAGGGAACTGTAAAAAGTCAGAGAAATTATATGAGAAGGCGTATGGATGTACATAGAAGAGGCGAGAAATGTATGTCGTGATTGGAAGGACTGGATCTCTGTCCTCTATGCCTAACTGGGCAGGGTAACAGCGTGATGGTATGAATGCATCTAATGTAAATATCACAAGAAATATAAAAGTTGTAAATTTGCAACTCTGCCTCCTGGTTGAGGGATTTAACCCGGAGTTCGGTCGTTCACATTTTATTTGAAACAGCCTTCGTTGGGGCATATTTAGAAATCATAACATTCTTAATTTTCCGTTTTCGGTAGACATTAAAACTTCTTTTCAAATATTTAAAAATAAACAGTGGTTTCCTAAAAACATAAATAACACTTCGCTTAACCCAATTACATAATACATCCAATAACAAGCAAAAATAATTATATATATATATATATATATATATATATATATATATATATATATATATATATATATATATATATATATATATATATATATATATATATGTGTATAGCATAATGATAACAGGAACAATATTACTCATGCTTCCCTGCGAAATAACTCAGTTATGCCTAAAAGTTTATTAAGAAGTTTAATCCTCAATCTATCCATCGGGATATGAAAGATATTAATATCGGAAAATTCATACAACGATGTCATTCCGCGTGCGATTGATAATGCTTTTAATAGCTCATTTCGTGAGAACGGCGCCGAAAAGAATCAATTCACGATTATTTAAATGATTGTCGGGTACATTAAACAAAAATCTGTCAATAAATTAAGGGTTTACTATTTTTCCTGGTAGATAGATATATTTTGTCGCTTAAGGAGTAATATCTAAGTGGACCCATTAAAATGTGGGATGGAGCCATGGATAAAATATATAAACTTTGCAATAAAAGTGTCAATAAATTATTTTTTGGGATCGCTCAACTATCAGGGATTTCTAGATACACCTTGAGTTCCATATGATTGCGCCGGTGCTATAAACTAGGTATATATCTCTTAATATAAACTATGTAGTCGTCTCTAGCCGTCCATCCTCGTGGCTGAAGGCTGTGATCTTCGTGATGAGGCCTGCTCAATATATTTTTAACCATTTCTGTCTCCGGCAATATGTGAAGCCTCGCTCAGAGTGGAATGGGTTACGTCCTTGATCCGGTTGATCCAACACGAGGACGGCTTAGTATTAATAAAATTAATTCCACTTATAATAGTGGAAAACATTACTTTGACTATCACTGCATTCCAAGTATAAGGATGGAGGGGAAATTATAATGGCCATCATGACACTCGATTATTGTTGTTGTGTAAATAAAGGCAACAGAAGTGAGGTTTGAGGGCTGAGGATGGCGGAGAGAGGACAGAGGACGTTACCCTGGCCACTAGATTTTATCGTTTTATTATGTCCTGTCGTCGGCCCTTCATTAATTCCATTTACCCCCTCATAAAATGCATCGAGGGATAATTTATTTACTACGCTTGTCCTTGTTGTTTCCTCCTATAAGGGCTTAATTTAATTTCTCACTGTCAGTTGTTTAACCCCCTTTGTGCCAGAAAGAGTTAATTTACTGACTATATCTATTCTGAAAATGGAATGCATTGACAATAAAACATGCCGACTGACACGTATCGGTTTTGGTGTAGACAGAAATAACAGATCTACTTAGCTTTTGTATTGTACTATATTACATTTCCGTTGTGTACTCGTACAGTACAACCTGGTCGGATTATTGTCATGGGGCAATCTCTTCCAGTCTGATTTTCAGTAAACAAACCTTAAGTGAAAAGCAGGCTAGATTTTTTAATGTTTTTTTTAATATGTATTCTAACAGATTTTAAACCCGCAATCTCCGCATTGGACTACAAGATTCCTACCAACTAGGCCACGGAGGTTTTCTTGTATAGTATGTTTATGCTCTTTATTTTTATAGTTTTTTTTAACTTTCCTCATATCAAATTGTTTCTGACTATCCCCTTGAAAATTTTTCGTCATTTCAGCCATGTATCGTCGGGTTACTGCCAAAAGTTTGTAAGTGCTCATTCTAACGTTAAAAGCATTAACCTTTTTTTTTATTTATTCACTGATGGTTGACATACGTGACCTAGTTGATAGATGTTTGTCTTCCAAGCCTGGGGTTGCAGGTTTATTTCCAGTTGGTACCCAATTAAAAAAAAAGATTTCACATTGGAAGAGATTGCCACTAGGCCATAAGCATATACAACATAACAAAAATATACATACACAATCTGTCCAGTGGGAAAAGTGACTGATTGTTGTATTTTCGCGTAACCACCAGGGCCATCTGTAAATGAATAAAAGATGAATTAGCGACACATTTCGACTATCTTCCGTAAAAGTTTCAAAGCGCTAGCATCGCTGGTTCAGTCGTAATGACGTTACAATCGACAGTGCCTTTTGAGTCGGTCGGAAAAAGGAACAATGGAGCAACGTACCAACATTAAAGTTTGTTTTAAATTGGGTAAAAGTGGCACAGAAACTTTTGAAATGATTCGAACTGTTTATGGTAGTGAAGAAATGAGTCGTAAGAACGTTTTAAGTGGTATGCAAGATTTCGTGATGGTAGAGAAAGCATTGAAGATGATCAACGGCCTGGACCATCATTGACAGTTCGAATTGAAGAAAATGTTCAATAAGTGACTGAAATTCTTCGAAATGATCGTTGTGCTACTAGGCTCATCGAGGAGCTAACTGGAATTCCTAAATCCACTGTCCATCTTATTTTAACGGAAAATTTGAGTAAACCGTACTGCACACACTGATCAAAAAGTTTGCCGAGTGGAGCACTAAGACATGAAAACAGCGACTGATATGGATCCAGACTTCATTTCAAGTATTGTAACAGGTAGTGAAACATGGTGTTTTCTCCACCCCCCGTATTCGCCTGATTTGGCTCCATGTGACTTCTCGCTATTCCCGAAACTGAAATTGACGATAAAAGAAAAGCGTTTCGACACGATTTCAGGCATCCAGAAGTCTTCGACCGCGATTTTGGAGACAATTCCGAAGAATGAGTTTCAGGAGTGCTTCAGAAAATTTTACAACCGCTTCCAGTATTATATTGACTCACAAGGAACGTATTTTGAATAAAATGTAATGTAAACTAAAAATAAACAATGTCCTGTATTTTATTTCCCGTCAGTCACCTTTCACATTGGACCGACTGTGAAAGGTGACTGACGGGAAACGTTGCCATAACATCTCACGTTTGATGAAGTAAGCAAAGAAAATGTTGTCATAACGACATCTATACGAAAAATACGAAACCGTGTACCGTTTCTCTACAGTTATGTCAAACAATTTGACGATAAAAAAGCAAAATGCTATTTATCCTTTTTATCCGTTGAGTACTATCGATGTATTTTATAAATATTAACAAAAAACACAGATAAAAAGAAAGTTTTCAAAAAATAACGTATTTAAATATCTGAAGATTCGAGATAAGGAGAACGCAAAAAATTGGAATATGAACCAATCGCCTGTAAGCGCTTTTGACATATATATCTTATTTAATCGGCTGAGCTCATCCAATATGGTATGAAATGTTGTATGCATAAGCGTGTTGTAAATATTCGATAATATCAAATTGGATAAAGTGCATACAATTTTGAATCGTGTGTAGGGGGAATCTTTTTTGTCATCTTATATGTTATCAACTTGATACATCTCGAAACCAAAACTAAATATTTGAAAAGCAATTTATTTTTGTAACATTGGCAAATCATCGCACATTTAAATCCCTCTGTTGACACAGCTTCCATTAGTGACCCAGACGACAATTTGTATCCAATCCCGTGTATTTGTATCCGATATTATATTTGCTTTCACTTATAGTCTCCCCAAAAAAACTGAGTTCCTTGTCGTACTATTATTGATGAATCATCTTTCACAGACGATTTTGTACAAACATACCAGGCAATTCCTCGTAATCGGGTGTATGATTGTCAACCATCTTGTGGGTGGCAGATGCGTATGTGTGTATCGGTTTATTGTGCACGCCGTTACATTTCAGCAAGCACACAATACACTCGTTCAGGCTACTTTCATTTCATCACATTCACTCAGATCTTAATCCTCCTTCCTAATAGTCTATGAATTATATTGTTATCGTGGTCTATTTCACTATAAAATGTTTTTAAATTGAAAGAAGAAAAGTTAATTATCTATTTTCATGCATTATTGACCATCTATGTAGCCTAGTTAGTAAGACGCTTGACTTCCACCAATGGGTTTTAGGTTTGATTCCAGATGTTACTAAAAAATAAAACAAAAGGAAGGTTCCAGTCTAGGGAAGAGTTCGTCATGTAACAATTCTCGCGATTATTGTTGTCTGTTGACGTGCAGTAGTGTTACCAAAACGTGCAATAACGAACCGCGATTTCCGTGCGTACTCGACTGACGCAAAACCCGAAGACTCGAGGAACCAATTCAAAACCGTGTAATTTTGTTATTGCGACGGTCGCTTTGTGGGACGGCGCGTTGTCCTGGTGGGAGAGCACTTTTTTGCGCGTCAATCTTGGTCGTGTTTCTTTCAATTCATCTTTCAAACGGTTTAAAAATGTCGCATCCGTTATTGTTTTGCCCTTTTCCAAGTAGTCAGTCATGAAAAATTCTTTGAATCCCAAAAAATACTTGATATCACCATCCCAAAAAGGTCTTTGCAAACCGAACGCAGATTAGGCAGCCGAAAAAACGGTCTTCGCCTGCTTCGGTGTACTTACATTTGTTGCAGTTCATTTTTTTACTATTATTTAGACTCTGGTGTGTAGTGGGGGATCCAAGTTTCTTCCACAGTCACGAATCGATGAAAAAGACCTTCGGATTACGATTAAACATAGCCAAACAGTGCGTTTAAATGCCCTTTCGAGTACATTTTTGGTCGACAGTCAACACTCGCGGCACCCATCGCGCAGATAGCTTTTTCAAATTCAATTTTTCGTGTATGATATTGTGCGCCCGTTGGCTTGATATGCCCACTGCCTCAACAATCTCGCACAATCTACTCGGCGGTCTTTCATTACGATACTATGTTTTTTTTTTCAATGATTTCCTCCAATTGGGGCGTTCAGAGCGCGATTTCTCTTCGGGTGCATGTACAGTCACGTTTAAACTCATTTATTAAAAAATAAAGTCTTCAACGCTGGTACAGAGTCCCCGTGAACTTCATCCAACTCGGTTTTGATATGCGCGGTTGTTAACTTCTTCAAATAAAAATGTTTTATTATGGCACGGAACTCTTTTTTTTTCATTGTTACAGGAAATGTCAAAGTGATCAATTCAGATGGTCGTCAAACGTTAACTACGCGTCTGGCGTTCTTGCTAGTAGTGATGACACTTTATGAAGTGGCGCTATCTCATGGAAAATTAAACATTTCAAACTACCCTTGTATTTTTTCCAGAATCAATCATTGCTGAATTTTCCAACAAATTTATACATGTTTCCTCTCTTTCATTCTAAAATTTCTGTTTTTCTTTGTTTCAGGAATTCATAAGTGAAAAGGCATAATTTCAGTTACGATTCTATTCAAGTAAAACAGCAAAAGAAAACAGTCATGGATGCAGCAGCTATGGAAGAGGATGTACCACCTCCTTTAAAAAAGTACAAAAAGATACCGATTATAGTTGTAGAAGACCACAATGACGTTCTTCCGTTTATTTACCGCGCAATTGGGTCCAAACACTTACCAGTTTATAACAACACAATCATCCACTTGGATTCGCATCCAGATTTATTGATTCCGAGAGATTTAAAATCCGAAATAGTCAGTCAAAGATACGAGCTTTTTCTAGCGCTTAGTATCGAGAATTGGATTTTACCAGCCGCATACGCTGGATATTTAACTAAAGTAGTTTGGATCAAGCCACCATGGTCGAAGCAAATCCCGGAAGGGGTCAAAACTTTTAAAATAGGGAAAAATGATCAAGATAACATAAGAGTCAGCAGTTTTGAATCGTATTTCTTATCGGATGGACTCTTTACCCCGGCTGAAAAGTTGGACAATAAAAAAGACGTACTGCTTTCAGTTTCTACTTTGGGGATTTACGAAGAGGAAGATGAAGAATTGGATGAGCAGTTTTCTGCAGCTAGCGTTGTAGAAAAAACTATGGACGCTTTGAAAAATCTGGAAGAATATATTTTGGATGTCGATTTAGATTTCTTTAGCACTACGAACCCGTTCAAAGATCTGTACAAAAAGTGTTTCTTATACGAAAGACTGAAAGAGATATACAGCTTCACTCTTCCGACAGTGTTTTCGGAGTCAGGGTTAGTCGAGGCAGCAGAGAGAAGAGGGAGACAACTGGAGAAGCTGGGATCGCTGTTTAATCACTTGGAGAAATACAGGAATTTGGGGGATTGGCAAGGAGAACGTGATCATCTTTACAGAGAGGTATACTATGTCCATAAACTTTTATTTAATTCTTTATATATTATATTTAATCTAATTTTAACTATTTATTATGATAATAATAATTATAATAAAAGGACGTTTAGAGAGCACTTCTCCCCGTGGGTACTTACTCGGGATTGAAACTCACTATTATTGAAAGATTAGAAATATTACAATACGTAAGAAATGTTGAGTTTAAGGATATGATAGTGGGGACAGCGGCCATTAAATCAGGCACTTCTCCGCATCTGCATATGTTTAGAAAAATATATTTGGTAAGAAACCCGCAGAACATTTACCAAGGAAAGATGAACTACAAAGAAAACATTGTAGATCTTTAGGTATGTTATAGTTACACATTCGGCTATAACGCCTCTAGCACACAGAGACGCGGAAGCGAAACGAAAACGACGCGGAAGCGAAACGACAATTTCGTATCGCTTTCGCGTAGTACGCCTTTCTGAATGGTAGACCGAATGCGAACCGAATTCAGACTATTTTGATGCTAGACATACGCTATACAGTCACGTTAAGCTTAAACCTAACCGATTTATATTATAAAATAGTACATCATGTATAGTGATACAGAAGAAAGGTTCTGATATTGAAGAACATGCCGAAGATGAAACTTAGTTATCCAGCAGTGACAATAATTCTAATATCGAAGAAGATACTTCTTTAACCAGTAGTGAAAGTGATACTGATAGTGATACCGAAGAAGAAATTTTGTTATTGAGCCTAGCATTGAAAAGAAAACGTAGCTTTAGGGTTCATGACATCAATAAAAAAAAGAAAAACTCACGAGGAATACGCAAATTTATGTATAGAATTGATGTTTAATAACTATAAGAATAATTTTAAAAAGGCCATCGTCTTTTTAAAATTATTCTTATAGTCACTGTGACTCATATCGTATATAAATCATCGTTCTCTACAGCTAAAATCAATTTTTCAGTTAAATTATCCATTTTAAATTGATTTTGGATTTGAAAACACTAGCGAAACTGCGAAAATCTGTCGACACATACGAACTCAACGCGGACGCCCGGCGAACTGAATTCGTTCCGCTGTCGTTCCGTGTGACGTGTGTAATGACTCATTCAAAAACATGATTAGTTTCGCTATTCGCTAGCATTTCGTGTCGGTCCGCTTCCGTTTCGCTTTCGCTGCAGTGTGCTAAAGGCGTAAGTGTATGTGGTGTGTTTACCATATATACAATAATATATTTTGATAAGACCTCTCAAAAATGTTGCCTTTAAGTGCTTCCCAAAGCTGCACAAGCCTTACTCGTAGAGTTAACTAATTGATTATATCCCCTTTTACCATAGTCTAAAGCTTTGTCATAAATATCGAATATGTATTAAACCATACGTGTATTAAAGGAGTTCTTCCTTCAATCATTTCGATTCTGGCAACATGTCCCAGGACCGGAAAAATGGACAAAGGTGGTGCACATGACCGACGGAATTAAGCACGTGACGAAGAAATTATATTTGAAATTCCAGAAATCAAAACATTTTTTCCATACTCGAATAGGGCGTCATATTTTGTAGTCCATAGAACATACCGTCATTTTACAGAACATCCATTTTGATACTTCTTCGTGTTTTTATAATTTTTTCTCGATTATATTCCTTTTAACGAGCGTCCATCGCACAAGCGAGTTCATTATACCAATTTACAAAGGTGAGCTACGCGACATTACTCTCGATCCACTCAATTCTGTTTTTAATTTAAAACCAAATTTCTTTCGCATTATTTTGTACCGTTCATTGTTCTTGACCTTTCAATGAGACGTCACCCGTTAATATTTTGTAAATCATTGTCTGATCACCGTCGAGTGTGCTCAATTGCCTTCCAAGCACAAGGTTAATTTAACTCGAACGTTGCAAAACTTTCAATTTGTACATTTTCTAGTGTTTGGACTTATTTACAATGAAATTTGATGTCAAGTTCACGCGGCTGCCGCGGCTCGAGCTTCCTGTTTGCCCACTTCTCTCATCCGGTTATGTAACAGATATAATAACCACTAATTATGAATATATTACGAGTATATCAACTTATTATTACGATAATAATTACCCAGATCTATCCAGAATGTTCTGAATTTCGTCCGAAGGGAAAAAAAGTAAAATTAAAAAATAGATGTCGCCTAAATAGCACTGTATTGTCGATTATAATTTTTTATCATATATTTCTGATTTTTTATAACAGATGGCACACTATTTTTTTTTCATTTTGTAAGAGGCGCGTGCTGTAATAATTCAATTATAAAATTCAAATAATTTCTTTTTATTTATGTCCTGGCGTAGTATTGAATAAATACCTAATAGTCGCGAGTGAAGATTTTATAGTTTTGACATTCAGCTTTCAGGGGATGTGACAGAGCGATATTGTTGTGTTTATGTGACCTTCGGTGACACATGGCAATAAACCTGCCAAGTTGTACTAAATACAACTAATACAATTAAATACGAAAGTTCGTCTCGACATCCAACGTCTCTTATTGAATTCCACCCACCTTATTAAATTCTCTGAAATACAAATTTTATTTGAGTTGGTATTTATGTTTAAGGCTATTTACAATATCGTTGATAGTCTACTAGAAACACAGGGAACCATTTACAATTAAAATGTGTCAATAGCAATTTGCCAACGAAAGTTTCACGTTGTCATTCATCGATCTTGAAAATGCATCAATTGGGAACTCAAAGGGCTGGTAGACATTTTAATCGATGATAGATGTTGTTGAGACCAGGAGTGTCCTTTCCCTACATTTCCTCAATCTTGTGTCTTGACTAGGAGTCTGGTTCTTCCATTTTATCTTAAGTATTTTTTTTGTTATTTGCCCTAGAATTTTGTATGCTTATTGTCCTTGAGAAAGGTTTTTTTTCTACTCAAATGTACTTTTAATTGAATTTTATTATTTTTTTAAAGTGAAACGTTAACGGGGGAAAATAATGAAAGGAGCCGCCAAATAAATGCTGTAGAAATGCGTGCACTGAGAAGAATACACGGGATAACAATGTATGATAGAACATGGAATAAAGTGATAATGGGTGAATGTAAAGTTAAGTAAGATGAAGAAAAGTACAAAGAGAATGAACAGCACCGTGAGATTGTTTTTTTGCATGTAGAACGAATGAATGAAATACTAACAAAACAAATATTTAGTGCAAATGTGAGTGGAAGAGATGGTAGAAGGAGATATGGTAGAGGATTGTAGAGGTGAGTGAAAGGCATGGAAGAGGATTAAGTTAAAGATATTTTGAAAAAAAGAAACATAGAAAGTCAGAGAAATCGTAGTTGTATGAAAAGGTATATGGATGTGGCAGAAGCGAAGGATCTATGTTGAGATAGGCAAGTCTCTCTACCTACCCCGACATGGAAATGGTGGGATGGTATATATGTATAATTCTTTTTTTTTATACGTTGTAAAGGGTCTTTCAAATTGAGCGGTTTTTTTTAATTCTTGGATAAAACACAGATGGCGTCGCGAACATGCCTGGGACTTGTGACATTTGAAAAGGGTAATGTATGACGTTTATAAAAATGGAATCGTATACGCGTTCAAATTGATGATTTATTTTATGTGTTGTAATCTCCGGAAACGGTGATGTTAATTGGTCACCAAGATCATGTGATCTGCCTATTTTCTCTGGGGTTACGTGAAAAACCAGGTCTATAAGAATGACCCCCGATCAATTCCTGAGCTGAAGGACGGAATTATTCGTGTTATTGATGAGTTAGAACCGCAATTATGCCAAAATGTCATCGAAAATTTTGACAAAAGAGTGGACATGTGTGGAGCTGCAAGAGGTGGACATTTGGCGGATATCGTTTTTGTGTTTAAATGTCACACATTATAACATATGTACTTCAATGACCAATAAAAAGTTTTTTGAAATCAAAGCAAATTGTGTGTTTTATTCAAGAATTTAAAAAAAAAATTAAAAAACGCTCAATATGAAAAACCCCTCATATTATACTCGTGCATTGATATTTTCTAAATCATATTTTGAAAGATACACGTGGAATATATTGATACGTTATCTTTTGTTTTATAATAATTGTTCCTGTGATATCTGAAGGATGTTTATGTGTCGTTTACCATATTTTGTCAATGAAGAAATGTATTTTGGTCCAGGTTTGCGAGTTGGTGCGCGAAGTCCGCCGAAACTATCCTGACAGAGAAGTGGACTGGATGCTGGTGCACGACGCTGGCTGTACCTGTGATGACACCGAGCTGCCCCACCACGTGTCCTCAGCGGCCGCTATCGTCGCCAGCGTGCAGGGACCCTTCCGTGAATTTCTTCGCGCGCTCCCCAGACCGCCCACCATCGTGACTATCGCACGCTCCTCTCAGGATGACTACTGTCCACCGGAGCAAGTCCAAGAAATCCAGGACCTCGTAGTTGATGAATTAAAACAGATCTTCAATGTCGACAGTCCTATGTTATATTACCTTGATGATGGGAAATTAAAAAAATAATTTCATTAAATATTACTTAATTTTTTTTTTATTGTTTCTTATGCTCGAATTAGTAGGCCAACCTTAATACTAAATATTAAATCTTACGCGTTTTATTAGTGAAGTAATTAGTATTTGAAGGTAAATTTCATACATGTTTGTCGTACCTTCCGTAAATAAGACCGTCCCGTGGTGTTTACCGTACTTAAAAGTTTGGAGCATATTATATGTGCGATTCTGAATACAAATAACAAAATTTAAAGTCAGAAATTAGTATTTAAGCTGGACTATGAATTCGGACCTTATTCACTTTATCCTCAAAAGCCGCATTTATCCTTAAAAAATTGTGTGGACGTTTCTACACTGAACGAATTAGAAGAAAAAAAACGGGTTTGTGAAATTGTCTGTCAATTCTCAATATATATTTTCGATCCTCCTGTAAGACTTGCTTCTCAACATAGGATCTTGATTTCGATTCCAGATTAGTACTTGATCTATTTAAAAGGGGATACAGTCACGTTTTCATTAAATGCCTCTTGAACATAATTCTGGCTGGTTGGAAGAGATTATCACTTTGGCAGTAAACCTGTCTAGTTATACGTCAGTGTAAAACAATATTATACGACAATCTGCTGCGCATCAATATTACGATTCGATACAATATCCCTCGTGATCGAGTATGATTTGTCAGTCATACTATAGATGGAAGACACGTATGCGTATATCGGTTTATTGTATTCAAGCTGTTGCTCTTCAGCAAACACACAGTCACGACAAATTAAACTCGAAATTCTAATTGCAAGGAGATTAAAACTCCAAGATAATCAAATTTTTAAATCTTATATTTCATTAAACATAATTTTATACAGCGCTATTTTTGTGTTCCTTATTAACACTATCTGAATTTATGATATGCAGCATACAAGCTACAAAAAAAGTTCAGATGTTAAACACAATCAAGTGAATCCATTTTTTCTTTACTAAAATTTCTTGTGTTGATGTTAGTCAACACAAGAAATGGGGGTTACCCCGTAGTATTGTTGTCAGTGGGCTTAACCTTTCCATTCCGGTGGTGTGTATTCAATACACATGTAAAAATGAATTTAAAATCGGAAAAATAAGAATATTCATAGCCAATTGCTTAAATGAATTAAATTTGAAGTCAAAAGTGATAATAATTGAAATTCAATTGCTGAAAACATGAAAAAACATCGGCCGACGTTCACAAAACGGACGCAAAGACCACCTCGTATGAATGCCCGCGAGCTACTGAGACGGAACTTGAAACACTAACACTGTGTATGTTATACCTCGAAGAAAGAAACAACTTCTAACTGAGATTCTATTTCTTGCGTTCCCATATGCCGAAGTAGAGTAAGACGTGAATAGCGTCGCTTCCTCACCCATAGCGGTTTTTAGAATGAATATACCTACGTCACACACGTTTGATTGTATTGGTGAATTTATTCCCGATTTTCACAAAATATCTCTGATGTGGCCGATAAGTGCTAATTATTATTAATATTGTTTTTTTTTTCATTCAATGCGTAAATGTATTATTGAGGAATACCTAAAATCTGAACCCATTATTTATTATATTTATAGAGATATTAAAGTTTTTAGAAGCAATGTATACTAGTTACACATCACAGGACAGGAATAGTTAATAGTTCGCTTACGATTGTGTTTCTCTTTCAATCATTCATAAGACAAGGATAAAGTATGTTAGGTAATGAGCTAACAATATACGCGTAGTTTCCTAGACATTTTTATTTTGACATCAGAATTAGTTCAATAGCCAATTCAACAACAACGATATACGAGTATGTAATATGAGTTAAAAGTTTTATATTCAAACGGAATGAATCTATTAGTACACAATAGATTAACGAGTTTTTTAAATGAAAATTATTATAATGAATCATTCAAAATTTAAAAAAATTATAATGAATCATTCAAAATTTATAATAAATCATTCAAAATTTAAAAAAAAACAAATTGAACACTACCATTTCCAAATTATAAGAATTGTTGTTAAAATGGAAAGAGGAACACTTAGTTCCTTGCGCCAAGAATCAACACATTCCTGAGGAAAAGTAGCAATTTTTGTAATATCGCACCTTCAAACGAAACAAGGTAGCTTTTGAAGGTTTCTATATTAGCATTTCTGATAAAGACTGACGCGAATGTAAAGCGTATGGTAAGGAATTGTAGACATGATTTTGATGTGGTAGAAATTAGTGATAGCTTGTAAGGGTGTGAATTCAGAGTATGAATGTTTCAGTGATAGTATATAAGAATGAGACCACTTCATCACAGGCATTGCCGAGTGAAGTGGTTCTCTGTATCCACAAAATTCAGATTTTTTTGTTTTATTTTGCACTTGTACTCGACGTACTGTCTTTGCATGACGTACTATCTTTGTATGACTCGACGTACTGTATTTACATCAAAATAGTAGAAATTGTTAATGCTGTATTATAGATATTAAAAAAATACAATACGTTGTTGCTTTTATCAATTTCTTTCTCTTTATATTCAATCAAACATTATTCCAATTCAATTTTGAAATACAATTGTAACCTTGAATTACAAAGAAATGCAAAACAATTCTCATCAACATCTTCCCTTGAGTCGCTGTACTTGCGTCAACATTTATTTCGAAAATAACGACTTCAGTTTTTGATGGTATTGTATATTTTATTGCACTTAACACACTTTGTTTTTTACCGACACTTGTTATACAATATTACGAGGGTCATCCCGAAACTAAGGTTACAAGGGCTCCTGAGGCTAGGGGAAATTTTTCGTTTCGAAGTTGGCGCACCTGGCGTATAGGGGGGATCCTAACGGTCAGTTTGTTTGGTCCCGCGTGTTTGTCGGTCATTTTGTTCAGTCACAGTAAATTCTTCCGATGGAGAGGTCGTCGCACGCTCCCGCCACCTCTCGTCCGTGCGAGATCCATGCGGTCATCCGTTTTTTGACTGCAGAACAATACCGCCGCGAATATCCATCGGAAGCTTGTAGAGGTTTATGGTAGTGATGTGATGAGTCGACAACATATCACGAAGTGGGTTAGGTTGTTCAGAGAAGGCCGTACTGATACGACGAGGCAAGGCAGTAATTTCTAACGAACTTGTGCAAAAAATTGAAGAACAAGTGCGAAATGACCGCCGTGTGACACTTGACGACCTTCACGAAGAATTTCCTGACATTTCTCGAAGTCTCCTTGGTGATATTGTGTCGGAAAAACTTGGTTACAAGAGGTTGTGTGCGAGATGGGTCCCCAGAATGCTCACATCGGAGCACCGTCAAAATCGCGTGACCGCCGCGCGTGAATTTTTGGATCGTTTTGCACAGGAGGAAGAAGCTTTTCTGGACTCTATCGTGACGGAGGATGAGACGTGGGTGTGTCACTACACCCCAACAATTTTCCAACGATCAGAAGATCGAGGAAGCTGTGAAGAAGTGGCTAAAAGAGCTGGCGGCGGAGGTCTATGACACTAGCATACAAAAGCTGGTGCCCCGACTACAGAAATGTCTCGATCTCGACGGCGATTACGTTGAAAAATAGTTTAATATATTTTTGAAGTATCCTATGAATTTCAATTAAATACAAGTATTTTTCGATCCTACATAAATGTTGTAACCTTACTTTCTGGATGACCGTCGTATGAGTAAACTAACTTCAAAGCCTAAGGTTTCTTCATGAGGAGTTTTCCCCATAACATTTCTAATTGCGTGTAGTTTCTATAAATAAAGTATGTAATGTAATTCAAACAAACAATGAACAACTTACAAACGCTAATAGAGCAAAAGACTTACACTCCTTCAATTATTTCTCGATTTCAAGGTTTGAAAAAGCATTTCAAAATCTTGGAAAATATATTATGGATTTCGATTACCAAGTTTCAAGCAACTAAAGCTACGTAATACTGACGTCTGCAAGAATTTAATTTTATAGCTAAAAGGGATAGTATGTCATGCAAGCAAATGTCTTGAAACCTTTCTCGAGAAATGCCAGCCCATTGCGCATCCGAGAACGAAACATGAGCACCTGGCGTCTCCTGGAAACAGATATATGTTATGTACTTGTAATGCCAAACCTTCCGCCACAACACCGAAGAGAACTTGATTTGTGGCACAGCGAATGCTGGCTGTTCATGTGGATGAATTCTGAAGGAAAATATTGCTATACGTATACGAATAGTGCATTTGACATTATAAAAATACGAGATTGCGCATTCTACTACATGAACCTACAAAGAGAACTGCACTTTCTAATAAAGACGTCTATTGAAAAATTTCATTTACATACAACATACTATAGTTTAATGCC
This sequence comes from Odontocerum albicorne, assembly GCA_949825065.1. Taxonomy (NCBI): domain Eukaryota; kingdom Metazoa; phylum Arthropoda; class Insecta; order Trichoptera; family Odontoceridae; genus Odontocerum; species Odontocerum albicorne. The sequence continues at coordinate 45,435,252 of OX463839.1, forward strand.
CTTTTTCATGAACTCATTAACAAATTGTATGTATTGAATAATAATTTAATGTTAATCTATGTCAAATCTCATATTCGGAGACGTTAGTTTCCTAATGTAATAGTATTTCTATTTGAAATTGTTTCTCAGTTTACAAGTCTCCATTTTCCAAACATATTTAAGTAAGAATTCAACTCCTCAATGCAAGATTTCAATAGATTGAAATAAACGAAAATGTATCCACAAATTAAAATACCCATATAGGTTATACTGGAATGGAATTTGGAAAAAAAATCATGCTAATGGGCAGTATGGAGAGACGACGAATCAGATGTAGACCACTAACCCGATAGCATTTCGGAGTGACGGCAACACTCCGAAAAGTCCAAAGTAGGGAAAGGTGGAAATCGTCGTGGGTAGATGGATCAGCGAGATCACGGCCCATTCTTCTTCTTCCCAGTGTCATGTCAGGTCCCCCCAACGTTGAATATCACTTGAGAGCAGATATCTTTGTCCCCGGCAGCCCCAAAAAGATCTCCAACGCCCCTTATGCCAGTCCAATCACATATGTTATATTGCGGAGCCAGAATAATGCGGTCCAATCACGTATATTGCGGAGCCAGGAGATTTGCATCCTGCCAACACCTCTTCGGCCTTCTATTTTGCCTTGGATGATCAGGTGCAGTAATTTGTACTTTGCTCCTCTAAGTACATGACCCAAGTAGGACACCTTTCGGATTTTAATATAAGTCAGCAACTCTATCAACTTTGGCTCTTTGAAGAGCCCTTGTGTTGCTGACCATATCCGTCCAGGGTATCCGTAGCATTCTCCGGTGCATCTATATTTCGAATGCTTCCAGTCGGTTCATACTACTAACTTTGAGGGTCCATGATTCCACTCCAAGCAACAACACTGACCAAACGTAGCATTTGACTAACCGTTGTCGAAGTTTCAAGTTTAGATTATCATCGCAGAATATGCTTCTCATTTTATTAAAAGCCGCACGAGATGATTCAATTCTGCACTTGTCTTCGGTTTCTGGGTCGAGGTCTTCCACTAGGATACTTCCGAGGTATTTAATTAACACGACCCATAGTCATGATGAATTGACCAAAAATAAGAGAATTAATTTATCGAGTCTTAACGTGCTACAAGATCTTAGGGGGCTGGGAATGAAAAAGATCGTCTGGCAGGATAAAGATCTCCATGAATTTGTATGAACACCTGAGGTAGGAGCTACAAGTATATGACATTACGAGTATGTCTATACTTTCTGACTGCTGGTAGATCACTTCGTAAAAGCTGCCCAAATAGTTTGTCAGAAAATTGATTATTTATAAGATTATTTGATAATAAAATTTCATTTCATTTTGCTATCCTGTAATAGGTCCTGTGTTAATAAAATAATAAAAACAGATGTCTACATCACTTGCTATTATTCCATTTTCAAATATTTAAAAAATAACTTCTCTTTATCTTTCAATATGATAGTATAAATAGGCCAAAACCCGTACGATGGTTGTCGCCAAAGAAAGAATACGAGAATTGAATTTTGAATACAAGAGAGCGAGAGAGGAATACTTGGATTCTCTCCGAAAGTAATTCGAAATTTGAATCTCGGTGGGTCCGTGATATTGAACGAATTTTAAATACCTAGCTAACAATTTTTTAACCCGTGTAAAAGGGGACGATGTATAAATGATATATATAAACAAATTCTACATTTATGAATATATATTTTCATAAATGTAGAATTGGTTTTAATTCCGTGAATATTTCACGGGTAGCAACTAGTAAATGGTATTGGTAATTTTTGAGAAAAATATTTGAAAAATCGAATAACTCAAAAAGTTCTGGACAAAACAATGCAGCATATCTTAATTTCCAAACATGCGCCGACATAATTAATAAGCGATGTAGACCTTGAGTATGGAGACAATGTGATATTTGAAACGTTAAATAACTCAAAAATTATTCAACACAAGCACTCAACTCAATACAACCAAATATTTTGGATTACATACCTTGGCGCTATTGTCAATTGGTTAAACCCAAAACATGTACCATAGATATAGCGCGGTTTTAAAAACTAACTATTTCATACAGTTAGCATAACCCATTAACTTTTTATTGATAGCAAATATTTTTTTAAAATTAATTAAAATTTAAATGATAAGGCGCATAGATTGCCAAAATCAGAGATTTTATATTATACTTTTGTATGTACAAGATATGGCAAAAGGATTGCTTATAAGTAACTAAAATGTAGTCGATCGACCTCCATGGCATAGTTGATAAGACGCATTTTTTCTAGCTCGAAGATTGCAAGTTCAATTCGCGTTAGTATCCAATTTTTTTAAAGCGTTTCAGTCTGATTTTTACTTAAAATTTGTTTAACACCATTCTAGTTGGTTGGAAGTTATTACCACATGGCAATAAACCCACCAGGATATAATTTATGCAAAGAAAGTGTAACAACACTAGTACAAGACAATGCAGAGCTATGAATTCTAAACAGTGAGTAATCTCACGATATGTGTTACATATTATCACGACAGTTTCCCACACCATTTTATCCATGCAGATGGCCTTTGCGATCCAACCAAAACTTGACTCTTTTCCAAATATACCATTCCAAGCAGCCTGTCTTTCAAATTGTCCAAAAGTTCGCTGTCCCATACCCCACCTTCCTATAATCGTAATTGTCACTTTTCTGCCATGATTTCATCTCGGACTTGGTCCAGTCTTCCACATTAGCTCACGAAAAATAAAAGATAAAATGAAGTCATCGACATAACAAAATATTAAAAAAAATGGTCCACTGCACCACAGCGAAAAAGCGTACTTGGATAAAATCATTTTTATTTTCCATTATATTATATAATTTTTAATTATTTGCATGAAGGAATATAAAACATAACATGACAACTCGGCAGGAATTTAATAATTTTACATTACTACGCTTAATGGAAGTCCTCGGTCCTGCCTTCGCTCTTATTTGAATATATTGTTTCGTTCCCAGAATTTACTTCCTACTTAAAGCAATTATGTCAACACTAGTATTCCGAGGGAATTTCTTAAAATATTCTCGATACGAGAAATGGGACTGGTCCAAAAATTGTTTTAATCTTCAAAATGTCGTTATTTAAAATTTTATGATACACAGAACCGAATTCATAGTCCTTAGCTGAACACTAAATTTTAACTATTTCTTTACTGTAAAAATGGTATTTTAAAGTTATATTTCGTACAAATTCGTAGTAACTTCCTTAAATAAAGGAATCACGTTATTTCATTACCTCACTAGAAAGTTTAGAACGCTTGAAATCCAATTCGGAATAAAAATCACGAAATTTTAAGGTTACAAATTAATATTTAGGCTGGGCTAGTAATAAAAAATTTGAATGCCCATCTTGTATTCTTTCTTGCAACTGCATTATCTTCGAAATAACACAAACAATTGTACTGTAGCGCCAGAAATAAAATTACAATCGGGTGGGTGGTATTTTCAAAGACGGATTTTTTTTGTATGAGAAGGTGTATGGATATAGGAAGAGGCAAAGTATGTGTCGAGATATGAATGTATGTCGCTCTTTCCTCTTTGCCTAGCCAGGCAGTGAAATGGCGTGTTGGTATGTATGCATTTTCACGCATCGTTTTTTGAAAAAATGTATGCATGCTGAACTTTTAGTTTTTTTTTCCGAAGATGAGGAACTCTTGAGTATCGTATATTTTGTTAGTAAATAAATAAAGAGAGCGTGTGAATCAACAAGTATGCGTTTAATTTAGGATTTTTTACAAAATTATTTTCAAATAACACTCATAAAAATGTTATTTACGTAAGATAATTGATTTTGTAAGTCGCGTCCACGGGGAGGCAGAAGGCGCAGTAAAAGATAAGTAAGGCCGCCGGTAATAGCACCGAGACTAATAAAACATTTTACGTCTTTTAACGTTACGTGGATTTATAAATCACCTATATTCTGCTTAATAGCCGTGCAGGTAGCCGAATGGTCATAAATTCAATCGACCCCGGACGCTTCCTCTGCGAAGAGGAAAATGAGAACAGTGCTCCTGACGGTCGAAGAACTGATCACGCCAGAGTAACTTAAATACGCTAAAGATCGTAAGTATATTATGAATGAATGAATGAATGCCCATTATCCGTGACGAGTATTATAAAGGCACTGTACAAAATCGGGAGATTAGGGTTCATTATAAATTATTTATAAATTATAATTCCACTAATAAAACTTAATCACCACGACGCATGTTATATTACTTTTTCCTATCTCTAGGTTCTCGTTTAGCAGATTGATTTAGTGTTGTTATGAACATTTAAGTGCTTTGTTTTTTAACATATTTAGGCCTTACTTATGTTCGTGAATTTTTATTGAATTGATAAACAAGCTTAGAGTAAGCCAATTGCAAAAATCTGATCGTCTTCTTTCGTATCGTACCCTTCAACATATCCGAATTAGTGATTTGAACATATTGAAGAGCATGACCAGGACTGGAAAACCACAGAAGTAGGCACGAAACTCGTTTATCATTGCACGTGTTGGCATCAATATCACATGTGAAGAGGTAACAACACTTGCACACATATTCAACGTGTGCCAATAATGGTGATAGCTAAATTGGTGATTTAGACATATTGAAGAACATGGTCAAAGACAATATTTTGTTTCAAGTGATCGAGCTTTCAGATTTAGAAACACTGGAGTAAGCACGGAACTCGTTCGTTATTGCACATGAAGACGGAACAAAACTCGCACACATATTTGAAGCTTGATGCTAATGTTATGTGACGAACTCCCTAACCAGACTGGAAACCTTTGAAACCCTGGAAACCAGACTGGAATTTTTTTTGGGGTACCATCAATAATCGAACCCGAAACTCCTGGGTGTAAATCAAATGTCTTACCAACTAAGCCGCCTGATCACAATCATTATATCGAGATAACATGATTTTTATCATGATTCAACTCCTTAACAAGTATCACATAATACATATTATGTATGTTAATATAAAAACACTTTCAAAGTTTTTATACAGGTGTCAGTGCATTACTTATCTTGACATTGAAAAAAGTGTATCCAGTTAGAAAGTTAGAAACAATAATATTAATGTTCATTCATATCTATTAATATTCTAAAGTATCCTTTGTTTTACGAAATCAATTGGTTCTGAGGAAAAATATCAATTGGCTAAGAAAAAGCGCGAAGCTGAAAAAACGCGTAAAGGGAATTGATTTTAATCTGGGTGAGATAGAAATTGGTTTCAAATGAAAACAAAAAAGGAATTATGATACTATTTTTATTTTCAATAAGAAAGCCCACACAACTTAATGGGTTAAGGAATCAACTGGATCTGGTTCATCTTTCTTCCACTATCTTGATCGGAAGGTAGACGATTTTCAGTTTTTTTTTATTTTAAAAAATTGTCAAAAGTAAGTCGATGGACAGCATTTTTCTGTTCCATAGAAAGGTCTTTATTGTAAGCTTAGACACATTGAATTTCTCTGGTAGCTTTGTTGCTTGCAGAATGATTGCGAAATTGAATTTATGTTTTCTTCGCATTATAGGGAAATCGCGTCAACAGACATGGGCAGTAGTGGGCAAGCGAAGAGTAGGTGGGCAGAGAAAGCGCTGTAAAAACAGTGCGAAAGTCGCTGACTTTGTGCGAGGTGCCTGAGAACAGGGAGCTGGTGGCTCAGGATCGTGGAAAATGGAAGGTCATCTGCTTTCGAGCTGATGGCGTCTAAACAGCTAAACGTGATCTCAACACTCGGCGTGCTGCGAACATGTCTGTGACATCTGCAGAATGCGCATCCAGGATCTGGTAGTTTTCTCACAGATCACATGATCGACGTGGAACAGCAGCTCTAGATCGACGTGGAACAGCAGCTCTAGATTGACGTTGGATTGGTGAGAGGATCCTCGACTACGAGGCACAGCAATAACAACAAAAACCATACTTTTATATCCAAACACACACCTTTCGCTTCCCCAACATTCATACACTCGTCATGTATAGGTACAATATTCTATTATTCATACTTATCACTTTACTTTCTTTACAAATCTGGTCTACTTGATCCAGCTACGCTTTCCTCGGTTTCCCTATTCTACGCGCAACTTGCACTTCTGGCTTGTATACTCGCTGAGTCATTCTTTCATCATTCATTCACTCCACCTGCACCGGTTCAAACCGTTTTATCGCTATTTCTTAATCTTACTTAAAACGTCAATTTTATTTACGCATTTGTTTCGCATGTCTTTATTCCGCCTTTTTCACACATTGATAATCTTTTTGTCTTAGTGCACGCATCTACACGGCATCACTTATATTTCTTCTACCAAGTACAAGCTTCACTTCCATACATCAAGGTGGGCACCAACACAATATTATGTAGTATTATAAATTATTACCAAACTTATGACAGCAAAAATAATACATAGTAGTTGTAACGATGACAGGTGAGTGAAAAAAATCGACAGTTCTCAATATTGAAGACAACGTTTGATGTAGACCACAAAATCAATGATCGATCAAGAATTCTGATTCTTGAAGACATAATATTCTCTCTTCTTATTTATGTGCCGTGTCCTCTAATGTTGGCGATCACTCATGAGAAAATATATCTGTCTTTAGCGGCACGAAACAGCTTCCAAAGCATTAAATATCATCTGGTCTTAGCTTTCTCCTCTACAGAAATGTCGATTGTGTGGACAACCTCAGATTAACTTAACTTCTGTCTGAGCGTTATTTCTATTGTCGCGAAAAAGGTATTTGCTTCTGATATACTAACGATATTCAAAATTGGTTTGCTGTTATCATCCATTAATGGTACAGTTGGTAACTCTCCGTGCAAACCAGCCGATTCCTTAAATTTGAAGTGCATATTAAAGATATTTTGTTTTTGACTAAGGTTTTCGATTTCTATACAGTTTTGTCTGGTCCAACTTTTTTTGGCCAATTTAATCTCATGTCTAATTTGTATTTGATTATTTTTGTTTTCAGTTTTTATTATATTCATTAAGTCTACGTGTTTCCATGGAATCAAGTATCTGGGCTATCATCCATGTATTATTTTTTATTTTTTTATCTGGTTTTAAGTGTTTTGAACAGATATTGTTGACAATGCTTTTAATATTATGGCATTCAGTATCCATATTTATATCAGTGGTCCTAAGTAAATAACGCAATGCCTAATTCAATTCTCTATTGGTAGTGTTATTGTGTATCTGCATTGAAATTTTACTAATACCCTTACGTGTGGGGATAAAAATGTTCTGTGACCAAAAAATCAAGGATCGATCAAGATTTTTTAATATTAAAGACAAGGTGTTCCGTATACCACAAAATACAAACGTAATATGGCCGCTTGATATCAACGGTACGTAAACCTTTTCATTATATTCCAGTCAATGTTTTCCTATTTGTAGTGTAAGTACGATGCCATTGTTATGTATGTCATGAGTGTAAACATTGTCTGTCACGCTGGTTTCCGATTCGAGTCCAAGGCTAATGCGTTAGAGAACACATGTAAATGCGCCGTAATTTTTAGTACCTATGGAATATTGCTGACCATGCGGCTTATCTTTACTAACATCAACTTAATATTTTCTATGATAGTTTTGTATTCCATTGATTGGGGAAATACGTAGATAAATTGTGTGCCACGTTAGATACTTTATATTGCAAGTTGGTCATCTTTTTATTTTGTTTTTCGCCTACCTGTATATATCAATACAATGATTTGTAGTTAAGTGGTTATAACTAAAAAGTGGTAAATATTTAAACGCACGTTTACTGAATTAATTAATTAATGTTGGCAACTGGAGTCTAATAGTTAGCGTTCTCGCTAAGACAGCGAGTGTCCACAGGTTCCATTCCTGGCTGCATCCACGTTCGTAGACCGTTTCACATATCTAATTTATGTTTATCGTTTTACATATCTAACATATCTAATTTACGCTTAGACCGTTTTACATATCTAATTTATGTTTTTCTGTAGCTTATGGGTTGTTTATCTGTATCTTATATTTCTGTATCTTACGAGTATGTTGGGTTTAAACCTTCCTCAATTCCACAATGACCTCCATGTTTTCTCGTTTTTGCAGTATTTTTTATCCAGTTTCCAATTCCTGGGTGTAAGCGGCTGCACCACCATCCCAGCAGCCCAAAAGTCAACCTCACTTGCTGACAACAGACGAGGCCCTGGCGACTGAGTATCGGCGGTATATTCGATGGCGTAATTGAACATCTTTCTACATAAAATGAGAATGAAATGCCTCCTTCCAGGGCAGCTCAAGCTATTATCAGATCACGGAAGAATCTATACATATCTTCTGTTTCTCTTTACAACTGGTTTGTTATTGAAAAAAAAATTCCCTTGTCCTTCATTCACGTGACTTTTCCTTAACCTTATCCAATCCTTTTGGGGTCGGTCACTTGTTTCTAATCTGTCAAACTTATTTATTTATACAGATTAAACCCTACAGTTACACAAAAAAATTTAATAATTATGTACAATAAATATAAAACAATCCAGAACAAAATAATTGTAACTCCGGTCGCTAAGAAAGCTCAATATGGTTTCTCTAATAACATTTTCTAAAATGTTGAGGATGTTAATATTCGAGTTCTATTCAAAGAAACAGCACGTGAAATAAAAGGAAGAGCACTTGGCAAAGTTCTACGTATGGCCAGTCTAAAGGAAGAGCACTTGGCAAATTTCTACGTATTACCAGTCTAAAGGAAGAGCACTTGGCAAAGTTCTACGTATTGCCAGTCTAAAGGAAGAGCACTTGACAAAGTTCTACGTATTGCCAGTCAAAAGGAAGAGCACTTGGCAAAGTTCTACGTATTGCCAGTCAAAAGGAAGAGCACTAGGCAAAGTTCTACGTATTGCCAGTCAAAAGGAAGAGCACTTGACAAAGTTCTACGTATTGTCAGTCAAAAGAAAAAGCACTTGGCTTTATATTTCTGTATCTCGAATACAATAGTTGTCAGGAACATTAAACTAAATATTTTCCAACAGTTGGATGGGATATCGCTCCTGTCAGCAATGTAAAGATAGAAGAAGAACCCCTTAAATTCCTCCTCACGCTTAGAAGGTAGTATCCCAACATGTTCCAGAGAAACAAGTGTGTCGATCTCTTCCAAAAGAAGCTCAATTATAAAGATATGCAAAGATTATATAACGTGATCTTAATTTGGCATATCGTTGAGTGAAATATCACGAGTCTGTATACATATGTACGAGTATATAGAATAAGTGACTGCACATTTTTTTTAATTTCACCGGAATGCAGTTGACCGTATTCAATTCAAAGGACAATTTATTTATTGTATTTTTTTAGCCGCCATAGACATCCACTGCCCGCCAGTAATTAGTTGCCCTCGGGGTCAAGTTAACATGACACGTTAGACATTCTTTTTGTGTACTGTGTTGTGTCATGTCTAGTGGAAAAATAAATGAATTGATTGTGTTTACAAATAGGCATAATTTTTTTATTTGTTCAAAATTATGTTATCAACACAATTTCAAAATACAAAGATATTGATTCAAATGGATAGCCTAATATATATGCAAGATGATGTACTATTATATATCTGAGTCTGTCCACGATGGATACCGCTTACGGGATGATGTCAAGTTCAGATCACGTACTTTATCAATGTGAGTTATCTAAAATATATAGGATGTTAAACCAATATTTGAATAGTTTTTTTAACAAGAAAATCATCTCAATATTTTAGTAACATTTTGCAGTGCTATTTTGGTTGTGTATACCTAACGAATATACGGAAATAACACGAAATTTGTCAATAACTCGACAGGATTGAAACGAAGAACTTCATATTTAGATAAGGTCTAGATTTACACAAGAAACTTAACTCGAATGTTATGTTGATTTTATATCACTACTCGAATGTTATGTTGATTTTATATCCGTATGATATCTTGATTAAAATACAGATAGAATGCGCAAGTTTAATGAGATAAGTAAATTCATTCTTGGAAAGCAATTCATACCTTCATTAATCAACAAGAGTTACATACATAAGACTCTTGTCAACAAGATTTTCGATTTGTCAATAAGATGTTCTTAACCTGTAAGCTAGTGAGTTATATAACGTGAAATAAATGGAAGAGCACTTGGCCTAGATATCCTCAGTGAGATACAGGCAAAAGCCTAGTTTACTGGGGATATGACAAATGAAAGGCGACAAACCCAGATCCATTAAAATAATGTATGTCCAAATTAAATTACCTGTTGTTTTTTCGCAAATTATGTATATTTCTTGTCATGTGTAATAATAAATAAATAAATAATAAAATAAAAAATATAAGAACAATATGTACCCAGAGAGTGAGTTTTTTAAATATTTTTTTTGTGAGGTTGAAGAATTATGATGCATACTTCATTTTATTATTATAAATCAGTAAAAGCTGTATTGGAATTTGTCATGACAAATTATCCATAGATATCACAATACAATTAACTTTTTTGGCACGATCTACACTTTTCTTGGATATTAATGTGAAACGCGCCGGTGCGTTTGTACTAACTTGAGATAAGTTAGGTTCACATGCTCCCGTGCGTTTATACTCGCTTACAGGTTAAAGAAGACTCACACCACCGTTGACGTAATTCAAAAAGCGAATTAAAAAATGTTTCACCTCCCTTCAGTGGCGAAACGCGTTTTTCTTGGTATTCCATCATTATTTTCCCCAATCGCTCTCCGCTTCATCGATAACCTTGTTAAATGTGTATTTGTTCTTTTTATTTTGGTATTTCATAGTTTTGTTTATCAAAGGCAATAATATAAATCTACATCATTCACTCAAACCTTTGTATAACAATGTTATTGTATTACACCTTCATTGTAGGCAGCACAACCTAGCGGGCTTATTGCCATGTAGCAATTTCTAACAACCAAACAGAATTTTTTAAATTGGTCTTAAAGGAAACTAGATTCATATAATTTTGTGAATACGTGGATAGCAACGGGAATTGATCCTACAATAAAGACAAGTCTTACGAACTAGGCCATAAACGTCTGGTGGCAAAACAATTGTATAGCTGGTTGATAGAAAAATATTGTTACTAGGCATTAAACCCGCTACACTAGATCATAAAGGTCTGGTGGCAAAACAATTGTATAATTGGATGATTGAAAGATATTGTTAGTAGACATTAAACCCGCTACACTGTATTATAAAGGTCTGGTGGCAAAACAATTGTATAATTGGATGATCGAAAAGTATTGTTACTAGGCATTAAACCCGCTACACTAGATCATAAATGTCTGGTGGAAAAAACAATTGTATAATTGGATGATTGAAAGATATTGTTACTAGGCATTAAACCCGTTACACTGTATAATTAAGTTTTAAAAACATAAAACGTACCTACATTACAAATAATATGTTAAAAAAACTGTTTATTTTAGTGTAAAAAAAAACTGTTAAGTAAATTAATTTCAGCCAATGTTTCACAGCTACTTTGCTATCTATCATAAAGTAGCATGCTACCCAAGCAGTCAAGCAATTGTATTAACAGTGGTATTTTACATCTACTCTCAGAACGAAGTGCGATACAAGTAGTGCGTTACTGAACTACTCGTATGCTGCTTTCAGGTTAAAAACAATAGCCTCAACAGACCTAAACATTTTGCCTCAACAATCTTGGGTATTTTACTTCTTATACACATCACGCCGTGTACCTTGCAGGGTAGGCACAGAGAAGAGATCTCCCAACTTTTTTTATCCAAGCGCCCAATTTTCCCTTCCTCCACATACATACAGCTCATCACGCACAATCTTCTATTATTCATAATTCTCATTACGCCTTTCAAAATCTGATCTAAATTTAATCCAGCCATGTTTTCTTCAGTCTACCTCTTTCACGCACACCTTTCACTTCTGACTTGAATACTCGCTTAGTTATTATTTCGTCAATCGTTTTCTCATCCTTAAAGCTCCTTTCGTCATCTAACTTAAAACATCAATTTTATCCATGCATTTATTTCTGGTATCTTCATTTCGTTTTCTTTCATAGATGTGCATTAACATTCCACAGTTGTTTCTTAGTGTATGCATCTCAACAGTTTAATCCCTTACCCTAGAAATTTATTGGACTGTATTACAATTTTGTTTTATACATTACAATCTTGAGGACTTATTAACGATCTCTTTCAACCAATCAGAAAGATTTTAAAGTGGCCTTAAGTGAAACCCTTTAAAAATAAAACTGGGTTCCAACGGAAATCAGCCACGCAATCCTCGAATTGGGAGACTGCTGTATTATCGATGAAGCCTATTTATTATGAAAAGCTAATCAATTTCTGAGACATCTGAGTAATGTAAGTAGTATCTGTGATTGTAAAGGGTCTTTTAAATTGAGCGGATTTTTTTATTCAATTTTTTTTAATTCTTAAATAAACCACACAATTTGCTTTGATTTCAATTTTTTTTAGTGGTCATTGAAGTATACTGCATGACATTTAAACACAAAAAACAATTCCCGCCAAATGTCCACATCTTGCAGCTCCACATACGAGTATGTCCACTCTTTTATCAAAATTTTCGACGACATTTTGACATAATTGCGGTTCTAACTCACCAATAACGCGAATCATTTCGTCGTTCAGCTCAGGAATTGATTGGGGGTCATTCTTATAGATCTGGCTTTTCACGTAACCCCAGAGAAAATAGTCAAATGGTGTCAGATCACATGATCTTGGTGGTCAATTAACATCACCGTTTCCGGAGATTACAATATATAAAATAATTCAACAATTTGAACGCGTTGTTTGTTTTATTGTATTCGACTCCATTTTTATAAATGTCATACATTACACTTCTCAAATGTCACAAGACCCAGGCAAGTTAGCGACGCCATCTGTGTTTTATCCAAGAATTAAAAAAACCGCTCAATTTGAAAGATTCTTTATTTGAATCCAGTTTTGATTATATTTTCTAGTCAACTCAAAGTGGAACCTGTGATATTTAGAAGTTATCGATGTTATTATGGAGGTTAACGGGGAACAGTGGACTACATTTTCATACAATATTTTTTTAACAATACTGAGACTAGATTTAAGACATATAAAATATAAATTGATAAACTATCTTGTAAAATTGTTGAGGAAAGTTTCAGAAGCACTGGACTTGGAAGCATAAAAGCTTAAAAAAAGTAGTGGCTGAGAGATAATGAAATGTTGGTATTTTTATGATGTTTTTTTTCAAATTGAGATTGTAGCTTGCGAGTATATGTTATCATACGAGTATAATCATAAATGATATTCCGCTAATTATACCTGGCCATTGGAATAGTAAGCTTATCAATTTAATAATATATTTTCAATAATTACTCTTAAGCTCTTTCCAATCAATAGCATTCCTCCATTTTATTACATTTTAAATAATCAATACATATAGTCATTATTTATGCATTTAGTGCTTGAAATAAATTGTATTCGCATATTGACTGATTCAAGCACAAATATTGCATGTCCTGAAAAGTGAATTTCGAGAAAATTAAATCAAAAAGGTATTTCAATAAAACATAAAACTAATATAAGGAGTTTATAATGATTTTGCTGTGTCATTTGTATAGTTATTAATGACGCTAATTATATTTTGAGGAAGGCAAAGAGGACAGAGCACTTCCTTAGCCTCCATACCCATACGTCTTCTCATACAGCTATTTTGTTTCTCTTACTTATTACCTTTCCGTCTTTCAAAATTATGATTATATTACACATTTCTTTAGTCAGTTTTTCGTAATTCATCCGTTCAACGTATCTAAACCATCTCAACGTGCTAAGGATTTTAATCTGTCAATATACTGATGGATAATATTATCACCATGAAAATGTTCTATTTAACATTTTTTTAATAACTTAACTTTTTATCAAAGTGAAATACTTCAATTTATTTTTATTAAATTATTTTATGTGGGACTCTGCCCTGGGAAACCAATATTTACGTGATCTTTAACTTTACAAATATCTCGAGACATATCGTAAATGCGACTGTCCATAGCAAAATTAATATATTAGGTCCTTACATATGAAATTGGCGTTTTGCCGTACTGGCAACTTTGATCTCAAATATCTTCTCTTTGGTTAGGAATTTCAAATTCAAATTTATACAGCTATTTACTCAAGTATTTGTGTTTCGAAAATTATAATTCATTTGTTTTTTCCTCAATTGTTTTTTTTCTTTGCGTCACTCAGTTTACAAAATGGAAAACTTGAAATATCGCGTTATTTACGAGTACGAGTTCCAGCGTGGCACCAGTGCTGCAGAAACGGCTCGAAGGATTAATGATGTGTATGGCGACGGTACCGCAAAAGAAAACACAGTGCGTTTTTGGTTCCAACGTTTTCGTTCTGGAAATTTCGACCTGCAGAAAAAGCCCCGTGGACGGCCGGAGACCAAAGTTGATAATGAAGAATTGAAGGCTATTGTGGAAGCGGATCCATCGCAAACCACGTCCGAGTTAGCTGCAGGCTGCGGTGTTAGTGATAAAACTGTTTTAATCCACTTGAAGCAAATTGGGAAGGTGAAAAAGCTTGAAAGGTGGGTACCTCACGAATTGAGTGAAGCAAATCAACAAACGCGCGTTGACTGCTGCGTTGCATTACTCAACCGGCACAATAATGAAGGGATTTTGAATCGAATCATTACCTGTGATGAAAAGTGGATCCTGTATGATAATCGGAAGCGCTCATCGCAATGGCTGAACCCTGCCGAACCAGCCAAACCATGCCCCAAGCGAAAATTGACTCCAAAAAAGTTACTTGTGAGCGTTTGGTGGACTAGTGCTGGTGTCGTTCACTACAGCTTTCTTAAATCTGGCCAGACGATTACGGCAGATGTCTTTTGTCAGCAACTGCAAACCATGATGGAAAAGCTAGCTGCTAAACAACCGAGGCTGGTTAATCGCTCTAGGCCACTGCTGCTTCATGATAACGCTAGACCAGACACTGCACAACAGACGGCTACCAAATTAGAAGAGCTTCAATTGGAATGTCTAAGACATCCACCGTACTCTCCGGACCTTGCCCCAACAGATTACTATTTTTTTCGAAATTTGGATAACTTCTTGCAAGGGAAAAAATTCAACTCCGATGGGGCAGTCCAAACCGACTTCAAAGATTTTATTGATTCCCGTCCGAATGGTTTTTTTAGTAAAGGGATCGATGAACTACCTATGAGATGGCAAAAGTGCATAGATAGCAATGGTACATACTTTGATTAAATAAATATATTATATTAAAAAAAAATCAACTTTATGTTCCTCCCAAACAAAACGCCAATTTCATATGTAAGGACCTAATATTAATCGATTTTTTAAATTAGTATTCCCGAGAATGCATGAATGAAATATTTTTTTAAAAACAAAATATTTTACTACAAGTAATATAATGTCAATCCTTGTCACAAACTTCTCGTTACATTTGCTAATTGATTATTTTTAACTAGAAATAAAGATATTTAAACTTATCTATTGTATTGTGAGTTAACTAGTGACTCAGTTTGTCAGAAATATACAATTTAATAATAAATCATAGCGATCGATCCACTGAAAAGCAACAATAGGTATATGCTTTAGTTTATAAGCCTCCATTGTTGTAATATATGCATGTGAAATACGCGTGCCGGCGGAGTGGAGCGCGTGCGCGCTGCTGTCGATTAAACCGACTGCTGATACAGTGAACAAACCGCTGACACTTGGATACCAAAACTCAGACCGAATTCTCGCCATCTGTTAATCATATTTCTTCAAAACTAATAAATTGTATATATTTAAAAGTACCCGTCTTTCTTTTGAGAATTCCCTACACCACAGAATACAAATATCAAAATTTAAAAAAAATGATGTTGAGTAGTTAAATAACGAAGCATGCTAAACCTATTATATAACATCCTCAAGTGTCCCTCTCCCCCTACATAGCTCGCCAGACATGTTCAACGTCTCTCCGATCATGGACTTAATCTCTACTCAAAAATGAATAGCGTCTTCGCTTTTTCTGGTCATCGCTATTCCTTCTTCATGGTTTTCGTAACTATTCTCGCTGTTAGACTGCAGAATCAGCTGTAGAATGATTAAGCCCCTCATCAACTTGCTTGAAAAAGCAACTTACAAATTATGATACACCTATTCAATGGAATAGCGAGTTTTCTCTATCTCTCCTTTATCCCCGTCTATTTCCTTTTCTTTCCTTTATCCTTTCCAACTGCTCTATACTTAGAAAACTCCATCCTATTTAGTTTCTAGTATTCTTGATAGCACTGTAAGGAGTGGTAACATGGATGATGAGAAATAAGGAAAGAAACATGAAACTTGCCTTCAAAATGTGGTATTGGAAGCGAATGATTCGTAGCCCATGGATCGCAAGGTACATTAACGTTTATATCATCCAAGAATTGGATTTTACTGAAAACTTTTGGTAGCAGAAGAAAAAGAATTCTAAGTCTGAAGAATCTGATGATTACGGGGGCAGCTGAGGAAAGGCGAACATGAGGAAGATGTCCAATGAAATGGACGGAACAAAGAAGTTAACGGGATCCTCTTTAAGCGCTACATTCAACCGATAACTGTGTAACTCCGGTCTCGTTGGTTGGAAGATATTGTTGTAGGACCTACTAATTGATATTCATGCTATCGACGAATCAATTAAAGAGGTTACGATAAATGTTATCATGCATTACAGTAGAAATGTTTCGACAATTGTTCAAACAGAACAACGTAAGAAAATCTATACTGTTTGATTAGAAAATGAACGAACATTCTACAATATAATATGATACGATAAAGCAGGAATATTCTTCCATTCCTCGCAAGTTTATGATACAGGGGGATTTGTGAGTTTCAATGATTTTAAGAGTAATGTCGAGAATCTCGTACTTTCAGTAAAATCATTTATACTGACCAAATAAGGTAATGATCTGATCCTAGCAAATATAATCTCAGCAGGAAGCTCATCTACCTTGATCATCCAGTTAACACTTTCGTTGTATACAGTACAACTTGGCGGGCTTATTGCCATGTGGCAATCTCTTCCGACCAACCATACATGTGGTAAAGAGGTTTTAAATGAAAAACAGACTGGAACCCTTTTTAAAAAAAATGTAGGTTCCAGCTGACTTTGAACCCGCAACCTCCGAATTGTGAGACAGGCGTCTAACCATGCGGACTGCTGGTTTAGTACTGTAGAGAGTCTTTTAATTTTTTGATGAAAAATCATTGATCGTGTTTATTTTTTTCGTGTTTACCAAAATATACAATACTTTTTCAGTTTCATACATATCCGGGTCGACTATCTCCCGATAAAATAACACATAATCTGAAACATCATGTAAGTCGAATTTTACGACACGCATAAAGTATCTTTGAATTATTTTTATTGTTGATAATGATAAAATTATATCTCTCAAAAATATTATTCACCTATTTTATTCTATACGTATATATGACATATAATTTTCTTTCTTACCACATTGTATCACGATCTCGTGTTTTAACGTGATAAATTAGATTTTTGTCGAGTCCCGGTCCCGTGTTTTGACGTGATCTATACCTCTTCCAAAAAAGAACATATAACTGACATCTAGCAAATATTTTTGCTAACAATTCAACTGTACAACACCGGTACTGAGATCGCAGAATAGGTGAATGGTTGCCGCTCTATCCTCGGAGATTCCGGAGTGACTTCAACAAGTCTCGGTGAGAAGCAGGGTGAAGAGAAGAGATTACTATTTGACAAGTAGAACTTCATAGAAATAAAAACACAGTGTGATGTTTCAGAAGACGAGAAAATATTTTGCTCATTTTTCGTCTCTTATATTTAGTCCATCGCACATCGCAAGTACAAGTACCTCGATCGGACCGCTTATGCCGTCAGCCTGCGCTAGCTCAACGTTTGTCACGCGCGTATTGCGTGCAAAGGCAGTCCGATTATATGTAGTGATAATGCGAAGACCACATCAAGGGAAGTTTTATTACAACACAACAATTTTCAACAAGCCATAATTCAAAAATATTTACAAATAATATTCACAAATAAAAATTACTAATCTACGTGACACATACGTCCGATATATCAACCTTTAAACTATAGTCTTCTATTTCTAACATGGGAAATAGCCTAGATAAGAAAAATATGCATGCACTGATTTATGATAGAGTTTCTGACATCGCGTCATCACTGTGCAGTTAAGTGTGAGATTTTGACAAATGAATCTTGAGTTCAACTATAGTCGTCGGATCTAAATAGAATATCCTCCAAACAAGTTATTATAGAACGTGTCTTAACATGTGGTGATATGTATTATATTATATTTCCACCAAGAGACAAAAACGCGCAGAACTTGCAAGGCGTGTGCTAATCACAAGCAGATAAGTGAGATTCGGTACATATGCAAGAGGAGAATCTTGGCAGAATTACTATTCTAAACTAAATTATTTATGTGTTTTAAACAAGTTTGCACAGTTACATTACAATTAGAAAACTCTTTAAAAAAATCAAAATTCCTCAAAAACATGCTGGGCACTGGGAAATGTTGTCTTAATTCAATGATTATATACTTAGATGAGAGTTTTCAATATTACCATACCATCTTCATAAATATAACACAAGTTAACAATATTACCATACCATTTTCATATATATGACACGAGTTCACCATATTACCATACCATTTTCATATATAATATATGACACGAGTTCAGAATATTACCATAACATGTTCTTATATATGAAGCACGAGTTCACTATATAACCATACCATCTACTACATATGACAGGAGTTAACAATATAACCATAACGTTTTTATATACGAGTATATGATAGTAGTTCACAATATTACCAAACCACTTTCATATATAATATATGACACGAGTTCAAAATATTACCACAACTTTTTCATTTATATGACACCAGTTCACAATATTACTATGCCATTTTCATATATTTGACACTAGTTCTCAATATTACCATTCCATTCATATATGATGCACGAGTTCACAATATTAGCATATCATATTCTGCATATGACACGAGTTCACAATATTACTATACCAATTTTCATACATATGACAAGAGTTCACAATATTACCATATCATTTTCATATACGAGTATGTTATATGAGACATGATTTCACAATATTATCGTACCATTTTGAGTCCTTTTAAGTTTAAAACAATCATCTTGAAATGTACTACTTCCATAATAATGCCTTTAAATTATACTAATAAATACCTACATGTATACACATTATCACTTGAATAATCTTTATTTAAGAGAATGATTGATTTGGTGTCTGGCAAATTAAATATAAGGATAACACATAAATTTTAAATGTCCAATAGCCTAATCCTCAGCAAATTGAATAAAGTATTATCAATATAATAAATAAGTCTCCGACATGCGTTCCTTGAAAACTAATTCCATATTATCGTGGCACTTAACGCACTGCACAAAAAATAATATTACAGCGATAAACGTTTATTGTTAATTAATAATGTCAAGGATTTTCTAACAATTATTTGTGTCTGATACTCGTTTTTATTTCATTTGTAATTCTCTAAATTGCGTAAACATTCACTCTAGTATTAGAAAAAATCTATATCAATAGGTTATGTTTATGTGTGGAACAGTTAATCAAACGAAACAGAAAATCCTTCGCAGTTGATTCCATGCAGGTGCAAATTGAATTTATTTATAAACTATTGCAAAAAATCAAGTTCTTCTAATGGTACGCATTTTAATTAAACAGCTCTATAAATTATCTATCCATTATAATTATTTATTTAAAAAAAAAATTAAATAAAACCTAAGCATTTAGTATTTTGGTTAACAAATTCAACATGTATACATATCATCACTCTATTTACCTGTCGGGGTAGACAGAGAAGACAGAGCGCCAGTCTTTCCTATCTCGACATACCATACATCGTTAGCCACTTCTACATCCATACAACTTTTACTAATTCTCTGACTTTTTAAGTTTCATTTTTTCAAACTATCATTCACTTGATCCAATCATACTTTTCTTGGTCTTCCTCTCACTCGCCTTTCACTTATACTTGCACTATATATTAGTTTTGTGAGTCTTTCTTCATTCATTCGCCGCGCAATTTTTAAAATTTATCCATTCATGATAATTCTATAAGGTATTAAAAAAATCATACACAAACCACATTTTCGATGCATTATTCAACTTGAGTAAAATGCACTGTATGGAATGGAAATATGGACGATGAAAGAAGGAAATAAATATGATAGATGCCTTCAAGACGTGGTGTTGGAGATGGATGCTGGGTATCTCGTAGACTGCAAGGCGCACCAACGCCTCTACGAGTATCACTTAAGAATTGTCAATTACCGCAAGACTTTCGAAAACCTACAAGAAAAAAATCTTAACATATTTCAGGTATGATTCCAGAAAGGCCAATGAAAGTCTTTAGAAGCTGGTGATTATAAGTACAGTTGAGGGAGGTCTCCTGCAAGATGAACAAATAACTGCATCTTTAAAATGTTTGTCTAAGATTTATTTTTGACCTGAGAAAATACGATCATGTCACTTTACACATATATCGGAGGGAACGTGATAAATATACGAAAAATGCACATGGGCTCCCAGTACAAAGATATTAACTGAAAACAAAAAGCTAATTTGGAAAGGGTGGGTCACGCGAGCCAAAGAAAAGGGATGGTATGTAAGTGCAGCGACGGATACTACACGGGGGCTGCAAGATTTTTTTTCCAATAACCAAAGTCAACGGCTATTGAAAGCTCACTGTAAGGTTTCTATTAGGCACTATTGTATAATATTCTTATCTATCCCGCCGCCTTCTCTGATCTCGTCGAGAATATTCAGCGTCTTTCCGATTATGGACTTGTGCTTCACTCAAGCAGATATTGTTTATTGCGTTTGCCAGCTCACCGCTCTTATTTTTTTGCGTCGTCCTTGACTGTCCATGTAGTAAGACTCTAGAACCAGTTACCAGCTAATGTTAGACTCGCTTCGTTTCTGACATGTTTTAAAAAAATACTGAAAAAACTTCTAATTTCAAGTCAGTAATGTAACGTGTTTCATTCTCGATTTTCTTTCTCTCCACCATCCGACCCTTTTTCCTTTGATTAATATATTTTTTTAAATTTTTATTATGTATATTGTTCGAGAAGTTTTCGATCATGCAGCTTCCTTCATTTACTTTTGTCTGATTGATTGGAAGAGATTGCCGCCTGACAATATGCTCGCCAAATTTATTTGCAATAAAGAATTAAGAAAATAAATAAGATAGGGAGTTAACAGGATCCTCTTAAAACGTTGCTTTGAACATAGCCCAGGATCGAGAAGGATGGAGACAAATGGTACAACAAGTTTCAAACATAGGAGACTACTACGATGATCAGCATTGAGCACGCCATGAAGAAAATCCAACATAACAAAAAGAAATAAATTTATGGTTTATATTGTATTTTTCTCGATATGCGACAAGATATTCGGTATGGAAACTATAAATTAAAAGGTTTATAACATATATGGAATAAAGTCATGTCCAACAATGGAAATTATATAATTGATAAAGTACAAAGGATTTCCAAAAATATACACATTTTAAATTCAGTATTGATTAAGGTAAGACGCAAGTGCTCAATTTAATGGTCGTTTACTGTTGATAACGTAGAATCACAAATATCACGAATTCTTTTTTTTTGGTATTATGACGTATTCTCTTTCAATAGCTGCTCTCAATTAATTACTGTTAATTACCGGTTTTGTGCCATAAACATTATCTTTGACGAGTCTCCGTAAAAAGGCTATTGTCGTGGAGCGCGAGGGGTATTCAATGCTACATCTACATCCAATCCATCTGTTCAGCAAATTTTCATCAAGATAAGCCCTCATAGTACGATGGTAGTGAAGAAATTCATCAAGATAAGCCCTCATAGTACGATGGTAGTGAAGAAGTTCATCATCTTGCCGGAAATTTCTGCTGCAAGTTCAAGTAAACGGCGCGATGTAAAAGTGTGTTTATATATTTTTGGAACATTTGTGCACTGTTTCTTTTAAAATATTTTATTATTAAAAAAAACGGCTTTCGTATCAACCTAATATAATATATAATTGAATGCTTACCTTGTATGGATAGTATTTTAGAACGCAAGTTAAATTTACACAACGCTGTAACAAAATTAAAACTGATGCGAAATTTCAGTAAAATAGTGTAAACATAATCTCTAGAGGAATAATAATATGGAAATATTTAGTATATTCCAACTTTGCTCGAAATTATATTCAAGATCCCTTATTTAACCATAAAAAACAGTGGCATAGCAACATAAATGCTATCAAAGATTTTTTTTGTGTTTTACTATCTAAAATACATAATGTAAAATTTACATCGTTTTAATTGAAAGGTAAACGGTCGATTTTATTATTTTATTTATCATTTTCATACAAATTAAAGTGTGTGTAAGGATGTGAATGCGGAGTGTAATTGTTTCAGCTGAGTGTTTTAGTGTTTTGAACAAATATTTGTTTATAATGGCAAGCTTCACGCTTCACTAGGCACGACCTTTAACTAAGTAGTCTCGTCCACTTCGTCACATGCCTTGCTTAGTGAAGCGATTCTCTAAATCCACAGAATGGTGAATTTTTAACGTTGTTACCACTAAGGTTCAAAAGTTTCCGGTCTGAACAAGTTAGAACCTGTATGTCCATAGTTTCCTCATCTATTGTATGGTCAGGCTCAGTAGTGTATCAACTAAAGCCGATGGAAGACGGGTTGTTTCTAAAAATGTTGTTCTAAATCCTGTTGCTATGGAAAATCTTCCATCAATGCTGTATAAAATACATAGAAAATGGAAATTCTCAGTATTCGTAAATTTGAGAAATAAATTTCTAATGTTTATTACATGTACATATTCCAAAATGTCATCACGCGGTTATCAAGTTTCTTTCAAATGAAGGAAATAGCATAAAGGAATGAAACAACATTTCAATGCTGACGTCATTTAATTTCTTCCCGGCTTTCACTTTTCTTTGAAGAAACTTGATAACCGCGCGATATTCAATTTTTAACATTTCAGAATATAACGAAACATCAGGCCTTCTATCGGCTCTAGTTGACATATTACTGAGGGTAGAGATGTGCAATTTTAACCGTAATACTGACCATGCTCTAGGCATGACAGGCTATCATAACATCTGGCCATGCATGTTCTTATTCAGGCTGGAAACTTTTGTGCCTTAGGAGTACGTACTTGTAGTTAACAGTTCGCCTTTCCATTTAAACGGTGTTAAATTTAAATCATGTACTATGCGTATCCAGAAAGTAAGTGTACTGAGGCTCTCACGACCGGATGGATTTTATTTTCGACATGTTGGCTACACTTCCGTGTAGCCTGAGCCTTCCCCTCCGCAAGAAAACCGGTTCGAGGTCAGTACGTTGAGAAGTGTCGACGCGACAACACGTTTCGTGAAAAATGTCAATCCAATCTCCCGCCAAGTGCGAAATACGCGGCGTCATCCGTTATCTCGTTTGGAAGGGAAAACCTCCGATTGAGGTTTATAATGAGGTGAAAACTGCATATGGTGATAAAGCTATGAATCGTACGAGTGTGTACAAGTGGAGTCGCGAGTTTAAAAATGGTCACGTCACACCTCTTCACCCTCCGCCAAAAAGTTCAAAACCACAATTTCAGCCAAGAAAATCATGGCATCCGTGCTTTGGGACTGTCAAGGCATAATTTTAATTGAATATATGCCTCAAGGGGAGACCATCAACTCTGCAAGATACTGTGAGACCCTAAAAAAAATGCGGAGGGCGATTCAGAACAAGAGGAGAGGCATGCTGACAAAGGGAGTCTGCCTGCTGCACGACAATGCCAGACTACACCCGGCCAACGCCACGAAGGAACTGCTCGCCTCGTTTAAATGGGATGTCCTGAACCATCCCGCGCATTCCCCATACCTAGCACCTTCAGATTACTATCTCTTTACCGCCCTGAAGCTGCACATGGGTGGAAAAAGGTTTTCAACCGACGAGGAGCTAAAGGAGGAGGTGGAGAAGTGGACGGAGGGGTTGGCGGGAAACTACTTCGAGGAAGGCATCAAAAAGTTGATACCCCGCTTCACCACCTGCATTGAGAGAAATGGCGACTATGCCGAAAAATAGCTTACATATGTACTACGGTAACCACGTAATTTTTTTGTTTAAATAAAAAAAAATGTAACCTACAAACATTCAGTACATTTACTTTCTGGATATGCCTCGTATTATGGGTAGTAAAATCTGCTGGATATAAATGTCTTCCAATTAAAGGCCAAAATACATCTAAAATGTAACGATTGAAATGTAATATTTGAGTACCAGTTAAATAACAAGAACGGATACAATAGAGGGATAAGGATGGGAATTGTGTGGGAGTTAGAAACAAGATATATTTTGAGAGAAATAATGTATTTTTAGTTTCATCTTAAATATAGATAAGTATGGAGTATTTTTGATTGAGTCAGAAAAAAATGTTCCATAGGCGAAATGAGTGAACCGCAAAATAAACATATAGAATTATGTGTGATACTTACTCTCTGACCTAATTAATAAGATATACATTTTCCCGCTTAAAAGTTATGCGTTCGATTCTCGATGGAACCCAGTTAATTTTAAAGTCTTCCATTTCGGTTTTTACTTCAGGCCTGTTTCATATATTTCTAGTTGGTTTAAAAGAAAGAAGAAATTTAATTTGATTATAAACCCAGGTTATACTTTATACAATGAAAATGTAATACAAAGGTTTCCAATTGTATGCAAATGATACTCACATGTCCAGATCGAAAGAAAGCCCCATGTTAAGAAAGAAAGTAGAGTTTTCATGCAGATTCAGAGGACAGTAAGGATTGTTCAACAACCCATAAGAGTCGAGACTTAAAATATTGTTTTTTTTTAATAAACAGTTTAATATATCCAGTCGAAATCAAGACAACCTTTCTCAGTGCTTGGCTTATTTTGGAGAAATTCTGATTTTTATGAAGGGTTTACTAAAATTGTTTTATCTAACTAAATATTAAGAATTTTGTCAATAAATTTTGTGTATTTGTTCAAAATAATAAAAAAAATTAGTTAAATATGGTAATTCTGCCAACACATTTTTTTGCGGAGAGCCATATCACACTCCTTTCACATGTATCGGGTCCATGTGAAAGGAGTGTGATATAGCTCTCCGCAAAGAACTCGCTTCTTTTCTTGTGCTTAGTACATACTCGTACCTTACAAGTTCCACGGGGTTTTCCTTTTTTTCAGTTGGTGAAATACAAATCAAAACATTTTTAGACACGTTCTTTGACAACCTGTTTGGAAAATTCTTCAAATTCTTTAGTCTGTTTGAATCCGGAGACTGAAGTTGGTCAAAATCCTCAAGATCTGACACTTGCTTGCATATTAACACATTTAATGCGATCAAATTATTAAGGTAATTCACGTGTGGCTGGAAATTAAAAAAAAAAAGATGTATGATAAAATTACGTGCGATTTAATTTGGTGTTGTCTAGTAGTACCCGCTCCATTTGAAACGAAACATTAAACACGAACTTTGCATACGAAAACGCGTCAGGCGCGTTGTTAGCTCCCGACGGTTGCGAAGAAGAACGCACTAGGCGCGTTTTTAGCATTGAAAGTGTTAATGACGCAACGTCAAGTCCACGCATACTTTAATTGTCTAGGATATTGTTCATGTCAGAAATCAGGACACTATCCCTTAAAGGTTGAATATTTTTCAAACATATTAACTAGATGCCTGTAATATGTCCTTTTTTGGAAGAGGTATTGATCACGTGAAAACACGGAACCGGGACTCAACGCAAATCTAGTTTATTACGTCACAACACGGGACCGGGACTCAACGCAAATCTAGGTTATCACGTTACAACACGGGACCGGGACTTAACGCAAATCTAGTTTATCAAGTTAAAACACGGGATCGAAATGCAAAGTGTTTAGAAAGAAAAGTATATGTTATATATAAAATAAAATACGTGAGAATATTTTTGAAAGATAACATATAATTTTATCATTATCAATAATAAAAATAATTCAAAGATACTTTGTGCATATCGTAAAATTCGACTTACATGATGTTTCGGATTATGCGTTATTTTATCGGGAGATAGAAGACCCGGATATATACGAAACTAAAAATTATATTTTGTTAAATACCGAATAAATCAAACGATCGATGAATTTTCATTAAAAAAAATTAAAGACTGTCTACAATAATAAATTAACGGTCCACGTGCAATTCATCTCATCACGCTGCATTAATATTCGGTACAATTTGTCTGTCCTTTCGTAAAAATTCCCACCTTACGAGCAACTTTTACAATGTTCTTTTGAGAGAAGTGTTAAAACCCACCCAGAGGATTTTATTGCAATTGAATGCTTGGATCACTTAGCTCAGATTTAGTAATGTTTTATAAAGTAACATGATTCGACATGTGGAGTTATAAAGACTGAAAGAACCTTGGTAGATGAAGAATGTTGCACGCATCGCTGAATTAAAGCTCTTTCGTATTCTTGAATTGCATTTTCGTTGTATACAGTATAATTTGGCGCGTTTATTACCAACCAGAAAGGTATCAAACAAACCTTAAGGGAAAACCAAACTATATATTATTTTTATAATCTGGCGCTCAACGGGAATCAGTTCAGTAATCCCTGGACTGGGAGACAAGTCTCTTACTTATGTGGCGGTCGTCGCACACTCAGAACACTGTGGGCATCCATACACACGGTCAATGACCGATGAAGTGACCTTTGCATTCCTCGACAAATCTAAATAAACAAGTCCAAAGTTCACACACCGGCCATTCAACCCATAGCCCGGAGTGGACCGCATTCCATACTAGAGCGAGAACGCACCACGCTTGTCTCGCCACTTCCGTATTTGAATGATACATACATACAACATTAATCGTTTTTGCATTCGCAGAAACGAGACGTAGGCATATCGCGAGCGCATTCCCGCGCACATTCTAAAATGATATAAATACCTACGTTACTAATAAAATTCCTCTCTTTCCGCATTGCGATCTAACGAGTTTTATTTATCAACAAATCATCATCATCTCTTCCCTTAAGGACTAGCTCCTAAACTTATTTCAACAACAAGAAAAAAAATTCAAGTCTAAATATATCATTAATGACAATAAAAACAATGTTCCTTGTGCTTTCCTGTGACGTGGCACAGTTATACCTATAAAGTATACTCGTATAAGGAGTTTAATCCTCAATTTATCCACCCAGATGTGAGACATCGAAAGAAAATTTATTAATTCATGTGCTCTTATGATGATGCTCTTAACAGCTCAGTTAATTAATACGTAATGAACTAAACCACGGAGGTCGTAGGAAAATTAATAATTTCATCCAATTAAATTTTCTCTTCCTTTAATGAATTCTTATCTCGGTTTGAAGAGAAAAAATATGTAACCTGTTTAAAGGTGTACCATATGTTAGTTTTATGAGTGAAAAAAGTAGTCAGTGACCCTTTTATGAGTTTGTACCATGCTTGGGCAGCCTACCCAAGGTTTTTCACCCAAACGATCAAGTACCACTACTTATGGACAATTGAGAGCACTGCGGTCCCTTAGCTAAGGAGTCTTAGTAACGCCACTGAATAAGAAGAAACCAGCAGACGTGGTGAACTTATTGTTAATGTGAATTTATTACATAAGTTTCCAAGTATATTTATCTGCGTGTGAAGAGGACGAGGGAGCCGCTGCGCCAGTTGCCACGGCATCTGCGACCTCCGTCCATCGGGCCGAAGTCAATACTGTTTGACCTTTATTGATTAGCTCAATTGCAAAGGCAATAAATGATGGAATCGGCGGCGGGAACGACAAGCGGCGTAGGACAGACAGTCAGTGACAGTCCGCGTAGCATGCGCCCAGGGACAGCTATCTCTTACATGCTAAATAAGCGACGTTCGCAGGCGGACAATTCAAGGGGGCGATAATATAATAATAATGTGGTCTTAATGATGAATATATAGATCATGTGTTTTTTGTTGTCCTTGACAAGACAGATCTGATTTACTAAACGCCATATACCTGCCGCGTCCAATAAATATTGCATTTTTCCTTTCTTCGAAGAACTTTTCCACTTATAGATCAACAGTTAATTTTTTGAAGTTGAATCAGTTTAAGGTTGTTATTTTTAAATAATTATTTTATTATATTGACTTATTAGTGGCTGATATCATATTTACCATATATGGTATTTACCATATAATCATATTTACCATATATGGTACCGTTTAAAACCTCAATGGTACTTTAACTAGGGACTCAAACCCACTATTCCTGAAATATTACAAAATATATCATATATACATAAGTTGAGTGTAAGAATAGGAAGGTAGTAGTTTCGACCATTAGATTAGTTTTGCTGCACATTGAGAAATGATGGTGGGGATCGTAATATAGTAATAAAAGGACACTTTAACACTATTATTGACAGATTAAAAATGTTTCAAAATAAATTTATAAATGTTGAGTGTAAGGATAGGATAAGATACTTCCTCGCATCTACATATGTTCAGAAAAACATATTAGGTAAGAAAACCGCTGAAAACTTACCATGGGAAGATAAATCTTTGTAGATCTTCTGATATAAAAATAAATCTTTGTAGATCTCCTGATATATTTTCACGAAATATTACAAAAGCACGCACGCGTTAAAGAGTTATTCAATAATTTTTGAATCAGGAAATATTTGGGGAAATGTCAAGTTGGTTTACTTTGAGGGAAAATGTCAAGTGAATATTGTTTTAAAGCAGAACTAAGGAGAGTCATGGCTGTGAGTTATTTTCATCCAAAAATGTTGTTTCCATGTTGCACCTTGAAGGAAGGGTATCTAGACAATATGCCTATTGTTATAATTTAAAACTATTTTAATACACAATTAAAAACCGACGACCTCAGAGCCTCATTTTTCAAGAATAAGAAAGTGGAAAAAATTACAGAGGTGAGTGCGAGAAGCGTTAGAAATAGAAGAGCATGTATAAAAAATTTGTAAAGTAGGCGAAGAAAGAACATGTTGACGTGCAAATCAAATCATCGTAAACGGACTTCAAATAGGAAATTTAAAAGAGTTCATCTACATGGCGTGTTTTTTTGATCTTCCATCATCATTTTTCTAATCTCCCGTTCTTTCTCCACCCCATCCAGTGCCTTGTTTAATGTGTATTTGATTTTAAATTGTTGTTAAGTTTTTGGTATTAAATTTTTTTCCACATCAATATTATAACTCCAACTACCTTTCATTTAAAACTACTTTGTAAAACCATTGTATTGTTGAATAGAAAATATTGCCACTTAGCAATAAATATGCCATATTATACGCTGTACAGTAAATAAATATAAAAATTGACGTAATGTTCCTTTTTGGCATGGTTGGAACAATGCATGTCTTCCACCTGGGATTTGCGGATTCGACTCTCGTCAATACATTTTTTTAAAGTGTTATATCAGGCTTTTACAAAATTCATCGTTTATGTCTTTCTGATGGGTTGAAAGAGATTTTTATTTGGGGATAATTCTGCCAGTTTATTCTATATGTAACGAAATGATAATACACCTTTATGTGCATATTTAAAACTAGTTACCCTGAAAATTATGTAATCAACTGTTATTTAAATGCATTTTACTATCAAGTGTTTCGGTTTTAACATTGTGGAACTCCATATTAGAATATTAAACAGTTAATTACTTAAGCATTCCACTTTAATTCCCCTACACATATTTCTACCTCATTTGGGGTAGGAGATTTCCACCTGAAAAGAGCCTCGGGATAGGATATAGAAACAAGTGTAGTGAGTATAAATGTAATCAGTGGAAAAACAACAATTTATTGCATTTATTTGAAGTATTTATTTTATTTGAAGTCCTTTGAACGTTACAAATTTCCGTAATTCGTATCATATCATATCAACAACCGAAAGAAATAAACAAAAAGCATGTATAAAACAAAGCATAATTTAATTAAAATGATAATCAAAAATGTTTATTCATTAAATTAAAAGTAATTATAACATATTATAAATAATATTAAAAATGTATTCTCAGGATTATAGTTAATGTATAAGTTATTTCTTGAAGGAATTGAGTATTCTAAAAGAGTCATCTAGTCGGTTGAGATACATTTTTTAATGATAAGTTCGTCCTATTGTATTAAGAGCGATGCCAGTGTAATATTAATGTACCATATTGTACAAAAGGCGGAGTAGCCCTAGGTGCTGGCCCCGCATATGTTCCGCGTGGGACGCGCGGCGTCACCAATAAAATTCTTCGACTCTGATGGACCTTCATCGACAATCAATCAGCAATGTGGTGCAATCACCAGTGAGGCTCAACCGATAGGAAATATTATGTTTTACTTTCACTTTTTATATCCGTAGAGTGAATGAATTGTATTACAAAGAGCATCAAAATAATTATTGTTTTTGTAACACTACGTCTGTGAATCTTAGTAAAATATTGACAATAGATACAAAACATCAATTTACGAAAAACATGTGTTACTATCAGATTTAAGGCTTTTAAATACAAAATATTTTTGTAATATATGTACAGGTTGTTTTTTTGGGTGTGATAGAATTTGTTTTTGAAATAAAACACATATAAATTATTTAAATGGCGTGTATTTGAATTCAATTGATAGGTTGTTTAATGACAATTATTGTTTGAAGATAATTTAATTTATATGTTGACCGTGGCTGGTGGCTCTTATGTACCTTAACCGATCAGTCCAATTTTGGACCTCTTTTTCAAGCATTTAGGGTCGTATACCGCCAATAACTCGTCTTATGTTGTCTTATAATGCCTCAATCGCGTATATCCATCCATTGATCCAAAAATGTGCCTCATCACTGAACAAAATTTTCCGGTAAAACAGCGGGTCATCTTGCAGTTGATTTTCAGCCCATACACCAAATTCTCGGCGAGAACGAAAATCCCTTGGCTTCAATTCTTGGACTAACTAAATCTTGTAGGCTTTTAGACCAAGATCTTTCCGTAAAATCGTCCAAACAGTAGACGGACAGAGGCCAACTTGTTGTGCTAGGGGGCGAATAGACAAATTTGGATCATCTTCAATACTGTCTTCAACGAACGCAATAGCTTATTCTGTACGCACCATTCATTATCGGTAAAGAGGCACTACATCGATCAGAGTGTATTGTCTTCGAAATTTATTCACTATACGACGAATCGTTTTCTCAGATGGTCGATTATGTAAGACAAAAACATTTCGAAGTGCTCTTTGAGTTGGGACAATTGAACGCTGATTTTCGAAGTATGTCACAATAATATCGTAGCGTTGTTGCGGTGTATATCATATATGTTATATTCATAATAAATTATCAAACGTTACCGAGTAAAAATGGCAAATGACAGCTTGACAACTGGCGCCCCTACCGAGAGATATAGGAATCTTAAATCCTTTCCCCGTAAAAAAACACCCGTTATGATGGATTTTAAGCAGGGCTGTGGAGTCGGAGTCGGAGTTGGAGTCGGAGTCGCGGAGTTGCGGTGTTTGGGCCGGAGTCGGAGTAGGAGTCGTAAAAAACGAGCGACTCCGACTACTTTTTCGTTAAAATTTAAAATACATTTTTTTTTTAAATTATTACAATGAATGTGTATTGTGCACGAATATTAAACTTGCAGGCGCAAGTCGCGCCGATATGGTGAATCACCGAGATCCATTTAATGCATCAAGTCTACGAAAATGTGTTTGTCTCCTTCTTTCTCACGTCGAAAGAAAATTCTGTTGGCTGGGATCTATGTTAACCCCATGGTTCGATCCATATTGACGGAAGAACAAATAAATAGAGCTAAAAACGCTCTGTTTGAATTAACCGTTCGTATGAAAGGCCTTCGACTAGAAAAAGAGACGACAGCAGGCAGCGTACACCAAGTATCATCATCTTCATCCGACACCGCTGAATCTGAAGACGATTTAGAAAAATATCTCAATGAACAAGATAAACTAAAACGTCCTCGTTTGAATCACAGTCCCAATATAGATGAAGGAGACTCTATTTCAAAATTTTAAATTGAATTTTATGATGCATTGAAAATAATTGACCGAACTTATAAGTTAAATGTTGAAATGGCAATACAGCGGTATCTAGAAATCGTAAAAGATTCAGCATTGATCGTTACAGCATTACCGCCAACCCAAGTATCCGTAGAGCGGTTATTTTCCGCTCTTAAAATTCTCAATTCTGATTTGAGAGCCTCTACGAATACAGATTTAAAAGAAGCAATGTTGTTTTTAAGAATAAATTCTAATAAATAATTATTAAAGTTAGATCTTGTTTTATTTTTATCCGTATAACATGAAAAGAATGGCTATATGCAAAGGTAGGAAACAACCTGATAAAATTGAGCTTTTTTGAGTCGGAGTCGTGTTTTTTTTTTCGACTCCACAGCCCTGATTTTAAGTTATTCGAGTTAATACTCTGATAGCATAGAATCAAACCAAATATTTTTGCAACATATTTATAAAGGATTCTATGCTATCAGAGTTAAGACTGTGAATCTTAATAAAATATTGGCAATAGGGGCAAAACATCAGTGAAAGAAAGCCTTACATTTCTACCCAAGTAGACACCAAATATTTTTGTAACATATTTATGATGGATTCTATACTACCAGCGTTTAACTCTGAAAGCGTACAATCAAACCAACTATTTTGTAATATTATATATTTATATTTGATTCTATGCTATCAGTGTCAAGACAGACGATACCAAATATTTTTGTGATATGTTGTATGATGAATTTTAGAGTATTAACACTGATAGCATAGAAACATTTTTTGCTACATATTTACAATTGATTCTATGCTATCAGAATTAAAACATAACCTCTGTTAATCTTAGTAGAATATTGGCAATTGGGGCAAAACATCAGTTTAAGAAAAAACATACGAGTATGTTATGGCTTATAGGCATCAAAGCTAAGTAAGACTCATAGACACTAAATATTTTTGAAACAAATATTGGGTCCTTACATGTGAAATTGGCGTTTTGTTTGGGAGGAACATAAAGTTGATTTTTTTTTAATATAATATATTTATTTAATCAAAGTATGTACCATTGCTATCTATGCACTTTTGCCATCTCATAGGTAGTTCATCGATCCCTTTACTAAAAAAACCATTCGGACGGGAATCAATAAAATCTTTGAAGTCGGTTTGGACTGCCCCATCGGAGTTGAATTTTTTCCCTTGCAAGAAGTTATCTAAATTTCGAAAAAAATAGTAATCTGTTGGGGCGAGGTCCGGAGAGTACGGTGGATGTCTTAGACATTCCAATTGAAGCTCTTCTAATTTGGTAGCCGTCTGTTGTGCAGTGTGTGGTCTAGCGTTATCATGAAGCAGCAGTGGCCTAGAGCGATTAACCAGCCTCGGTTGTTTAGCAGCTAGCTTTTCCATCATGGTTTGCAGTTGCTGACAATAGACATCTGCCGTAATCGTCTGGCCAGATTTAAGAAAGCTGTAGTGAACGACACCAGCACTAGTCCACCAAACGCTCACAAGTAACTTTTTTGGAGTCAATTTTCGCTTGGGGCATGGTTTGGCTGGTTCGGCAGGGTTCAGCCATTGCGATGAGCGCTTCCGATTATCATACAGGATCCATTTTTCATCACAGGTAATGATTCAATTCAAAATCCCTTCATTATTGTGCCGGTTGAGTAATGCAACGCAGCAGTCAACGCGCGTTTGTTGATTTGCTTCACTCAATTCGTGAGGTACCCACCTTTCAAGCTTTTTCAC
Source organism: Odontocerum albicorne (assembly GCA_949825065.1). Taxonomy (NCBI): domain Eukaryota; kingdom Metazoa; phylum Arthropoda; class Insecta; order Trichoptera; family Odontoceridae; genus Odontocerum; species Odontocerum albicorne. The sequence goes on from OX463839.1 coordinate 45,469,113, forward strand.
CTTCCCAATTTGCTTCAAGTGGATTAAAACAGTTTTATCACTAACACCGCAGCCTGCAGCTAACTCGGACGTGGTTTGCGATGGATCTGCTTCCACAATAGCCTTCAATTCTTCATTATCAACTTTCTCCACGAGGCTTGTTCTGCAGGTCGAAATTTCCAGAACGAAAACGTTGGAACCAAAAACGCACTGTGTTTTCTTTTGCGGCACCGTCGCCATACACATCATTAATCCTTCGAGCCGTTTCTGCAGCACTGGTGCCACGGTGGAACTCGTACTCGTAAATAACGCGATATTTCAAGTTTTCCATTTTGTAAACTGAGTAACGCAAAGAAAAAAAACAATTGAGGAAAAAACAAATGAATTATAATTTTCGAAACACAAATACTTGAGTAAATAGTTGTATAAATTTGAGTTTGAAATTCCTAACCAAAGAGAAGATATTTGCGATCAAAGTTGCAAGTACGGCAAAACGCCGGTTTCGTATGTGGGGACCTAATATATATGATGGATTCAATGCTATCAGAGTTTCAATTTAGTTTGTGATAGCATATAATAAAACTAAATATTTTTTTAACATATAATGTTGGATTCTATTATATGTATATCATATACATGAATCTTAACTTTCATCGCACAGAATGAAATGAAACAATTTTGTTACATTTTATATTGGATTCTATTCTATGTATATAAGAGTCTTAACTTTCATCGCATAGAATCCAAACGAATCATTTTTGTAACATATTTATGATGGATTATATATTATAACATTGGATTGAAAAAAATACGCAAGACGTCTTTTCATACGAGAATCATTGTATTAATCAAACCCCATAGCGTGGTTATGAGTGAGCAGGACTTTTTTGTCTTTTTCTCTTGGCCATTTTTCATTAGCCCACTAACAACCCGCTCGTAAGCGACGCGGGCTATGAATGACTCAAAATTTAATACTCAATCTATACCATAGTCGATCCTCTGGTATTGTCACTTATTATTCTGAATGTGATGTTATTATCTGTTAATTATAAATCAGTATTTTTTTTATAAAAACAAACGTGTTTGAAAATCCAGAAAACGTAATTATATGATAAAATTTTACATCTAGTGATTTTTTAAAGATGGAAATTAAATATGAAATACATATTTTACTTTTTGATATTTTTATACGTTTGTTTTTGATGCCTCCAGAATGTGCACAGGTTAATATGATATTTGCTGGAGAAAGGGCGCCCGTCGTCCTACACCCTCAGTATCTAGTATTAACTTTGGTCAGAACATTGACTATAAGCCTAATCTTACTGCCCGTCGAGCAAAAATTAGTTGCCGACTTAAGATCCTTGAAAATTTAGTTGGGTCTTTCTGGAAATGTAGCAGAGCACGACAGCGATGGCCTCAGTGTATGGTACTCTATAGCAGAGTATTATGCCTCCATTTGGCCTAAGTGTACACTCTATAGCAGAGTATTATGCCTCCGTTTGGCCTGAGTGTACTCTATCGCAGAGTTTTATGCCGGTTGGCTTAGATACGTCCACATAAACCGTATTGGTATCCAGCTCAATGAGGTGATGCGGATAACTTCTGGCATTCTGAAATCAACTCCTTGTATCTGTGTGGATTCTGATTTTTGCTCGCCAATCAGCGCGCCTCTTAATCTACGAAGTGATGATGTCTTAATTAGGAGTTCCAGATGTTGCATCTATGTTAAACGCTATCTAAGCGCTATCAATGCACGTGGGTGTTTTTAGGTCCTGGATTGAGCAACAATACGTACTAATTATACATACAATACAAATATATAATCGATTACCTTATTTTATACTTATAAAACTAAGAAAAACATTTTAAAGGCCTGTTGGTTTAGATTCAATCTGAGACGATAATTATTTTAATTGATTTTGGAAAATGTTGAAGTGTTCTGAATTGGTAACTGTCCAAATTTCTGCTCAATTCAATATCGCAACTTAAGTTTGTAACAGAATATGTGTGCACTACTTATTAGACGCGTTTTATGTAAACTTCGATATAAATATTACCTATTGCAGAGGGTTTCATGTCGCGACTTCCGGAAAATTTCATTACACTTTATTCGATCATGACCAGGAGACTGTGAAACTATCTGAAATTAAAAAGTGTTATCAATATATTTATTTATTACCGGCGAATAATTAAATATTTCCAATAGAATGAGGAAGAGATGAACTTAGGAAAGAATCAAAAGGAACGATTGGGTAAATTTATACTGAAATATAAGAAGAAAAAACATATGTGATGAATGTATGAATATGAAAGAGGCAAAGGTTGTGTGCATAGACAGACAGACACGAAGATCTGTCCTCTCTCCCTGCCTCAAAAAGAAAAACGATGTGATGGAATGTAAGTTTTTTAAGCCAATAAATTATTCATCTGTCAGGTCTACTTTTTACATTTCCTCGGATTATCAGCTTACGAATCCGTTATTTTTCACGTCTCAATACAGCCGAAGTAACCAAACTTCCAATAAGGTAAATTACCATTGACTTTCAGTTCCCAAAAACTAAAATGATAAAAATCAAAATAATTAATACTTCAAATCGTTCCAAGTTTTTAACGAAACGCCCAAAAGTATTGAAAGTAGAAAGCGTAACATACGTACTTTTTTTGTCAATATGTTTCGTATATCGTTTAAGTACGACTATTTTTGAAATAAAAAATATATAAATTTAAGTATTCGGAAGGTTAAAAATTATTACAAAATTATTTTTAGTACTTAATAAATAAATAATAATAATCATACTATCTTTCAAGACTCTGCCAATAATGGCTATAAAGGTCTTCATCTCAAGGCTTTGCAACATGCTTTTCATCTTCGTTTTTTTCACTCGATTCCAAGTGTTCCAAGTCAAAAATAAAGTTAACTAAATTCCATATTACGATACCAATACACATACGAGTATTAAGGTATGCATTTCATTCAAGACGTAATTTATTATAACTATCTAGCTCCCATTTAACGGAGTTGATATTTTACATAAAACATTTTTTTTTCGTTCGTATGGTAACTCTTCAACGTATCCGAATGGGTGATTGGAACATATTGAAGAGCATAGCTCAAAGACAATATTGTCTTTGGCGCCTGTTCGTTGACAACCTATGTGACCTAATTAGTAAGATGCTCAAGAGTTTCGGGTTCAATTCTGATGATACCAAGTAAAAAAGGGTCCCAGTTTGGCAAGAGTTCGTCTAATAACAATACCCACATGGTGATTACTGCCAACAAGTGTAATAACGAATCGCGAGTTCCACGCCTTCTTCACTGGTTTTATACCAAAGGCTCAATTAATGGGGATGAAAACAATATTTCCTCCCGATTACCAATTAGTTTACGAGTATATTGAAGAACGCCATTCATATGAACAAAGTATTATATATTATCATTCCGAATAACTTTAATATAGCATATTATGGTATATATTGTATTGCGTACAATAGAGAGCGCGATAGTCAAACTGACCTTGAAATGTGTCAGTTGTCAATCCGCCCCTGCGTGTGTTGATTACTTTCAAAGATAACCGAGTCAATTCAAAACATTTCACAGGAATTTTACAGTCGAGTCATGTGAGGGGGATTCAAGTGTAGTTGTCACGTTCTAGTCCTATTTCTTAAGGGCGAAATGCTTCAAAACAAACAGATATATGATAAAAAACCTTTTTTGTCACCATTGGTATTCAAACCCGATTCCATCGAAAGGAAAACAAGCGTCCCACCACTAGATTATGGAGGGCCGCAGGTAGATGTTCTAAATAATAAATACAATAGATTACCAAAACGCTATGTTTATGATATATTGTAAATCAAGTTGATGCAAGTTATTGCCGTTTTAAAGATACTTTTTCGAAAATGATGTAATTGTTTGTCTTTTGTCGTGAAGTATTTTTTGACAATAACCAAGAAACAAATCATATCCGACATATGAGGGGGGGTCAATAAATTCGCGGAATGAATAGGGAAAAACCCGTTTTTTATTTTTCCTTTTCAATATATTATAGATTAACTCGAATACATTTTTTTAGATCTTTCAATAATCTTATTTATACCCACGAAAAAAAAATTGCTTTTGACATCAAAATAAGCCAAAATTGCACTTTTAATTTCTTCATAGTCCGTAAATTTCTTCCCTCGAAGTTCTTTTTTCATATTTGGAAACAAACCTTCACAGCTTCTTTTAACTGTATCAGCAGACCAGAGTATAACTATCCAGCTATTGTGATGCCCTTATATTTGTAATATATCAGAAGTATGCCTTCCGCATCCCAAAAAATTGAAGTCATTATTTTTCCAGCCGATTGCGACACTTCTTAGGGGGGTGTGTGCTCTTTTATGCCACTGCATGGACTCCTCTGCTTCGACTCAGGCTCATAATGATGAACTCAAGTTTCATCTCCAGTATTCGCCTCAAATCTCATATTTGTTGTTTCTGCAGAGGATCAAAAACTGTCGTGAGCATTCGACGCGTTGATGTTTTTGAAGTGGCGTGAGCATTTTGAAGTGGAGTGAGCATTCTTCGTACCCACCTTGCACTGACTTTTGACATCCCTAAATGCTGATGAAAAATCTTCGAGGCTTTCCTAAACGAAACAAAATCCCAATAGGAGAAGGATGTACAACACGAAGTATTCTAGATGTTTCAATATTACATCCATCCAACCTGTCGTGAAACTCATGACTGAGCATCGTGTCTCCTAACATATACTATACATCGTACATCGTGAATAGCCCAAGGCGACTCCTCTCAATCCATCCATTTATTCTATGGTTCCAAGAGCAGTTGTTAAGGGTAGTGCTTTTGTGTCTCTCACTTGGTTAGCCTAATGAATTAAGGATCTTCTTCTTGTGCATCGTCCTTCAACGCTTCCAGTGATCGCAGAGACCATGAGCCCAAAGAGACGGTCTGGAAAGACTACAAACTGTCTCCATAACCACGAGCAATGTGTCCGAAGAATGGAATGGCTTGTCGTAGGCATATTGTCGACAATCTGTCGGGGATTCTCAATTATTTGAGAATCGAGGCATTAGTTTGCCTTGACGTTCTTGGAATTCGTAACATTCTTCAATATTGTATTATTTCAGCATTGCAGATGTTCTATAGGATGCGTGTGGCACACAGACTTCGTTGAAGATTTAATACAAAAGCGTAACATTGAATTTCAAAAGCAATATAATCAAGTTAACATCAAAGGCCTGAGAGGATTTATATTTTCTTCCTTCTCAACTTTGTAAATTTCTAAACAGACGGTTTTATAAAAACTACAATATTATGACCATAAATATATAAAAAGAAGCCAACCCACAAAACATATTTTTTTCTCATTTTAAATATCGAAAAAGTAGAGAAATCCTGAATGTGAACGACCTCCTTAACTCTTAGTTGGTAAGTCGCTTACCTCCACCCATGGGTTTAGGACTCGATTCCTGGGGGCTCAAAAAAGGATCCAAGTCTGGTAAAAGCGTTATTGCCTTTTCACGAGCGGGGCAGTATTGCCCACACGTAGGATGACGAAACGCGAGTAATGCGCCTACTCTAGTGATTCTAAACCTAAAAGATTGATTAATTGGATCGTAAACATTGTTGGCTCCCGATTGCGCTCTTCAATATGTCTGTATAACTCAGATATCCACTTAATTCTATCCCGGCACACATCTCATCATGCACACTCTCCTATTACGAGTATAAAGGCTTTTCACTCTTCTCTTTTTCAGAATTAGATTCGTTTGATGGTGCCACGTTTTACTAGTTCTTCCTAAATTTCTCGTATCTAATAACTAATTCTTTTAATATCTAATAACTAATTTTATTGTATTTTTGTGAGTTTGTACAAACTTTCCTTACATTTTTTACGCATTTTAAAATATTTTTATCTCTCAATTTTTTAAATAAAAGTCAAAAATACCTTCGCTTTTGATTTGCCTCGTATTTGTGACTTTATCGTTCAATCCATATTTCCCCCTTATCACTATTTTTATCAAAACATGATATTTGAAACCATTTCTAGGTATTTCTATTTTTCATAGATAAGAGTACGCATAAAAAATATGAGATAAATATTGTTTTTCACCATTTTAGTTTGCGTAATAGATAAAAAAAAATATTTTATAAGTGTACAACAAATTTCATTCAATATTTTTTTATACGGTTAAATTTCAATAAATATGACTTTTAGTGCCATATGATTTCATCATCATCACTATCACATCATGTCCCTTTTGGAGTAAGTAGAGATACTAGATTTCCATTAATGGCATAAAACGACTCCGTGTCCTAGTTGGTAAGACGCCTGTCTCCCAACCCAGACGTTAAGGTTTCAAATCCCCCTGGAACCCAATTTTTTTTTCAAAAGGATTCCAGTCTGGTTTTCATTTAAAGCATCTTTAACATCTTTCTGGTTGGTTGGAAGATATTGCCACATAGCAATAAGCCCGCCAGATTTTACTGTATACAATGAAAGTATAATACAATAAAACCTATTATAAAATCATAACCATCATTATCCTGGTTCGTCATGGTGTCAGATAACGGCTTTACCTAATAATTTCCTAGTATTCTTCCTTTCCTTATCCTCAATCTGTATATCTTCAATCAGTATTCTATCATATATTGAATACCACGCATTGTCCTCAATCTGTATTCCATCATATATTGAATACTACATATTATCCTCAATCTGTATTCCATCATATATTGAATACAACATATCCTCAATCTGTATTCCATCATATATTGAATACAACATATTATCCTCAATCTGTATTCCATCATATATTGAATACAACATATTATCCTCAATCTGTATTCCATCATATATTGAATACAACATATTATCCTCAATCTGTATTCCATCATATATTGAATACAACATAATATCCTCAATCTGTATTCCATCATATATTGAATACAACATATTATCCTCAATCTGTATTCCATCACATATTGAATACAACATATTATCCTCAATCTGTATTCCATCATATATTGAATACCACATATTATCCTTAATCTGTACTCAATCATATATTGAATACCACATCTGTACTCAATCATATACTGAATACCATGATAATAAGAATTGGAAATATTATTTTAATAAAAAACAAGAAAATCTTATTTATTACCATTTTTGAGTAATTACAAGCCGGTATTCATACGTAACATACATCATTTATATTAAACATGTTTTTGGGAATACTTTGTACCTTATATCGGAACGGTAAAGTGGATCCTTGGTATCACGTCTAATCTTTAGACATTTCTTATTGCAATCCGTCCCAATCCTTTTCACTTTTGTGTTTAAAGCCTTCTGAAACATTCCTCTGGGAGAATGTCTTTATTCATCACTTCACAATGTTAGTTCCTGAAAAGAAAGCAAAAAATTTCAGGAAAGAATTGCGCTGGATGGGAACTTACTGTTACATGTGTGTTTTAGAAAGTACCCAAGAATGTCTTCTTAACCCTTTCCCCTCGCTTGTCTCCTTTAATTTATTCATTAATGAGGCTGACAACACTTGAAACGTAGTTCGTCACCAACGATAATATTCACGTTTCCAAAATTAAGAATAAACGTGATACTTATATTCATGTAGGTATATACATATAATTTAATTTTAAAGAAAAGTAACATACATACCTATACAAACCATCATGTCATCTCCCTGTCGGGATAAGTAGAGAGGACAGAGCGCCAAACGTTCCTATCTCGATACACATCCTTAGCCTACATCTATACAACTTCTACGATTTTTTTGACGTTCTACATTCAGTTCTTTCGGAATATTATTCACTTGATCCAACCATACTTTTTTTGGCATTCCTTTTACATATATGTTTATTAAGTTAGCCTTTTTTTCCTTTATTCTTTCTTCACGCCCAAACCAAGTCAACGTGCTCTTCTTTATCTTACTCAACACAACAGCTTTATGTTCACCTTACTCAACACATTAGCTTTAAGTTCACGTTACTCAACACATTAGCTTTAAACAACTATACGAGTATATACGTAATATTAATTAATATCTTATTATAAATTCATGCTAAAGAAAATTAATTCCATGTATAAAAAGGTTTACATAGAAGTTATAATATTTTTTTAATTAACATACATAAATACGCATCATCGTGTCATTTCCATATTGGAGTAGACAAAAAGGACACAGCGCCAAACTTTCTTATCTCGACACGCATCCTTCACCTATTTTAAATCCATACATATTCTCATACAACACAAACAATTTATCTGATTTTCTGAATATTTCGAAATATTCCCTTGATCCAAGTTTCGTTTGCCTTCCTGAACCACGTCTTGCACTCAAATTTGTTATGAATATTTGCTTGGTTAATGTTTCTTTATTCCATACTACAGTCGCATTTCGTTTCTTAGTTTTTTTTTTATGTATTTGTCTTTTGACGCAAAAAAAATAACAGATAAAATTATTTCAATTTAATCAACATACGAGTATGTTACAATACTTGTGTAGGATAATCTTTACCAGAGCCAAAGTGAATACAACGCAGTAGAACATTTACAATTTATCTGACTTTCTACATTAATTGCTTTCAAAATATCATTCAATTGATCCAACCAACTTTAAAAACTCGGATTTATGGTTAAATTATATTTCGGTTTTACTTGAAAACATATTATGTTTCCGTTGTCTCATACGTTCAACTAGGTCGAACGATCAATTTTATGTTAGCAAGAAGAATATAAATTATTCAATTGTATAGTATACGGTCTTTCAAATTAAGCGTTTTTTTTATTCTTAGATAAAACACATATGGCGTCGCGAACTTGCCTGGTTCTTGTGACATTTGAGAAGTGTAATGAACGGCATTTATAAAAATAGAGTCGTATACAATACAACAACGCGTTCAAATTGAGAATTATTTAATGTATTGTATACCAGTGTTCCCCAACCTTTTTAGACCCGCGGACCGGTAAAAAAAGGAAAACATTTTCGCGGACCACTAATACTGAAATAAAAATGTTTTTTTTATTTAATATTTTTTTAATCTTATATTGTGACAGATGGACATATGTAACTATAATTAACAAATATACATATAACAGTTAAACAATTTTAATTGTAACATTGTCTGATACAATTCAAATTTAACAAAAACAATGGGGTTTTTTCAACAAACTAATGCGAAACCTGCTGTTGCATCTTTGCTAATATATTGGATATTCTTGGCTGCAGTGCTGTCTCTGACAGACGAAGTGCTGCATTCACGTCCAGCCTATTCCTTTGTTTCGATTTTATTGAGGACATGGATGAAAATGCTTTTTCGCATGAATAGGTTGTTGAAAATGATATTAATAAATTTATAGCTTTACAGCTTAAAGATGGATATTCATCTTCCACTGATATCCAAAACTGAGGCAATGTTAATGTTTTGTGTCTGGATATCAGAGTGACATCCGAAGACAACTCTATTAATTGTTCTTTTTCTCTACTCGTAAGAGTACATGAAATTATGTCCTCCATGAAGGGATTATTAATCCAAAGATTTCCTTTACGAGGATCCTCATTTTCGGGATAACAATGATTAAATTTAAGTACCAACGCCTTCAAGTGTTGACTTATTACATTTAAAACACCTTTCCTGTCGACGTCAGCGGCAATTAAAAATTCTTGCAAAAGTGGAAACATTTCTAAATCCTCAACTTGTACCTACGCGACAAACCCAAAGAACTAGCTTCTTTTTAAATGCATCGACCTTATTTTTCAATTTAAAAATATTTGTACAAAACCCCTGGAGAGAAAGATTAAGGTCATTAAGTAGACTAAATATGTCCGCCATATATGCGAGTTCACTCAATCATTCCTCGTCCAAAAAATGTTCTAGTAGGGCGGAGTTTCTCTCTCTCATAAAATGCGAATTTCTTGAAATTTGACATACTGTTTGCGGCCCGGCGGAAAATCTCTGCGGCCCGGCACCGGGCCGCGGACCACCGGTTGGGGAACACTGTTGTATACAATACGTTAAATAATTCTCCGGAAACGTTGATGTTAATTGGCCACCAAGATCATGTGATCTGACACCGTTGGACTATTTTGTCTACGGTTAAGTGAAAAGCCAAGTCTATAAGAATGACTCCCAATCAATTCTTGAACTGAAGGACGACATTATTCACGTTATTGGTGATTTAGAACCGCAATTATGCCAAAATGTCATTGAAAATTTTGACAAAAGAGTGGACATCTGTGGAGCTGCAAGAAGTGGACATTTGGCGGTTATTGTTTTATGTGTTTAAATGTCACACATTATGACCAATAAAATCAATAACCAATAAAAAGTTTTTTAAAATCAATGACCAATAAAAAGTTTTTTGAAATCAAAGCAAATTGTGTGTTTTATTCAAAAATAAAAAAAATTGAATTAAAGAAACCGCTCAATTTGAAAGACTCTATATTATATTATACTTCTGCTGTACAAAATACAACTTAGCCGGTTTATTGCCCTATGGAAATCTCTTCCAGCCAACCATAAATATGTTTAATCATAAATATGGTATTTTTTTCCACCAGACAGGAACCCTTTTAAAATAAATTGTTTTCCAATAGGAATCGAACCCGTTAGCTCCTGACTGAAATACAGGCGTCGGTCGTAGCAAAAAGACAAGGATATCGGAAATAAAATTTATTTGAAACCTGCCACAAATTGATCTCGAGACCGAAGAATGCTTAGCAAACATATTGCCTAGAAGACCAACGCTTTAAACGACGACTATTGAAGAGCATCGATTTATTTAATTATACATATTCATACCATTTCCCTATCAGGGTAGGCGATAATGATGTAGCGCAAAACTTTCCTATTCAGATACACAACCCACAACTTTTTTATGCCCATACACCATCTCATACAACTTCAACGATTTCGCTGACTTCCTACGTTTTCTTCTTTCAAAATATCATTCTCTTGATCCAATCATTCTGTCCTTGGTGCTCCTCTACCACGTATTCCGCTCATATTTGTACTATATATTTGTTTTGTTAGTCTTTCTTCACTCCTTCATTCCGCGTGCCCCGATTATCAGAGTGCACTTCTTAACCTTACACAACACTTCAGCTTTAAGTTCACGTTCATCCCTAATCAGTTAATTCCGTATTCTGTCATCACATTTATTCTTCTCAGTGAATGCATTACACTACTACAGCATTTATTATTCAACGTTTTTCGGAAGTCCGCCTTTCACTCTCATATATCATTTTATTTTAATTTCATAAATCAAATGTATACGACCATTTAAAAAATTGTATTCTTCGATCAACGTAAGCAAAGTTATAGATTTTCCTTGATACAGTACTGATATTCAGTATATTAACACTTGGAAAGGCTTTTAGCATGACATTAACAATAAAGTAAATATTATTATCTTCCAATAAGAAGCCTCCCCACTCCGCAAGGCACACACGACACTCCCACGCCGCTACACGACTTCATAGCTGGACAACTATCGGTGATTTATAAATGTGACTATCTAAACTGTCATAATATTTTCTTTTTACTCTTTAATGGTCGACTTAAAAATATGCAAACAATAAATAAATAGAAGTATGATAAAAAAACATCTGTAATATAAAGCGATTCTCTGGACACATTGCTCGTGGCCGAGGAAACAGTTTGGAGAGGCTTGTGGTCAGTAGAGGCGTGGAAGGATGACGCACAAGAGGAACAACCCTAATATGTCGGAATGACCAAGTGATAGACGCAACAGGACTACCCTTAACAGGTGGTCTTCGAGCCGCGGGATTCAAGGATAGATGGAGAGGAGTCGTAAAGGACTACAATGGGAGTTAAAAATAAATTGTATGGGTATATATTTAAATAACAAACCAACAGTTTGAAGAGATACACTCCAGAAATCATATAAGAATATATATCCACTCCACATCACGTTTGATTTTGATGTTCAGATAGATAGATATATATCTTAGGCTTGTTTGTTGGCTGATTAAGTAAGAATTCCTATTTAAGTCAACCAGCTTATCACATGTTTCAATTATTGTATACACTCTCATCACTGAAAATTATTAAAAAATCAAATTCCGCCAATAAAATATATATGTCATATGGTGCATAAATATTAAGAATTATTTATTTTAACGCAATATATAGTAGGTGACGACGCAGCTTTATGAAACGCTTGAAAACGACTCCTTTTGGAAGGCCTCATAAAAAATATGATGTTATATGAACACTATACACACGCTACACTAATCCTAAAATGTGGAACTATCACATATCGGAAGATCTACAGAGGTTTCTTTGTAGTTCATCTCCCCTTGGTAAGTTTTCTGCGGTTGTCTTACCAAATATGTTGTTTTGAACATATGCAGATGCGAGGAAGTACCTTATATCCTATCCTTCCACTCAAGATACATAAATTTATATTGAAATATTTTAATCTGTCAATAACAGTGTTAAATTGTCCTTTTATTACTATATTAACAACCCATAAGATCCCCACTACTAGTTTTCAATGTGCAAGAACACTCTCTCAGATTCAGCAATAGATGTAACTAATTAATCTAACGAAGTACATGAAGCACTGCTACTAGAATCAATTGCTTTGATAAAAAAGCCCTAGTACAAGTCAAGATGAAAAAGCCCTGAAAGTAAATCCCGCCGGAAATCTAACAGTGAAGTTTTTTTGCTCCAAAAACATGATAACCACTAAGCCACTGTGTATTAAGTTTTGAACTGCGCTAATTTTTTTCTTTTAATAACTCCTCTATAGACGTCCACCATTGCTCTCCAACGAACCATTATCTTCACCTTGGTTTTTATAGAAACATGAACCCAAGATCGAGTGGATGTGTGCAAATATTCACGTTCGTTATCCGTGCACCTCCAAATCCAACCTGCTCCTCCAATCAGAGTCAATTTTGATTGTTACATTCCTGTGATTGGGTGATATCAATAGCCAGAGCTAGATTTATTGCATGTCAAATTAAATTACAATTTGACAGCGTTAACTATTTTGTTTATGTTTTTGTTTACCAAAATGGCGGGACATGAAAGTGGTATTACGAATAACATTTTCAAGGTTACATTTATTTTACATAGTAAAACCACCCACATTAGGATGGTTTGTGTCATCACTGTTAAAGCCAACTATTACAAGAGAGTCAATATAATAAATGAAAGAAAAAAAACAATTTCTACGATTTAAAACACCAAGTGATTAAACTTGAAAAAATCGACAATACCAAGTTAATATCGCGAAATCTTCTTGGCGGCGATGCCAAAAAATTAACAGAGGAAAAAAACCAACGTCTTTGCTGTTGTATTTTATGTAAAAGGATCTATGGGAAAGATAAAGGAAGGAAAACCATTTAGACAGTCGATCGGAGCGTGGTTGTTATTGCGACAGGATTTTGAGTACTTGGGCTTTCAGGATGAATAATGTGTGGAAATGACGTGTGGAAAAGATTTGTGTGGGCTTTTGAGTGTGGGTTTCTTCTTGTTGTTTTGTATTTGCGTTTCTGTATAATTTTGTGTTAATGTTTATACTTATGATTGTGTGCGGTGAACATTTTTGGTTTTATTTTTGTTTCATTTTGGTTTCATTTTTGGTTTTACTTTTGTTTTTGTTTATATTCTTATGATTGTGTGCGGTATATTATGAGATGAACAAGTTTGGTCTTTCTGGAGTGATGATGTGTGAAGAGTTTGATTCCGCATGATGTTTTCAGTTGTAATTGAGTGTCACTGTTTGTCAGGTTGATGAGAACGTGCAACGGGGTTTTGTTTTTGTGTAATCAAAAATCGGAAAGAAGTATCGATTTATTTTTTCATGCTAAATATCCTCAGTGAGATACAGGCAAAAGCTTAGTTTACAAATGAAAGGCGACAAACCCAGATCCATTAAAATAATGTATGTCTAAATTAAATCACCTGTTGTTTTTTCGCAAATTATGTATATTTCTTGTCATGTGTAATAATAAATAAATAAATAAAATAGGATAATTCTGAGTACTTTTATAAAAAAAATCAATATTTTTTTTATTTATTAAAAATAAGAATAATATTGAGCACAATTAAAACAACTTTAGGATAAGTTCCAAGAAGTTTAACAAGGAGTATAATAATGATAAAAATACAATTTATATAGCGCCGTTTAGAAAGCAGACTCCTCAAGGGCACTTTAACTCGGGATTCGAACCCACTATTATCAAAAGATTAAAATATTACAATAAAACTGTTGAGTATTAGGATTGAAAAGCGGTGACTAAGGTTAAAAAGATTAGATGCTTATCCGTAGCTGCATGACTAGAAAAACTTACCAAGCGATGACGAACTACAAATAAAGCTCGATAGATCATCCAATATATGATGGTAATACTTTGGGTGCAGTGTAGTGTCGTCGTCGTTGCTGAGCCTCGTAGTCGAGGATCCCCTCGCTACTCCAAGATAAATTATGTTGAAAAGCAAAGCTGTGCGGTGGGCTTTAAATTGAATTATGTGTAGCACACCAGCAAACTCACGAGTAAAACCGTTGTACTGTATCCATGGCACTCCAAAAGGAGACAATCGGAACACACCGGCATGTTTTTTTTTCTCTTTTGGAATAAGAATAGATATAACCGAAGTCATACGTATTCTTATACCCCCGAACAAGAAGCGGAAATAATCCTACGCCATTCGAGGGGAGTAGCAGATGAAGGGACTGTGTCATAATAGACTTCAAATAGACTGGGAGGAAACTATTCCATGATACTAGACGAAATGGATATTAGAGGATAGGCTCTAGCTGAACTTGGAGGACACTGTTGAGGAATTCCAGTACCTGCTATCTGGGGTATTTTTGTCTTTATTTAAGACAGGAAGAAGTTTATTAGGTTATATTTTATTTTCAAAATCACATCGGATATAAACTTAAATTTAAAATGTTAAAAGCTTATGTGTTAACACAGATTAAGATTACTTTAAGTTGGTTTGAATATAATAAATGTGAACTTAAAGCTGATCTGTTGAGAAAGGTAAAGAAAAGCACTCTGAGATGGTATGGCCGTGCCAAACATTTGAGTGGAAGGCGTGTGAAAGGCAGACCAGGGAAAGTGTGGTTGGATTGAGTGAATTATATTCTGAAAGAATGAAACGTTAGTAAAACGAAGAAAAGCACACAAATTTATAAGCACGCGGAACGAATGAATGACAAAAGAAGACTAATATATTTTTAGCTTATCTTTCACGACTGCTTTGATTATTGCTTTGATTATTTTACTGGCATTGAGAAATTGGTAAACGTAAAATCTAAGAGAGCTCTGAGGTGACGTTTGTTTCGAAATAACAATGGAAGCCATTGGTTTTTTTTTTACATATAATGTACATGGTTATTCTTGGTCTCTTCCCTTCCTGTGGCCCTTTCGCCCTACGTGTCTTCCCGCATCCTGTGAGTATCATGTGTCCCGAATATGTATCGTATTTTACGCATCCTCGAAATTTATATAAAGGATACAGAATATCCTTAAGTATGTTGTTCATAAAGACAGGGTCGAAACTAGAAAGACGTTGCGGCTCATTCGTTCCAGAATAACATTTTGTCTCGTTTGATGATAAAAAAAATTATCAATAGCTAATTAGTGACCCAATTTAATTCGAGAGTGCTTAAATCACATTAATAATTATAATTGTAGACGCGATTCTAAAATCACTTATTTATTTATCTCATCGGCGAGCGATCACTGCAGGCCATCAAAAAAACAGATAGCTAGCAATAAGCTTTTTAGTATTGATATGTAGTGGAATACCCTTCGCTTGTACATTCATCATCGTCATCATTCCAAAGTCCATTCAGATGCAAAGCGAAGCTGTACCGTGGAGTTTTGTGTCTTTATTTCTTTTCTCCTCTTTAAGTGAGGACACCAACAAACTCACAGTCCACACCACTGTACTGAATCCAACGGCACACCGAAGGGATATGATCAAAGCACTCCGGCATGTGTTTTCCTTTTTTTTGACAGAATGGATATGACCGAAGGCATAGGTATCCTTATATCCCCGAATATTAGACGGAAAAAAGTGTCTGTGGCATTTGAGGAGATCAGTACAGTGCGAGGCTCGAACCGGCAACCTTCCGCGTGGAAGTCCAATGCATTACCGCGCGCCCATGCGCCGCTTGCCCATTATTTCTCAAGCGAAGGGCTGGTGGGCAGAGGAAACGCTATAAAGACAGTCTGCGAGAGTCGCTGACTTTGTACGACGCACCTGAAGACTGGGAGCAAGTGGCTCAGGAGAATTGATAGTGAAGAGGCGTCTGTTCTCAAGCTGATAACGTCTCAACAGCTAGGCGTGTGAGAAATAGTCAACGCGTTGCGAACATTCGTCAGCATTAGGATTGGGCTGTTTTGTCACAGACGATCATATAATCAACGCGGAGGAGCAGCTCGAGATGGGCATTGGAGTGGTGAAGGAATCCTCGACTACAAGGCTCTGCAACGACGTCTACGACAGTGCAAAACAAATCTCAGATCTACAATAAAGAATGCTTTTTCATTGACTAATGAATCTTTATTTATACTTAGTTTTGAAAACAGGTGTCTCAATAGGATATTGGGAATCAGGTGGTATGACCAAATAACAAACGACGCTGTACGCCGGCGCTCTCGGCAGGGATCTGTCGTCTCTGACATTCGGGAGAGGCGATGGTCCTGGCTGGGACATGTTCTGAGAATGCCCGATGATAGTTGGCCGAGGAGAGCGCTGTTTTTCTGTCCATTGGGGTCCCGATGGCCTGGAAGACCCTCTCTCACGGTGTACCGTTTCTATGACAAGGAAGTGAGAGCGTTAGGAATATCGTGGAGGGAAATTATCAACACCGCCCAAAACCGCTCTGAATGGAGAAGACTAGTGGCCTCCCTATGCACCCTTGTGGAGCTTTAAAAGAAAGGTGAATTGAATTGAATGAGTCTTTATAATGAAAATAAAGGCAAAAAATCTATTATCTTCCTTTTTATGAGGATATAAGAGCCTTTCCCGTGATTATTTTAATCCCCTATTCTGAAAGTTCTAAAAAAAGTACCTGTATTTCTTTATATTTCTTTATATGTTTACCTCTTAAAACATTAAGTTTCGTTATTTAGAACTGATAAACGAGGTATATAATTTTATTTTGTAAATTTTGTAAAGAAAATAAATTCTACCGTGTGATGAAAAGACAAAATTTGTAATTTAAAAAAATTTATTTCACGAAGTCTATCTATGAAGTCTACGAGTATAATGCAAACATTTGCCAAAGGCTGCACCAATTTATTTTTGAAGAACTAATCTAATTAATATATTATAACTGTGAACTAACTTAATTTTAATTTCCTCTATGTCATTTTATTTTTAATAATACTCGTAGTTAAAATCTACATATTAACTTAACCTTTTTACGGCGATGGCTCGAGTATCTTTCGTGTGTCGCACAGGCGGCGGTGTTTTAAGTCAATAAATTTATATTGTATCTACATAAAAATATGACTCACCACTATGCCGAATCTGAGTACTGTCGAACTGTGCGCCGATGCATTTTTTAGCTGACACTATACACACGTAATATTAGAAAATATTCTTATAACACTATTATACAAATAAAAAGTATGTTTTTGGATTTTGACGAAAAGATTTATAACGATAAGTACACTGCAATAATAATATTTCTACTGTGGAAAGTGTTTGCTGGCGTGAAATGGTCCAAAACATGTTACACACAGACTCACATTGCACTCACCACACATATATCTAGATCTTTTCCTTAATTTATGTTTATGAGCGCATTCATAGCATCGACGAGAAGGTTCCGCACAGTTTTCAGTTCCTGGAATTTCTTTAGGACTGTGTGCGGCTATAATTGAACCCGATAAACCAAGATGTAGTGGATTGCTAGTGGACGGAGATGAATGGGACAATTTTGATGCTAGTTTATATTTTTCAAATATTTGTCTTATAACTGCTAAATGAAATTCCGCTAAACCTATTGTTTTTCCGGTTGTATGCTTGTAAATAAAATATGAATTTAGCATGTATAGATCAACAAAATGAAAAGCCAGCTTTTTATACCATTTTAAAGTTTTTCGAAGGCAATTTAAACTACTAAGCATCATATTGGTTTTGTCCACACTACCCATATTTTTATTGTGATCCACAATGCACTCAGGTTTTTTTACCTGTTCGCCAGTTTTATAATTTAATTTCTCTGTTGAAATAAATCTGTCACTATGAATTGTTGTCAGCATATGAATTTCTCTCTTATCGTGCCATTTTATAGCCAACAAGGGTCCACAATGTTGAGAATCAATGTCTCCTTTCTTGGTTTTTTTGAAGTTGGGCATACCTTTACGAGATTTTCGAACGGTTCCACATGCATTTGTTTTATTGTCATGTAAAAACTTAAATAATTGTGGGCTTGTGTACCAGTTATCACACCACAAGTTGTGTCCTTTTCCAAGATAGTCATTGAGAAGCGTTTTGATAACTGCACCCGATATACCCAACGATTTATCATAAATTATTTCTGTTCCATCACCGCAATACACATTTAGATCTAACACACAACCGGTTTCAACATCACATAAAACAAATAATTTAATGCCGAATCTGTGACGTTTGGAAGGGATGTATTGTTTTATCATAAGACGACCTTTGAAAACAACTATGCTCTCATCGATACACAAGTTTTTGTGAGGCAGCATGACACTTGTAAAAACTTTGCGAGTATGATCAAGCAATAATCTTATTTTACGCAATTTGTCACCACTATTTGTTATATTGTTATTAGAAAAATGTAACATATTTAAAATCAGTTCATACCGGTCCCTTGACATAGTCTTGCCAAAAATTGGGCTATTTAAAAGTGGGTCTGTGGACCAATGTTCCCGTATGGTTAAATGCTTATTTCGTGTCATCAACATTGTGACACCAAAGAATACATATAATTCTGGTACATTTGTATCCACCCAGCGTTGAATTCGTGATTTAGCGGAATATTCCTTACTCAATTTTTTTTTATTATAAAATTGGTTAGTCTGTTGTACCACATTTTCAATTATATTTTTATTTAAAAAATATTCGAAAATATCGAGTTCGGATGATTCTGGTGTAAGTTGGCACGAGGGCAAGATGCCAGATGAAAATTCATCAAACTCGTGGATTATTGGCGCAAATGGACCTCGACTCCATGAAGAAAATACATTTTCTAATAGTTCGTTTGGTTCCACATTGCCGCTGGTTGTTGCTCCAATATCTGGAATAATTGTATCATCCATTCTCTGCTCTTCTTCTAATGGATCAACATCGTCTTCTTCATCGGTTAATTCAAAATCTGAATCAAGTTCTACTACCGTGATATCTTCAATTTCCTCTCCAGTCAAGTTCCTTTTAGCCATATTGATAATATAAGCGGTGTTGAATTTTTAAAGTTATTTTGAAAAATTTATGAATTTTTCAATGGCGTATAACACACGTAACATAAAAAATAACGACGATTTGAAAAGTTGTAAAAGTAAGTGAATGTTAAAATCTCTTAAAAAACAGTTTGTGTAATGGTATCCAAATCAAAGCTATAAATAAAGTGCGACAATATAAGAAGCAATAATCGAAGAAAACAATAATCCATAAACAATGAAAAAAGGCAATTAATTCAATACGCAATACGCGTACTTACAAAAAAAATATCGACGCATAATACTTCATATTGATCGGGAGCAATCGTCATTAGAAACATGACCTTCAGATCGCCCGAACGCGTGGCGCGATTATTCAAAATGCTTTAAATATCGACGGCCTGCAAGGGGTCTGTTTAAATCCTTCTTATGAATCAAATACTTGAAGTTTTGATGATTTTAAAAGAGATGTCACTAGAGGACACGTTTTGTCTTATATTCAGGTTAAAAATTTTAAAGAAGATTTAATTTTGACCGAGATATCCACACGCAAAGTTAGTGGCCACTTAAATGGCCGCTCGCCAGGACGGCACGTATTATGTATGGGCCATTTAAGTGGTCCGTAGCCGTGAAAGAGTTAAAACTACAATAACAATTCTTACAACTAATTATTTTAATACTACAGTAGAAGAAAACTGTCCGAAATACTGTACAAAAAAAATCTCGGGAAATGTATAACTTATAATATATAAATAGTTTATAACATCAAATGCTTAATATTTCGTACGAATGTATAATTTTTAGATATAAATTGATCTCATATTGCAGATTTTACGTTATGGATTTCTGCGCTTAAAAATCAAAACATATACAATTTCTCATGTGACTCATGTAACTTAAAATATTACACTTGACAACACTACGAACTAGATCACACTCGACATAACATAATTGAGTTGGATACCTGCTGCGCATAGATGACGGGATAGAATGGCGCCTTTTGAATTGTGTCCATTTTCATAAAAATGTTTTAAAATATTTTAATTGAACTGTGAATAGTGATAATAGTATTCAAGCTTACTTCTACGTATTTTAAACACCAACAAAAAACATCAAAAACAGTTTGGTGTTTATTGATGCTTATTTTTAGTATTTTCTCAGACATAAGAATACCTAGATCCGGTACTACACACAATCGGCATCATGACATGTTAAAAATTAAGCTGACACCTTCTACACGTGTCAGCAAACGTGTTTTTGGATATGAATTTATTGTTCTTGTATAAATTAATATATCATAATATTTTTTACTTAAATTATGAAGAATGTGCGTGAATTGAAATTGTAAACATGAAGCGATAAAAATGCGCTGTTTAAAAATATATTTTTTTAAATAATTATAGCCAACAAGAACATAATTTATATTAATTTGTTTATTTGGTTTCATTAACTGAAGAACAAAATATGTTTCGTTTACTATTTTATTTTGTACTATACATGTACAATACATGATTATTTTCTGCCACACTTTATTTTGTAGTTTATTCAGTAACAGCTTTAAGGGACTTCTTCCGGTGGCGAAACACCTGAGTGTTAAACAAATAGAAGGGCAAATTATCAGTATTACAACAGGGCGAGGAGACAAGATTAAAGCTAAACAGTTTGGCCAGAGAGAATTTGGATAGAATTAAAGGTTCGCTAAACCTAGTGTTCTGCTTTCATGTCAAATAAATTTGTGTCTTGACTTGTTTTCGTATTCACATCGAAACAGTCTTCACTTTCAGGGTTTTTTCAGTTTATGCGTGAATTTTGTGCGTGTAAGTCAGTTATATTACGAAAGTTGATATAGGTGTATAAATATGCAAACGTTCTAAAAAAATATTTCATTTATTGCACTAGAGTTAAATTGTTATATGAAAGTTTTAAAGCATGCAAGAATTGGTCATCATTGAATATATTGTATAAGACATTGGTAAGAAGAATGCTGGAGTATGCCTTGAACCTTAACTATAGGTTGTTCGTTGGTATAGTTCAAGGGTTGGCTAATCTTTTGGTTGTCGGGCCACATTGGCCGCGGTTTTTTGGCCGCGGGCCACAATAAAAAAGCGCAAAATGAAATAGTTTTTTTTATTAGGAAGGGAAATGGCATACCTGTGGTTCGTGTTCACTGGTGCGGTAAATTCTGCAACGATTTCCCCCCCCCTCCCCACACATTTTGCAAGTAAACAATTGTATCAATGCAAAATTAAATAAATTCACATTATCAGGGTCAAACTTAGAAATCGGTGCTCCACTATTATTTATAATTTTTTCTTGACATTTCGGTTTATTAACAAAGCAGCGAATTTTTTTAAATCATGTTTTTGACTCCGCTGGCTGGATAAAACTTCACTGCGGGCCGCCATTTGCCCAGGCCTGGTATAGTTGAAGCGGTCCAGCGGCGATGTTGAGGTGACTGTCAAAGGGAGAAGTTGTTAAGTGTTTTTAGTCGTAGAGTAAAATATTGTCTTTTTCGATCTTAAGTCGCTTGAGACTCGTAGAAGTACTTTTAATTTTGTGGGCTCACCTGCGATTCTGGAACGTATGAATTAAGGTATTAGCTCTCTTAAATGGTATATGTTTTGTTCAGCGTAGTTCAGTTCAGATTTTATTTATAAATGATGTGTGTGAAAATCTTGATTTATTTCCTCTAATGTTCTTTTAAATTATTTTTTTGAGGTAACAGCTATTTTGAAACATCGGCACATATTTACACATACATACTTAATTTAGGATACTTAGTTTCAAAAAGAAAAATGGATTAAACCAAAGTAGGGCGGAAGTACGCAAAAAGGCTGAAATCACTGTTTTTAGAAATTCGTAAAGTATATTTTGGACCAATTTACGAACCAGGTGTGACGTATGAGGATGGTGTATTGTCAGTGTTGCGATGTAATCATCTCAGCACTGACAATACCATTAATCAACATTTGTTATGTGGAAGCTGTCCTTCCTTGGGCACTGCCTTCTAATGGGACATCGCTCCCCCGGGCCAAGCGGGGGACTGGGGCCTACGTGCGCAGGCCCACGGACGTCCTGACTCGAGGTCCGTGTTAATTTATTCTTACATATTCCCATAATGGCTATAGTGACAACACAGGCGGTGGTTTCTTTTGACACTATCTCATTATGATATTTTAAATTTTATTAATGAATTTATTGGATTATATTCGTAGTTGGGTTCAAGAAGATCCTTCTATAGTATTTTCTCAATCTTATCTCGTGTGTGAACACCACCTAAAGCCAATATGTTACTATCACATATCGGAAGATATACAAAGATTTCTTTGTAGTTTACCTTCCCTTGGTAAGCTTTCTGCGGTTTTCGTACCAAATATGTTTTTATCTGAACATATGCAGATGCGAGGAAGCATTTAATCTAATGGCTGCAGCCACTACCTTCCTATCCTTACACTCAACTTACGAGTATATATGGGTTTGACTCGCGACTCGGAGCGCCCTTGAGAAGGGTTTACTTTCTAAGCGATGCTATTTCATCCTTTTAATACTATTATTATTAATTCTTGACCGGGAGAGGAGTTTTTCCATTTTTTTTGTTATTTGTCCTATAATTTCGTATTCTCTTTTCCCTTGGGAAAGAATTGATTTATTTCCTACTCAAGTCTTGTATTGCCGATTGGATGTGATTATTTGTATTTGATTATTTTTTTATTTTCCGTTTTGTATTACAAGTTGGTATTTTCATGCATCATATTTTGAAAGATATATGTATCCTGAACTGCCAGTTTCGATTTTATTTTATTTATTTATTTATTTATTATTACACATGACAAGAAATATACACAATTTGAGAAAAAACAACAGGTAATTTGATTTGGACATATAATTTTAATGGATCTGGGTTTGTTGCCTTTCATTTGTCATATCCCCAGTAAACTAGGCTTTTGCCTGTATCTCACTGAGGATATTTAGCATGAAAAAATAAATCGATACTTCTTTCCGATTTTTCATAACACAAAAAACCCCGTTGCACGCTCTCATCAACCTGACAAACAGTGACACTCAACTACAACTGGAAACATCTTGCGAAACTCAACTCCTCACACATTATCACTCCAGAAAGACCAAAAATATTCATCCCACAATATACCGCACACAATCATAAGAATAAAAATCAAAACAAATCCAAAACAAAAAAAAAGAAGAAAAAAAGAAAAACACACAGAAACACAAATACAAAAACAACCAAAATTAAAACAACAAGAAGAGACCCACACTCACGAGCTCACATAAATCCGATTGATTCGTTATATTTTGTTTTATATAAGTTAATATGTGTAAAGGACATATAAAAGTAATTTAATTATTCAATAGATAAATACATGAAAATTAAGAAACTTCAAAATGAGACTGTATCATGGAACAAAGAAAGATTATCAAAACAAATATACAGTTTAAATGTGAGTGGAAGTTGTGACAGAGCAAGACAAAAAAGTATGGTTAGATCAAGTGAATAATATCTTGAAAGAAGAAAATGTATAACAAAAAGTCAGAGAAATCGTAGGAATTTTATAAGAAGGTGTACGGATGTATTGAAGACAAAATATAGGTATGTTCTATGTGTGACGATAAGAAGTCTCGCGCTCTGTACTCTCTGAATACCCCGACAGGGAAACTATATGATAATATGTTTGAATGTATCAAGAACATCAATTTACTTAAATATTGTCAGGGACATTAATCGAAATGGAAGGCGGGACTTAGGTTCAAGATGAGATATCTGATTCTGTTCACGGTGGATTCAGTTTCCAGAATGGTTCTAATTTCAGGATTTTATCTTAACGTAAATTATATAAAACTTATAAAGCTGGTTATCTTAAAATTAAAGAGTTTTGTATCTAAAAAATGCATAATTTCATTTGACGAAAGGTTGCAGCAGAATGAAATTCACAATCATTTGGAAACTTGGCTCGTTTTAAAAGCTTATACACTTAGAGAGAGAAAGATAGAAATAAATTGAGCTAGAGAAATATGTGCATGCATATATAATATTACTAACATTTTATAGTATTTTTTGGTTAGGTATGTTGTTATTAGATGGCTTTATGTGTCGTAATATATGTTGTTATTAGATGGCTTTATGTGTCGTTATATATGTTGTTATTAGATGGCTTTATGTGTTGTTATATGTGTTGTTATTAGATGGCTTTATGAAACCTAAAACGGATTGTTAAAATATAACTAAAAATAAATTCCTGTATAAACTTTTGAAAGAAGATTTTATACATATATGGTATATCATATTTAACTATTCAACGATATTAATAATAATAATAAAAGACAATTCATATAGCGCTATTTACATAGCACTCTCCTTAAAGGCCCGGGATTTGAGCTCACAATTATTGACATACAATAGTAGATTCGAATCTCGAGTGATAAATATAAGTTAAGTGTAGGAATATGAAGGTAGTGGCTGCGGCCATTCGATTAGGTACTACACATGTTTAGAAAAGTGTATCGCATCGGTATCTATTTAGAAAAACGTGTTTAGTAAGAACATTGCAGAAAACTTTCAAAGGGAAAACGAACTACAACGAAACCTTGCAGATTCTCATTATACTCGTATTATACTAGTATGATGGTAGAACGTTCGGCTTTAGAAGTAATTTGTGTGTAGTTTTAATATATAATCATAAATTTTACTAAGACAAAGAAAACCAATTGAATATTTTTTTAAATAATTGAACACATAAGACAACCTTCGTAGTAAAGTTGGTAAGGCACCTGTCACCCGCCTCGGGGGTTGCGGATTCGAGTCCCGTTTGCAGCATTTTTCCTGTTGGTTGGAAGAGATTGCCACGTGGCATTAATCTCTTTAGGTTGTACTATATACAACAATAGACCACGAACAGCTTTTACACGTTAGTTAAAATGGTCAAAATAAGATCACAAATCAATATCTACAGTATGATAAAAAATCGTTCATATGTTACAAAATCGTTCCTTGATTAAAAAATTTAAGTATTTTTTTTTTTAAAGGTTGATGTAAACTGGGATGGATGCCTGCAATTAACAGTAATAAAGTATTATTTTCTTTGCGCGGGTGTGTTAATGATTTTAATTATTTTTTTATATTAATTTTGGTAAAGTAAATACGCAGTACATGGGTTTTTAATTTTACCATTAAAAGTTATATGTTCGTCACTAATTACATTTAATTAGTACTGGGCCGTGGTTGTGACGTCGTTAGCAATTTACTAACTATTATTAAATACAATTAATGTTAGTTACAACCTCTGTGGCCTACTTGGTAAAACGGCAGTCTTCCTGTCCGGGGGTTACGGGTTTGATTCCCGTAGTGCCCCACTTTGTAAAAACAGGTTTCTGTGACGATCACTTAAGACCTCCATAGCATAGTTTTCATTACATGGAAGATATTGCCACGTGGTATAAGATTGCCATGTGAGGTTGTACTGTTCACAACAAAAGTGCATATTTAATATTTTATACATTTTACAATCTTCACTTTGAATTCAGATAAATGTATCA
The DNA here is from genome assembly GCA_949825065.1 of Odontocerum albicorne. Classification (NCBI taxonomy): domain Eukaryota; kingdom Metazoa; phylum Arthropoda; class Insecta; order Trichoptera; family Odontoceridae; genus Odontocerum; species Odontocerum albicorne. Next base: position 45,495,075 of record OX463839.1, read on the forward strand.
CATTTTCGTTGTATACCTATACAATTCAATCTGGCGGGATTATTGCTATGTGACAATAGTTTCAAACCAATCAGAAATAAATGAGACCTTAAGAGAAAACTAGTATGGAATTTTGTTGAGACCGCAAGGGGGAGAATCAACTAGGTCATGAAGATCGTCTGTCTGTATCTACTAAAGTAAAAATAAATAATTCAATGCGATTACTGATTTCAAGATTGTTTATTTTTCGGAAAAAAAATATCTCTGTACGTTTTGTATATAGTCATATATTTTGAAAATTATTAAAATATTTTTTGTGTTAAATATTTACCGAATTTCGGTATTTCCTACAAACAATTCGACGCGAATATGCAAAAATTGCAAAAATAAATCAACAATTAACCTGGTTTGAGATATTTGAGGAAACATTAACTTTATATGGACTTACTTTAAATAAGATTTTTAAGATAGGATTTTATCGTGAAATACTGACTTGATATTTAACACACAATAGTACGACGTACTTATGCGATATTAAAAAATATCAGGACTTTTTTAATACACACATAACGCCGTTTCCCTGTCGAAATAGGCAGAGAGGACAAGGCACAAGACTTTTTTATTGCGACACACATATTTCGCCTACTCCACAACCATATACCTCATATAGTTCCTATGAATCTTCTTCTTCTTTCCAGTGTCATGTCAGGTCCCCCCAACGTTGAATATCACTTGATAGTAGGCATATTTGTCTCCGGCAGCCCGAAAAAGATCCTCAACGCTCCTCATACCAGTCCAATCATGTATATAGTATTGCGGAGCCAGGAGATTTGCCTCCTGCCAACACCTCTTCGGCCCTCTATTTTGCCTTGGATGATCAGATGCAATACTTTGTTCTTTGCTCCTCTAAGTACATGACCCAAATATGACACCTTTCGGATTTTAATATTAGTCAGCAACTCTCTATCAACTTCGGCTCTTTAAATAACCCTTGTGTTGCTGACTATATCCGTCCAGGGTATCCGTTACCTTCTCCGGTGCATCCACATTTCGAATGATTACTACGACTATTTACATTTCCTTCTTTCAAAATTCACTTAGTTCAGTCATTAAGTGGCAATACCCGAGGTGGTTCACAAGTGAAATTGTTGGGAATATTAGACTTAAAGATTCTCTTCACAAAAAATGGAAACACTCTTGTCGTCTGAGTGACTACGATGCGTTCAAAACTGCTCGCGCTCAGCTCAAACATAACATTCGCACGGCCTATAAAGACTTCATAAGGAACTTAGAATGTCGAATGGTACGTGAACCAAAACTATTTTGGAATCATATTAAATCCATGCGTAACGATTCTCCAGTGCTTAATGTTATGAATTGGGATGGGAATCAAATAACTGGTCCCGAAATATCTTCTGCATTCGCAAATTATTTTTCAACAGTTTATTGTAGGGACTCCGAGGCATTTGTTTTTGATGAACACCATACTTCCTCGGGATTTAAGCTAAGCATCACTACATTTGATATACTCAAACAAATAAAGTTGATGAAAAACACGAAAGCAGTCGGGCCGGACGGAGTACCTACATTTTTTCTTAAGGGCTGTAGTGAATTGCTTTCTGCACCTCTTGCTTACATATTTAATCTTGTCTTCCGAGTCCATACTTTTCCAAGTGAATGGAAAAAGACTCGAGTTATTCCCATATTTAAAAATGGTTCTAAGGACGATATAACCAACTACAGACCTATCGCCATACTTTCTTCAATAGCTAAGCTCCTAGAAATGTTTATGGATCGCACACTAAGGTCGTTAGTGGACCCATACATAATTGATGAGCAGCATGGCTTCAGAAGAGGCAGATCTACTGAATCCAATCTGATGGTCTTCACCGACTATGTTTCAAGGGCTGTAGATAGTGGCAATCAGATTGATTGTTCGTATCATGACTTTGCAAAAGCTTTTGATCGCGTCAATCACAAAAAAATATTAGAAAAAATGAGTGAACTTGGGATCCCAGGTAACTTACTAAGGCTACTGTCAGATTATCTTACAGATAGAAAACAATTTGTTTCACATGGAATCTACAACTCCGATTACTTCACTGCCTACTCAGGTGTTCCGCAGGGGTCTAATCTTGGACCTACCTTATTTCTTATTTTTATTAATGATATAGGTAGAGTTATAAAAAAATCCACGTTTCTTCTATTTGCTGATGACCTCAAAATCTTTCAAAAAATTCGTTCTTATACCGACTGCTTAGACCTACAGGCAGATCTCAACAACGTTTGTGAGTGGAGCCACAATAATAAATTATATTTCAACGCATCAAAGTGCAAAATTATGTCGTATCATCGCTCACACGTCTTGAAATTCCATAGATATACACTAGAATCTATACCTATTCCCCGCACAGATAATATTAAAGATCTGGGTGTCTTGTTCCACAGCAATCTCGCGTTTGGTCCTCACATAGAAGTTATGTGCAACTCAGCTTATAAAACTCTAGGATTTGTTATGAGAATCTCTAAGTCGTTTGAAAACCAATTGGTGCTCAAAACGTTGTTTAATTCATTGATCCGTAGCAAACTAGAAAGCAATGCTTGCATTTGGAGCCCGGTGGGGGCGCAAAACTCGCTCATGGTGGAGAAAGTACAAAAAAAATATCTACGATATCTCTACATGAGTGAGTTTGGTGTCTATCCGTGGCTATATCCTACGCAGTTTCTGCTGGGCATGCTCGGGTATAACTCCTTGAGCGTAAGAAGAGATCTGCGTCTCTTGGTATACGTTGTCAAACTCGTTCGAGGAGTTGTGAGCTGTCCAGCATTACTACAAAGATTAGCGTGAAATGTTCCTAACAATTACACTAGACTGCGCCGGCAGGAACTGTTCTCAATAACATACGCAAGAACGGGTCTTCCAGCCGCTATGCCTGTTGGAAGGGCCTTAACTCTTCTTAACGGGACTGCTTCGGATATTGACATATTTCATATCACATTACCAAAAGCAAAAGTAAATTTTCTTCTTAGATTAAGCGCGTTAGAAAGCACTCATCAACATACTTAAGTGACTGAATATATATGTAACATACGTTTGTGTGTAAATACTCGTTTGTATACATATGCATTATTTTTTATTTTATATAATTTAAAAAAAATTTTTTTTTTTTTCCCTGTAATTTTTCTTCTTTTTTAATGTCTTGTATTTTTCAATGTAATTGGGCTAAGCCTGTTTTGAAAAAATAAATAAATAAATAAATAAAATAAATAAATAAATTCTTTCATTGGTCTTCCTCTGCCACGCCTAATATACGTACATGTACATTTAAATTCCTTTTTAAATATAATCGTCAATTTTTTTTTCGCACCCTTCTTATTACATACATAACATCACGCAATTTCCCTGTAGGGGTAGGCAGAGAGAACAGAGTGCCAGATATTCTTAACTCGACACACATCCATCGCCTCTTCTAGGTCCCATCCTTATTATAAAAGTTAAAAAATATATTATGTACTATTTATTTTTACATGATGCCTTACTGGGGGTGAAAATAAATAATAAAAGAAATATCCTCTAAAAATCATACACAAAATGTGTTTATTAATATAAAAATATCATAAAGGCCTCAGTTGCTTAGTTGATACGACAATTGACTTCCACCTTGGGGTTCAGGTTGGATTATCGATGGTAGCCGAAAAAAATAAAAACGATGCATACCACTCTCGTAAAGAGTTCTCCTGGTAACATGTGTGCGAGTATTGTTGCATCTTTGCGTACGGTAGTATTGTTAATACGCGCGGTGACAAATTTGGAGTTCCGTGCCTACTCCAGTGGATCTTATCTCTAAGGCTCGATTAATGGTACCGAAGACAATATCGTCTCCCGGTCACGCTCTTTAATATGTCGAATTCTCCGATTTGGATATAACGAGGAGTACAAAAAGAATGAATTAATATGAATATCATGGCAAAAGTATCTAAAATCAAATAATCATATTTGATCGAATTTTAAGGAAACTAAATACTCTATAATACAAGTAAGTCATTAAAACTACATGTAAATCTCCAATTGTAGGTCATTTCAGCGCATATAAATGGATTATGGCAGCAATTACCGGCTCAGCTGAGGAGTGTTCGGTCTCGAATGTTAGCCAACGGCGTGTTATGGCAATAGAGATATCATCACACAGTAGAATGATTGGAGATTAAGTAAATAAACACTTAAAAACTGTAGACGTATGACAAGCAATAAACATAAAAGTTCGTAAAAGTCAGTAAAATAATGCATGCCATGCAATTGATGCAATTGATAATCTTTATTAGCTTGCTATAATTTAAAAATATTTTTGAAACCTTTAATTTAATTCCAATCTAACAATGAAATTTAATCGTTCAAACAAACACTTATACTTGATTGGTTCTAGTTTTAAACTCTTTGGCCAATTAAATACTTGTCACAATCAGTCTCCAAACATTATCCAACCAATAATGCGCTTTGTTGACGGATTTCTTTATATATGTATTTAATCGTTTATAATTTCTCATAATCATTCATAAAATCAAAACAATTACCACAAACCTATCCTTTCCCGATTCCCAAAAAGATCCAAAAATTTCCAATAAATATCTTAACAGTCAGAACTTATCCGATGAAGGAGTAAGGTGTCCTACCATCGGACCGAAACTCCGAACAAGCTATCCATCACTTGACAAGATATAAGCCCCTGTCCATCTTGAAAGACTTATATAGTGACAGATAAAACAACACAATCGTCTGGGGCTACCGATATATTTTCTGATGACTGTGGATACCAATTCTCGATCCACAGTTACGGCCACTATTTTTTTGGGTAGCCACGGGAATCGAGCCCGCAAAACATATTGGAAGACAGGCGTCTTACGAATTAGGCCACGAAATTCGTTATTATTAATAGTGAACTAACATAGATTTTTGACTAAAAACAATTCTTTTTTATTTTTATATTAGCATTTAAATTTTCGTCAACCAAGCAATGATTTTGCACGGAATAAAGTTTGGTGTACAGCGCCCTTTTTTGGATAGTGAGTAGAGCTGAGACGAGGTATTTTGTCCCTTGGATCACCCATTTGAAAACCCCCTCCCCCTTGACGGAATAATGTTTGATATACAGCGACCTTTTATGGTTAGTGAGTATTAAAATTTGCGTCAACCAAACAATGATTATTGTACGAAACAATAATTGGTATACAGCGCCCTTTTATGGTTAGTGAGTTTTAAAATTCGCGTCAACCAAACAATGATTATTGTACGGCATAATGTTAGGTATAGAGCGCCCTTTAATGATTAGTGAGTATTAAAATTCGCGTCAACCAAACAATGATTATTGTACGGCAAAATGTTAGGTATAAAGCGCCCTTTAATGATTAGTGAGTATTAAAATTCGCGTCAACCAAACAATGATTATTGTACAGCATAATGTTAGGTATAGAGCGCCTTTTAATGATTAGTGAGTATTAAAATTCGCGTCAACCAAACAATGATTTTTGTACGGCATAATGTTTGGTATAGAGCGCCATTTCATGGTTAGTATTAAAATTTGCGGCAACAAAACAAAGGTTCTTGTACGGAAAAATGTTTGATATAACATACAGCGCCCTTTTAGCATCAAATGGACGAATAAATTCAAAAAACCTAAACATCAAATCACATATTTATTTATATGCAAGGATGTTATTACAGTTAAATGGGTATTTATTGATTAAATTCGATATATTTTTTATCTATGCACACAAATCGGGGAGATGTTTCCTCAAATATCTCAGAACTGATAATAATGTGGGTTGGGTCATTTTTGCCAATCATGTATGTGAAAAAAACATCTGGTATAGGCTAAGAAATCAACACATTATATAATCGCTATATATTTCGAACATGAATCATATGAACGAAAAATGAGTCGACAGATGAATCACGCAAACTAATAATGGGTAATGTCATATTGCATAAGGTTGTAACGGAATGTTTAAATTATTGTTATTTCAGATCTTTACGTGTATGTTTCGTAATTAATAAATAAATAAAATATTTTTTCTGTTATAAAAAACTTTTGAAAATGGCACCTTGATAAATTGAAACAGTGTTTTCATGGGCTATTGTATAGGTAATAACAGTTAAACTTGAAATGAATTGTCAAGCAGTTGTTGCTTCTATTATATTAAATGAAAACAATGTGCAATTATAATTTTTATTATAAGCCCTTCGGTGTTACTTGGAACAATGCGATAACGCTTACTGGCCACCATTAAATGATCGCCTCCTCTGACTACAGATGCCAGTCAAATAATTAGTAATTTCCCCAGATGGAATCAGCATTTTTTTAAGGTTCATGACATTTAGGATGGAGATAGAAGTACAAAGCAATGATTATGATCATATTCGCAGAATACTTTAATAAGCTCTTCTTCAGAAGAGACGAGGAATGTAAGATGCAATATTCCTCTAGGGGTTCTATAACAATGGGATTACCTGTGAGGAACTCGCATCAACAATATTGTTCAATATTCCCATCAAACTGGTCTTCAGAAAGATTGTTCACACTACAAGGTACCTCAGGAAAATAATAAAGATTCGAAGATATCATAGTGTATCAAATTGTGAAGTTTTGAGAAGAACAAACTAATATAGCATCGTGATTCTGGTATCGCGTGTACATCTGCGTTGGTCTGGACACGTAACTCGCATGCTTGAATAAAGACTCCCAAAAATATCCTCTTTGGTGAGCTAACAGAAGGCAGGAGAAAACACGGAGGGCAGCACATGAGAAATATTAATGCTCAACACAACTGGAAGCAGACAGCGGCAGATAGATTGCAGCAGATAGCGTAGAACTGTTGCTAGTTATCAGCCAAATAGCGTAGAACTGTTGCTAGTTATCAGAGACACAATGTAGAAAAAATACGCAGGCAAGTTACAAGTACCAAAGCTCCTAGGACCATATGCAACAGTATATGCCCATTACAAATTGGCTTACATAGTCAACTCTGGTGGCACCAACGTCAATAACACTGATCTACTTTATTGAAGTTTTTTTTCACCACTTGCACGATTACACATATTGAAAAATGTTATGAATATCGACATTTTCAGCTGTTTCAGAGGAAAACTTAAGTCTTTCAAATACTCATATACTCGTAAAATATTGTAGCTTTTTCAATTATATATGTTGTTTTGGGAGAGTATTGTTGCTGGTTTACATTTGGTTGTTTCAGATTTTTGTGTTGTTTCAGTTTTCGTTATGAGTTTTTTGTTCCTAGTTTGTTTTCCTTTCGTTTATTTTTTCAGTTTTTTTTACTTTTCATTCTAGTCTTCATTATGTCCTCAAATGTTTTTTTTTTCATGTACTTGTGTAATTTTTTTCTTCGTTTTTATCTGAATTCATGTTGTCCTGAAGCTCATTAGCTACTTATTCTTATAACGCTATAAAACAATTAATCATATTTTTTATAACACAATTGAACAACTCTAAAATAGTGCAATATAACGAAAGGTTGGAGCAGTATAAACCATTCGATCTTCTTAGAACTTGTATGTCTTGCTATCGGAACGTTAGGTATTTCATTACAATCGTTTCGACAACCTACAATATATATCATATTAGTTTTAAAAAATGCAACTACGATATTATTGAGGCTCCCCTTATTTCTTCTTCTTACGATCAGCTAACGGGGCACAGTGAGCGAACCATCAGGTGCGATATTGATTGAATGTCGCCACATATGCATAGGTATGAACATTTGGGTACGGTCTGTCAAGAGCACGTGCTTGGTCGCACAGGAGGCTTTCATCCACATGAAGGCTGACAATTATACTCGATTAAAAACAATTACCTGTCATATAAACACTCATCGTTGCCAAATAGGGTCATACATAGAACAATAAAACCATTATTATGATCAGATATCATTAATGTTGTGCATGTTGATACATAGACAATAAACAGAATTATCGAGGAATGTCTATATCGGGTATAAATATCTCACTTTCAACACATTACTGTATTTCAGTTCCGCATTGCATACTCGTATGAGTACTGCATGTACTATAATTATTTTGGAATGTATTATATTATGCTTCCATGGACATTCATAATGCAATTTAGTAAAACACATTATGAGAACTATTTGTTAGCGATTCACTTACAGTTTTTTTTTACATTATTGTATTCTACATGTATCCATCGCTTACCAACATTAATTGGTTCTATAAAAAATAACGAAGATAGAAAAATGAGTCAATTAAATTAATTTTCATCTGGGTAAAATTGGTTTTATATAAAAAAAGGAACAAAAAAAAAATCAATTAAAATTTATACTTTTAATTAGAAGACCAGCTTTTAGCTTTTAATCCTTTCAATCGAGTAAAATCAATTTTGAATTTATATTTATACGTTATTTCTTAATTTGAAATCGCGTAAAACGAGGAATTACTGTATTAAACTTTTGCTGTATAAGATATTGTAGAAAATTGACGAGACAATCACTAATTACTTTCGACAAAAGGTCACGAACGTTGGCATGGATAGGCCATGTAAGCAGATCTCGGTTGACACAGTCAACAAAGGTCATTACGCAAGCCCAACAATATAGGAGAAGATCACTTAGCAGACGGAGACTGAGATTTTTAGATAAAGTGCAGCAGGATCTTAGAAAGCTGGAATGGAAGGAGACGGCGAGTCACGGATTATTCTGGAGGTTATACAGAGGCTGTATGGCAATCTGAGATAAAGCGTGTATACAGTACAATCTAGCGGGTTCATTGTCAAGTGGTAATCTCTTCCAACCGACTAGAGAGGTATTAAAGATGCCTTAAGAGATAACCAAACTGTAACCATTGTTTTAAAATACATTGAATTCCAACGAGAATTGAACGTGTAACCCCCGGGTCGGAAGATATGCATCTTATCAACTAGAGCTCGGATAAGATATTTATGTGAATGTGAAAAGAGAACGTAAGAATGTGAACTTAAGATAGAGATATATTTAGTATGAGGAGGAAGAGCACTCTGAAATGGTTTAAGCATTTTTAATGAATGAATGAAGAAATACTAACAAAACAAATATATAGAACACATGCGAATAGAAGAGGAAAACCAAGGAAAGTATGATTGAATCAAGTTAAAAATAATTGTATAAAGAGTCAGAGACATTGAAGGAGTTGTATGAGAAAGTGTATATATGTAGAGGGGGCGAAATATGTATGTTGTAATAGGAAAGTCTAACGCTCAATCTTTCTCCCTACTTCAACAAATAAACAGCTTGAAGGTAGGTATGAAAAGTGCATATCGCCGTTATCGAGTTTACTAATTTATTTCATAAATAAATTCTATTTCATAAATAAGGTTCAACAGCTTTCATTTCATGAAAGCTGTTGAACATTAATTTAGAGGTTGAATTAAACGGGTTTAAATTGTCCTGATTCAACATAATTTGACTGTTGGTAAGACGCATGACTTTTATACGGGGGTTCCAAATTAGATTTCTAAAGGTATCCGAAAAAAATTAAAAAAAAGACTCCCAATCTGGTAAAAAAGATGGTTTGGTAACTATAATCGTGCGTTAGACACGAGTATATATATAATTGTTGCATTTTCAAGTGTAGTAGTTATGTATGAAGGCTGGATTAATGGAGTCAAACGTTATGTTATCTCCGGGCCATACGCTTCAATATGTCTGGACCACTAATTGTGTGTAGAATTTTATGTCTTCATTTTATGTGAGTCTTTGCCTTTGGAAATAAAGATTGGTAACGCGACTGTGCTTACGGAGAGCGTGGTGCGCAATTTAAGTGTGTATATGGAATATGACTTAAGATTCGAGGCTCACGTTAAAACTAAATTACAATCGGCTTTTTCGCGGCTTAAAAATATTTATCGCATTTGTCAAAACCTATCGATTGAGACTAGACGTAGAATAATCGACGCGCTCATTATCCCAATAGTCGAGTATGGTGATTACATCTATAGACCGTGCCTTCTAAGGAGAACCGAAAAGAAGCTGCAAAGATTACAAAATGCTTGCTGTATGTATTGTTTCAACATTCCCCCCAGACTACACATCACCCCTTTTTTGAGAGCTTTTAAAATTATTGACATGAAAAAATGACGGTTTCTTCACTTAAGCGTACTCATGCATAAAATTACCATTAAAAAAATGCCCCTTTATCTCTTCGAAAAATTGAATTGGGCTAGAAACTTTCACGGCTACGAAACTAGAAGCAGAGAGACTCTTTTACTTATCCTAAACCATAATCTAACACTATTCCAGGGATCCTTCTCATACTCAGCCAGCAAATGCTGGAATGAGTTGCCCCAGGCCTTGAAAGAGCGGGTGAATGGTTGTACCTTCAGAGATGCTCTAAAGTGTTATCTTCTGGGTGGTTAATGGGTTTCTCGGTGGTTAATGGGCCTCTTGTTTCCTTTTTTTTTCTTTCCTTTCTCTCTTTTCGCTGGTGGTGAATCGGGGATTGTGCATACGTGTGTGTGTGCGTTATCTCCTCATTCATTATTTTAAAACTGCTTAACTATTTCAATGTATTACTGCCTAACTATTTCAATATTGTATCAACTATTTCATTTCCCATTCGGAATTTTGTAAAATTTGGACTCCTTTGAGGCATTTCTTTTTTTCGTTCTTGCTGACAGTTAACCTGAGGTGGTATATGTGGGTTTACTTTTTATTTTGTTCTCTGCCATACGTTTTTTATTATTTTTTATTTATTATTTAATCTAGATATGCGGGGGTGTGGGATGAAAGTCCCCCAATGCCCTTGCGGTCGGGCTCGCCCTAAATTGGTGGGGTGTATCTCGGCCGGGGGAATGTTTGTGGGATGAGTCCTGACCTTTTAATGTCTTCTCTCTTGAATGTATTTTTTTGTCATCTATTTATTTTCTGTGTTTTTTTATCTTCTTGTTCAACGATTTGGTCTGAAAAACTATAGATAAATATTTTTGCACATACGAAATTGAGGAATGCTCATTTAATAATAAAATTATAAATTATCTAGCGCCGTTTAGTTAACAAAATTTACTCAAGAACGCTCTAACTCAGAATCGAACCGACTATTATTGACAGGTTTAAAATATAACAAAATAAAATATATTGTAAATTGAGTGTAAGGATAGGAAGGTAGTGGTTGCGGCCATTAGATAAGGTACTTCCCCGCATCTGCATATGTTCATAAAAAACACATTCTGTAAGAAAACCGCAGAAAACTTATCAAGAAAAGACGAACTATAAAGAAACCTTTGTAGATCTTCCGATATGTGATAGTAACATATTTGGCTATAGTTTTAGTGAAGTGTATTGTGTAGTGTTCATATAACATCATACATTTTGATAAGACCTACCAAAAAGGATTGTCTTCAGTACTTCATAAAGCTGCACACGCCAACCATATTTCTAGCACTAGAAGGCAGATCATTCTACGCCACTGGACTAGTAATAGCAAAAGCTCTATCATAATACCTAGCCCTATTGGATTGATTTCAACCAATGGATTAGATGAATAAGAAATCGATCTTAAAATTCTACTTCGATCTTAATATCTTTCAGGCAATAAGGGACTTGAATATAAAGAGACAAAGTTTGAAATCAATCCGTTCGCGATACTTCAACAAGTATGAACTTTCTAGAAGCTGACTTGAATGGTTCTAAACCAAATATTAGCTTAGCAGCTAGATTGAAAACAGCCTAGAGTCTAGAAATTTGTAAATCAGGCAAACCGTAATAAATCGAGTTACAATAATCATGACGCGATACAACAAACATGAAATTTCGACAATATTTCAAATAATCAAAAAAAGGTATTTGTTGAGTTGGTATCTTTTTTCATATATATGTTTATGCGAGGAACAATTTATTCTCCGTTCCACACGAGAGTGCATGCCGCCGGACCAAGGGGAGTGCACGGTTGCACGTGGTGGCCAAGCCAGATGATAATAATTTAATAACAAAAGCCGTTAATGTTTTATAGACTCGTTTAAATAATGATTACTTTTTTATTACACACGATTCCATATCACTATCGCGGTCATCAACCCAACTTGCCTGCATCGCGTTTTAATCATTTCTTTTCCCATAAACAATTAAATATGTTATGGGGTGCAAGTTTAATGCCGGATTAAGGAGATAAAATTTAGCTAAGAGTCTTTTATTTATTTTACACATAACAAGAAATATATATAATTTGCGAAAAAACAACAGGTAATTTAATTTGGACACACAATTTTAATGGATCTGGGTTTGTTGCCTTTCATTTACCGTGTCCCGAGTAAACTAGGCGTTTGCCTGTATCTCACTGAGGACAAGTTTAAAACCGAAATGTTCATACAGTAAAATCTGGATCGATCGTCCTTCGAACAATCATATTCCCGTATGTATGATATAATTTATTTTATCAAAACCCGAAGTTATTGTACATCGTTGTCGTTGCTGGGCCTCGTAGTCAAAGATCCCCTCATCATTCCAATGCCTATTCAGTTAAAAAACAAAGTTGTGTCGTGGAATTTATTGTACGTGAGTGAGTCGCTGCACACCAGAAAACTCACCGGCCACACTGTTGTAATGGATCCTATGGCACACTAAAGTGAGACGATCGGAGCAATGATATATTTTTTCCTTTTTTTTTTGTAAGAATATATAATGACCGTCATATCATAGGTAACCTTACACCCCCGAATATCCGGGAGTACCGCAGCGTGGGGTTCAAACTAACGACATTCTGCACGGAAGTCCAGTGCGTTACTGCGCGGTCATGTACCTCATGTTATTGTACAATATACTCTTATACTACACGATTGCATCGATGTTTTCTTTATGCATCATTTTACTGCAATGTTCGTTTAGAATAACACAGCTATATATATTTTTTTTACTGTCTTTTTTTTAAATATTAAATTCAAAATATAAATGCTTTGTTTAAACTATAATATAACCTTCTTCCTGGCACTGTCCCAACTCATTGGATAGGTAGGCTGTTGGGGTCTGCTCTTCTCGTTCTCAGGCTATATATTCTTCGATTCTGGGTGTCGCTTTCATCTGGGCCGTTTCTCTGCAGAATGTTGGAGCATTGGGTCATCCAGGAGTTCTTTGGTCTTCGTCTGGACGGCTATCGAGGAAGATCGACAGACATTGCCTGATTTACAGTATGGTCTGGTTGTCTCCGTCTTATGTGCCCGTACCATCTCAGCTGTCGCTCTTCCCGCTTACTATTTATGTCAGTGACCCCCGGGCTACCACGAAGGCGTGAGCTCTTAATTTTATCTTTCAGTGATACTCCTGCCGTTCACCTAAGCATTCGCATTTCTGTTGTTTCAAGTTGCCTGGAGTAGGAGTTGTACAAAGTCCAGCATTCTGAGCCATACATAATTGCGGGTCTAACGATAGTCTGGTATACCTTTCCTTTCAGTTTTATAGGCATTTTTGGGTCACACAAGACTCCTGTTACCGATCTGAATTTCATCCATCCCACACTTATTCTATGGTCAACATCCGCGGCGCACCCTCCGTCTTTGTGAATGAGTGAGCCCAGATACTTAAATAAGTCACAGCCGGCTAATATTTCCCCATTCAGTTGCATTAAAGGATGTGACATTTGGGTCTTCCAATGGCAGGTACAGATATTCTATCTTTTTCCTACTAACTTTTAAGCCATTTTCCTCCAGGATCTTTCTCCATCTCTCCAGGCTGCTCTGCAAGTCACAATGGTTATCTGATATCAGTGCTACATCATCTGCAAAAAGCATAGTCTTAAGAATACCCTTAATTTCATGATTTGTTAGATAATTCATGACAATTATGAACAGCAGTGTTTTAAACTATAATATAATAACGACACTAAATAGCAATGAAAGCAATATTTTGATGTCGCATCGTGTGTGTTAGAATCAATCGAAAACTGTCGTGATACAATATCAAAGGAGACAGAAGAAGAGTTTGCAGATGTTAATAATGAACATCCCCCCGTACCATAGTTTTCACTCAGTCTCTTCAACATCTTTATTTCTTATTTATTTATTTATTTAACACTTTTATTGCAAATAAAATCTGACGGGCTTATAACCAGGCAGCAATATATTTCAACCACATGGTAGCAAAAAACAATTAAATGACTATCCATCCACACGATATCTATGAACACATACGTCCACAAACCCCATAAAGACGGAATATCACCCGAACATTCCTTTTCATATAAAGTGAAATGTCATCAATCAAAAGAAAAGGAAGGGATAATGGAGAAGAAAAAAAAAGTCAGGAATGAAACACTGATTTTCTAGTCAGTTATATTACTGACTAGAAATTAAGAGATTTTTTAGTCGCTTCTTAAAGCATTCCAAGGACGGCGCGAGTCTAACATTGGTTTGTAACTGTTTTATGTCGTCCTTTACTATCCACCGCATGGATAGTAAAGGACGACATAAAAAAAGAAGAGCGGTGAACCGGTGAATCTTGCTGGTCGATTGGAAGAAATTGCCACATAGCAATAAGCCTGCCAGATTGTACTGTATACAGTGAAAATATAATACAATATATTATTTATAGTTAAGGCCTTAGTATTGTGAAGGTTTCAAGTCATTGGAATTTATCTAATAAAACGATGTTTATCCCACTTACGACTCGTCTTGTTTGTGCTCACCTGATGATGAGGTGAAAACTTTGAAACCAGTAGGGCTATACCGTTAAATTAAGCTGAAAAACAGTGTTTTACTAAACAAATTATAATACTCGTACAATAGAATATAACAGATGCTGAAAAGAATGTTATTAGCAAGATTGAAAAAATAATAATTAGTAATTAAGGAAATAACACTACAAAAAAAACAAATGACGATGAAACACTATTTTAATCAAAACATAATATGTTTTCTTTTCCTTTCGGTGCCACATTAAATAATAATTTTATTTTAATTCAAATACATTTATGTAGATGTGCTAACATAATATTTTTTTAAGATATTAAACATTCATGTATGTTACTATTTTTTCATATATTCTCGCAATATATTACTTTCCCGCATTTATCATTTAGTTCAATAACTTCCTTCAAAATCAAAATCTATTACTTTCCCACATTTATCATTTGATTATTTTTGGTGTCCTATTCTGAAACAAAATTCTTAAAAGTGTTTCGACTCGCACACGGGATGAGTTTATTGAATATTTTTTTCAAAATTAACATTTTCCACAAATCGATTAATAAATTAAGAATATAACTTATTGAAAATATTTGTAAAGCCAGCTCACAGGAAACGATGTACTATTATTTCCATTGACTGTTATAATTATGATTAATATTACAGCAAATTATTGATACATTTTTAAATTTATGATGCAATAAGGTATATATAACCTGTATCAACATCGCTGGTTTGATCCCCATTGTTGTTCCCTTCAGCCGCTTTATCAATCGTTTTTAGTTTCAAAAACGACGATGAAGTCTCGTAAGGCACCTATCATCCGACCCGGGAGTTGCGAGTTCGATGTCAGTTGGATTAAATTTTTTTATATCTGGCAGTACCTACCTACCTATTTAAAAAGACATTATCAAAAATGAAGTACGTAAAATCGCAATATAGGTCGGCATTAATAGATGACCATTTGCAATTAATTTTGATGCTTCGAAAGTTTGATGAAATATCATCTCAGAAAAAACAATTACATTCATCTCATTATACGAGTAGTTCGGAAATTCTAGGATGAGTCCTGTGACAGCTCACAAATTTGCCCCAATACAACCTAATGTAATGTATTTACCTAAATAACTTGCTATTTATTAGAATTGAGGCTTATATTAAAGTCGATAAAATAATTAAAATTACTGAACATCGTTACAAGGTTGTATTGGGGCAAATTTGTGAGCTGTCACAGGACTCATCCTAGAATTTCCGAACTATAGTAGAGCTTATTATTATTATTATGTTACATTTGTTGTTCAATAAGACGAAAATTTTGCCTGTTTCTATAATACCTTAATTAATATATGTAAATATTCCATATGTAAAACCTGTTTTTTTTTTGCTATATAAGTAGAATTACCTATATAAATATCCCCGAGTTTGCTTCTTGGCCCGTCGAGCCTAATTTTTTTAGGGACAAAAGCGAAAAAGTTTGTCGACCTCTGTGCTAAAGGATTCTACCTACATTTTGTCTTTGAGATATTTTAACAAACAACGCGGTGCTTTTTATTAACTTTATGGAGTGATTTTCGTGAAGACGGAATATACCCATAATAAACACATTTCATTTTCTTCTTTTTACTATCTAATTATAGTTGGCGTGAAATCGAATAAGATTTTTAACGACTGTTGCCTAACTGTAACGAACGGTTGGCGTAAAACCGAATGAAACCACTTATTTTAAGAGTATTATAAATACATATCATTACACCGTTTCCCTTGCGGAGTAGGCAGAACGAACAGATCTACATACCATACTTTTCAATCACATTTATAAATCTCGTCATGTACCTACTCGTACAATCTTCTGTTATCCATACTTCTCACTTTACCTTCTTTCAATATCTAGTCTCGGTTTACCTATTCCACATACGCCTTGCAATTTAGATTTGTATACTCACTTAAATCATTCTTTCGTCATTCATTCTCTTCACATGTCTAACCACCTTAAATCTCATCTCTTCATCTTACTTAAAATATCCATTTTATTTATGCGTTTATTGCTGATGTGTTCATCGACAATAAATTTTTTTTCTTAGTGCACGCATTTCACAGCTTTAATCTTATTTATTTTTTCTTTCTTTTGACTAGTCAAAGCTTCAGTTCCATTCATCAAGGTGAGCACCAACTCAATATTACGTATTGTTATTTTCTTTCTTTTGACTAGTCCAAGCTTCAGTTCCATTCATCAAGGTGAGCACCAACTCAATATTACGTATTGTTATTTTCTTTCTTTTGACTAGTCCAAGCTACAGTTCCATTCATCAAGGTGAGCACCAACTTAATATTACGTATTGTTATTTTCTTTCTTTTGACTAGTCCAAGCTTCAGTTCCATTCATCAAGGTGAGCACCAACTCAATATTACGTATTGTTATTTTCTTGCTTTTGACTAGATCAAGCTTCAGTTCCATTCATCAAGGTGAGCACCAACTCAATATTACGTATTGTTATTTTCTTTCTTTTGACTAGTCCAAGCTTCAGTTCCATTCATCAAGGTAAGCACCAATTCAATTTTACGTATTGTTATTTTCTTTCTTTTGACTAGTCCAAGCTTCAGTTCCATTCATCAAGGTGAGCACCAACTCAATATTACGTATTGTTATTTTCTTTCTTCTGACTAGTCAAAGCTTCAGGTCCATTCATCAAGGTGAGCACCAACTCAATATTAAGTATTGTTATTTTCTTTCTGTTGACTAGTCCAAGCTTCAGTTCCATTCATCAAGGTGAGCACCAACTCAATATTACGTATTGTTATTTTCTTTCTTCTGACTAGTCCAAGCTTCAGTTCCATTCATCAAGGTGAGCACCAACTCAATATTACGTATTGTTATTTTCTTTATTTTGACTAGTCCAAGCTTCAGTTCCATTCATCAAGGTGAGCACCAACTCTATATTACGTATTGTTATTTTTGGAAAAATGCATTTTGTAAGTTAGATTCCTTTATGCATGAAATAGTCCAAATACTTTTTGAAACTGAAATATTTTCATAGTTGTATTTCAAATAGTTAGCGTGCACGCATAGCGTTCACAAAACAGCATATTAATAAACTTAAGTTGTGCAAAAAAGTGACATACTTCAAATCCCAAAAAACAGTTCTGGGACGAGGAAAGGATTACCTGACTTAAATGCAAATAAGCAGGCCATATTTTTCGTATGGAAAAATATGGCGGATAAAGATATAAGGAAAGAATGCGCATTCAACTAAGACGCAGTGCTTTACTTTAAGAAAGGAGAGTTGATATGATTCGGCCACGTAGAAAGAATGAACGATGAATGATTTACAATAATAATCAAAATAAGTAGCTCTGAAGGTACTAGAAGTTAATAAGTCCTAGAAAGCTTAACACTACCAAATAAATCAAATTCTGAAAGATGGATGGTACGAAGCCTTTATAATAGAACAGTATGCATAACTTGACGTATGGACGTGGAAGAATTGAAACATATGTGGCATATATTCTCCTGTACCCAGATTGCATCAATTGGGTAATGACTATGCTGCAGTATTGGGCATATTAAGTGACAGTCTTAGTGCCTTTAAAAGTTCTATTAGAGCGTTTTTGTTTGTCTGAACCATAAATCCGACGCCACGGCGTGACTCTCCTTGATTTTTTTACTATTTATTTTCGTTGAATTTTTCTCTCTCAAAAATTTCAAGATATCTGTAAATATGTTGAAGTTTCGATGTGCTTTTGGTATATTGGAGTTGATTAATTTTGCGTATGCATATTTTTATTATCTTCTGATAATTTTTTTCTTTCTTTTTGTATGTTAGGACCTTTTACTACCTGAGCCTTGATCTGACTTAAATTTCTATTGCGTTTAGTATGCATGTGCGCACTGCATTTCGATAGTTTTTTGTATATGCTTCATGTAAATGTGTATAGTTTTTGTGACAAGTTGTATTTATATTCATGGCCACTCAAAATTCTAATTTGAGCATTACTTTTGTAATCTTTTTTAATGTTCGATAAAAGATCGTACGCTGTACTAAAATAAAATAAATTATATGGATAGAATGACGTAGATATACAATATATTTTCTCGTCTACCCCAATAAGACGGTGATAATGGCAGATGATAGACTGGTCAAACTTGTCTCGTTGCTCAAATTATATCAAAGGTTTCGGCTTTAACTTTGTAGTCCAATAAGAATCAGATCGGTATCATGTTACACTTCTGATGCTCTCTTAATAAACTGAGATCATTCCGCCTGAAAAGAACCTCGGGATAATTAGTAGAAACACGCGTATCGAGAATTAATGTAATTAGTAAAACAAAAAAGTATTTATTGGTAAATATTCTAATGTTATTTATTTGATCCTTTATTGCACAAGGTATAATCTATTCCAACTACCAGATAAGATGACAGGAGAGCGGTAGATGCAAGAAGCATATCACCGGGAGAAATGCAGAAGAGGTCTATAATTTACGGTGGATGGACATAGAAGACTGAAACGATGCTAATAATGGATATTCCTCCATTTATAGTTCTCAAAACACTACCAAATCGATATAGCGCAAATCTGAAGCGCTGTCGCGCGTTGGCCCGCGACTAGCGAAGTAACGCGATAAGGAACATCAGCCACATCCACGCTACTCTACTATACTCATTCATAACTCGGCGGGCTGGCGGTAGTAGTGGTGTGCGGTGGGGCGGAGAGCGGGAGGGCGGAGCGCGGGTCGCTGAGGCTCGGGGAGGGGCGGCGTACAGCGCAGGCGCGATTCGCTAACATTCCTCTGGCAGGGATATACAAACTCGGGGACCGTGTTAGTTTATTTTAATTATATATGTAATTAAAATAAATGTACGGAATGCTGAATTTGCAGTGCATTATTAATCTCAAACGATTTGTTGTATACTGTACAATCTGTCGAGTTTATTGCCATTTCTGGAAACACATAAAAAATATGTTTAAGACATCTCAAGTAAAAAAAAAACCATTTTTTTTAATATGGTATCAACACGTATGAAATCCGTAACCACCAGGTTTTAAGGCAGGCATGTTACCAACTTGGCCACAAAGATTTACTAATCCTGTATGCTCATCTGAAAAAAATATATGATGTTCTTAGTTGTCCTTCGATACCTAGTGTCCATGTAAAAAAATTGACGATTTTTTTTAAATATACGTGCAAAAATAATTGCGAACTTCTCAACGAATAATTCTTAGTGAAACTACATAGATGAGAAATAAAAAAGTAAAAAATATTTATTTTTTAATATTGTTAGTTTCGGACCATCACGAAGATGCTCGCTGAGTGCAATTCGGTGGTCAAAAAACGTGATGAGAATAATAAAAAAAAATTTACTTTCATTACAATACTCGAGTACTTGGACATATTTCATCTAAAAATAGTTTGTTCTTTAAGCAAACATTGACACAGTTTTGTCAAATAATGAATTGATTATCTGTTGAAAATCTTATTGTTACAACCTGAAATTCTTTACATCGTGAAATTAACACACTGCCCCTCGATTTACAAAGTTGCTGTAGTCGGAAAAAAAGTGCAATTTTACGTATTAGTTCCGGAGTTTCACCAATCAAAGTTTGTAAATGTTAGGATTTACGAAGAACTTTTTTTTAAATTGTCAATAACATTAACCAACTATTGGTAAAAACCTGAAATAAAAATATACGAATATATAACTTTTAGTCCTTGCCAAACCGACTTAGAAAATCTTAGAATTTACGTGTAAATCGTCGGATTTGAAAAATAATATAGCGCTTTATTTTAAAACTCATAAAATGCATACCATAATCGCGATCAAAATAATTCAAATAGAATAAGTTCTAAATCGATATTAGAAAATCATATAAATTGTTATTTTATTATTTCTAAAATTTCAATCAAGGATACAATATTAGCTTTGACCACAAACATGATAATATCACTTCACTTTTTTTGTAAACTCCTTATATCATATCATACCACAATTATTAAGATTTAATGATACACTAATAAAACAACAAAGTAATAAAAAAATTGAGTGAACTGACAAATCATTATCACACAATATATTACATTCACGGAAATACTAATCAAGTAAAATCATCTTCTAAATAAGTTTATGTTATATCAGTTCAAGAATAGTTTATATAGATCTATCAAGTGTCCATACTGATTCCAAAAAGAGGGACTTTTGAAGTGGCTCTGTCTGCTATCTGACAAGATGTTTCATAGCGCAGATTTCTCGGGAACGGGGTTTTCTTATTGTATCCCTCAGTTTTTCTTGTTATTTTTCGAAGAGTTTTCGTCTCTTAGCTGCGTAAGTCGGCCCTTGTTTTTGTTCCGCTACGTTCTCGATTAAATTAGTCATTAAGTATGTTTTGTATATCTTCACTCTGCTATAAACTTTCATATCATTGTTTCTCCAAACGTGTTTAAGGAGTTGAAATTGAAGTTAGTCAAAATATTTCAAATTTTTCAGTTCAAGTTATGAAGTGACTAACATACTCCGGAAATGTTACTAATTCTCAAAAAGCACAAATACATCTTACGTTCAGTTTTCGAGGAAATAACGATACTTATGACTTGTCATGTTTATTCTTCAAAAATATCGGGCAATTAGTTGAGACGCAATAGCATTGTTTTGGTCTCGCGGTTGACAAACTCTAGCAGCGAGCGCGCGCGTAGTAGTTTCTAGTAACATCTCCTAAATTTACGAGAGCTGTAGTAGCGGGCGGGGTGGCTTGGGGAGGGGATCCCCGCCCCCCCGGCAGTTTACGCTCGGCGAGCGAGCTGGCCAGACGTGTATTGTTTAGTATCGTTTTTTCGCTGAATCAACGAAGACGCCCGTCGGGTTTAACATGTTTACCTCGCGTGTTCCCGCGAATGAATTGTTTTCGATAGTGTGCCGGATGAATTCGTCAGTATTTCGGCCCGAGTTGTGGCATTATTCGCCTCACCTCCCGTGATATTGGCGGGAAGTGGCGTATTCCTGCGTCGGTCGTGCTGCGCGGTGCGTGAGCCCTCCCCGCGGCAGCCATTGTTCGGTGGCCCGTTTGCCGCCATACACGCCCGCAGTTTTCGCCTTTCCTTGTGACTACACACCGACACTGAGAACCCCTGCGCTAGTACGGGCGCGAGCGAGTGAGTGAGTGCAGTGTCCCTACCCTACCCACGCGCGACAAGCATGGGTCCAGTGTTTACAATCGCCTTATAGAATCACACACGTCGCCGGTGCTCGTAAATACTCGACATACACGCATAGCATATCCTGTTGTGACGCGCTCTGCCCGCGAGCGGCGCGGTGCGTAAATAGTGAAATTGCTTCGTAAACAGTGAGTTATCTTCGGCGGTTGTCCTTATTCTAGCGAACTTGCTGTGCGAGCCGATTAGATTAATCGAGCTGAATGGAGAGTGCGGCGGATAGGAGCCGCGAAGGATACCTCGGCTGGTGAGTGTATTGCGCCGTATTATTCCCCAGCGCCGCGTTGTTTTGGTCCGCGCCGTGGCCCGCCCTCGGCCAGGTAGTCGCTAGCGCTCGCGATCAAAACAAACAAACTGATCCCTTCTTCGTACACATTCCGGCGTGCAATGCTAACGCCCGCCACTCGCTATTCTACCCCTCGTGCTTTCTGCTCCTGGCACAATCCCTTAATTACACGATATTTTAAAAAATAACATTCATTCATATAATGCAAAAATCGTAAGAATAAATGAATAAATAAACAAACAATCCATCTTTAATTTCTGTTCTGACGCGGTCCTCGGCCTATATTATCAATATGGGAATGGGACGCCTTTGAATCCGCCTTTGGCCGTATTGTAAACACAAATTATCTCCCTACCCACATATTTATTATATGTTATTATTGTTCGTTGGACATTTCGGAACGGTTTTGACATACGCGATTAGTCGCTTATTGCGTTCTGTTCGACATTTTAAACGCAGTTAGTTAGATGTGTTGTTTGTAATGCTGATTCATTTATTCAAATAATGTATAAAAATATTTTGGATACAGAAAATAATGCGAAGCACAGGTAGAATAAGTATTATTTTTTTAATTTCAAAGTTTTTTTGTATTTAACATTGTTGCGCATTTAATATATCATAGCCACACTTACCTACTGAATATAAATTGATCATTTGTATTATTTTTATCACAAAATTGTTCCTCACAACAAGATACGAAGATAATACAATTCAACATGTAGGAATATTTATTTTTTAATATTTTTGCACAAATTTTATACTTTTGAATTATACATACACCATAAGTACTATTAAATAATTAGCACCGTCACACAAAGCATATTATTTGTGTCAAGTAAATGAAAATATTCCTCGTAATTTCTAAAAATTTTATCTGGTTCACTTAGGATAAAAATATATTTGTACTTCAAAAGCAAATGTCAGACTATTTTATAAATGCTACATTTCTTCAATCTAGCCATTTTAAGAATGATTATTTCTCCGTCAATTTGAAAAGATAAAAAAAGAAACAATTGAGCTCTTCTTGTTACACTATTAAATTCCTAATAAGAACAAAAACTATAGCAAACTTCAAAACAAACAAACCCCGCTTCCAAACTAGGTCCAAACAGATATTTTAAATATTATTTGAGAGTAGATATGTAGATTTATTTAACAACAGACTCGGTATAAACATGCGGAATGAAATTGAAAATGGTTTCTATATCTTTTTCCTTTTTGTTTCTATATATTAATGTATTGTTCACAATTAATTTTTATATCTATAATATAAATGCATACACAATACATATAAATACGTTTATACCCTCAAAAAGTTATTCATAAATTGAAACTTCCATGACGTACAAAAAAACAATACACGCAATTGAATCGGTTTGCTAAAATTTACTTTTGTAGTTTTCAATTGACTAAAAATCCCTTTCACTTAAGCGAATGGTATCAGTCTCATTTTGTTATTTTTTATATCATATGTAAAACGCTCAGATATTGTGTTTTATCATTATGAAAAACGACCGAAATCACCGATTCATACATAAACTTAGTGTAGCTTTACTTTTTATTTAAAACAAACTTGTATTTATTTGATTGCTTTTCTTTTGTTAAAACTGACGTTGCTACCAATAAAACTTCATTTGAGAAAAATAATTCAATGGATGTGCTTATTTAATATTTATATTATTTTATTCTATACTACGTAAGTTTGTGAAAAAGACTTTTCAAAATGAGAAATGTAAACGTAGAATATTATCACATGTAAATTTGACATTTTTTCCTCATAAACCAATTTTGTTTTCTTGAAAATATTAAAAATAATTAATAGGTAAAATACACCCTATATATTACACGAATAATGTCGATATAAATAAAATGAATCGCTCTACTATAGTATTCCTATTATTCACTGTAGTATTCGTATTATTTTGTTGTATTATTTTTTATAGTTTTTTTTATTAATGTATAAAACATCAATTAAGACATTATTTTGTATTAGTTCCTTCAAAATAAACAATTTGCAAAAATCTCATTTTTTAAATAACCAGGTATATTAATTAAATGTCGATTTTTGTAGTTTTTCAATATTGTAATATGACGATTTTGTGCATACTATTTATTATAACCAACGGACGATGCTCACAAAATATCATTTAGGTACTTATATATTTTTCGAAAACTATATCTACCTTCACAATACCATAAATGTTGTCCCCATTATCATTATAATTTTTTTGAAAAAAAAAATTGTCACATGTTTACTAAAAAAATCCTTTTGAGGATCGCTAAGCAGTCAGTCAGTGCGAAAAAAATCGCGCATCACGAGAGCTCTGTCGCGGTGGTCTCACGATTCTAAATGTGCGAATTAACTCAAAAATGCGTTTTGGCGAGTGTTTGGTGAATGCACAGATCTCGTTTAGCATCATTTGCTAGAAATATGCGCGCCAAAAAACACGTGGTCTGAGACACGTTGCGCGAAATCTAGTCCAAACCTGCTGCAGTTGGCCATCACATCACCGGTTTAGGATCGGTGCGGCTCTCTTCAGAGACTGGGTAGAACGAAATGTAAATATGCCATTATTTATAATTTTATTATACGTATTTGTAAGTCATATAAACAGTTAGTGAAAGTTTTTCTTGGAATTTGTACAATATAACGATACATTACCATATCATTTTGCAATACCACATATATTGAATACATTTTATTTCTATATGGTTTAAAGTCTAAACTTAGTTATAAAATTAAAAGTGTAAAGTTTACAGAGCTGGTTCAACCACGGCTTCAGCGCCAGGCAGTGAACCGACCTGTATAGTATGTAGGTGTTTTATGGCATCCCTGTGTTCCTGATGGAACGTAAGATATAGGGTGATAATGAAAAATGTGTCAGACAACTTTATATATTACACAAATCAACTATATAATGCCGTCGAAACATTTTTATATATTACAACTAATATTTTTAACTTCAATTTCATTGATTATTTACATAAAACATGTAGGATATTACTTTCAGGTCGGCAGTGGATGAAATAAATTATTAAATACTATGGCGTGGTATATGAAAATGTGTATACATTTCGGTCACATTTTTGTCTTAGTTCGCGTATATACACAGCATTAATCTTACTTTTATATTTCTTTTGCCAAAAAATGGTATCCACTTGAAAAGCACGCAAATATCTCCGGTTAATTCTGATATTATTATGCGGCTATTAGATTTAACTGATATTTAGTTAAGAGAAAAAGTTGCTGTTTTCTGCTATACAATTTATGTTTAACAAAATTGTTAATCACGTTGTAAAGCTCATAGACCTATTTTAATCCGCCTCAAAAGTTCGCAAATATTTCATTGATTAGAAGACTGGTGAGTCTTTAATGTCGCAATTCGGTTTTGTTCAACGACTATCGGAATTTACAGTTAGGCATTCAGTTAAGAGAAAAGTCTGTTTAACCCGATTCAAAATTAGCATGCGATTAGACAAATCATATATATTTTTAGCACGCTCTAATCTTTATTTATTTAGATCATCCTACTCTAGATATCGACCAAAAAAATATTGACAAATTTTGAATGCAAACGATGAAATATAAAATGTTACAAGAAACGAATCTGCCAAGAACGACTAACTACGTGTACTAGTTGATAAGACGCTTGTTTTCCAATCTGTTGGTTGCGGCCTCAATTGTCGTTTCGACCCATTATTTTTAAGTGTTCCAGCCTTGTTTTCGCTTGAGGTTTCCTTAACATTTTTCTGGATGATTGAAAAAAAATACCATGTGGCAATAAATCCGCCAGTTTGTGCTGTATTGAACGAAAGTGTAATGCAATTTAATATATTTAATTTAATTGTAAGGTGTGTTGTAATGTAATTTTATTTGTAAGAAGTATTGCAGCATGTCTAGAGCGGGATACAATCTTAATTCTCATTAATATATACATTTTAACCGCTAATTGTTACACGAGCCGGCAATATTCAATGGAAAGCTTTTTCTTGCGTTCCAAACATGTTAATCAGTCGCTTAGTCCTAAGTTTTATTTTTTAGATATAATGTACTAGTAATATTATGTTGTCCGTTAACGAATTTCATATTTTTATGTCAAATTGCGGACAAATTGCGATTCATGAATGGCGGTTTTCGGTATTTTCAATACCTCAGGAATCTCTCGTGTCGTCGAACGTTGGTTATTCTCGATAAAAACGTTGATTGATTGTCACAAGTGGTAATCGGCCTTCCAGAAACTACACCATCTTCAAGTGTATCACTATTACGGATATTTTTAAATCACACTCGACACATATAGTACGGTCGTTTACTGCATCGTCGCCATACACTACATATATTATTGTATATATTTTTGGTTTGCGTAGAATTTATCCGTTGCGGTAATAAAAAAAAGCATAAAAGCCCCTTTTTTATTCCATCTTCAAAATGGCGCCAAAAACCGCTCAAGCATCTTGGGTAGACAATGGCTAAAAATGCACTAAACGATTACTTTTTTATAGTATACATTTAACACGTTTGGAATGAAAGTAGCAACGAAAAATTTGTCCTAAAAACATTTATTCGAGAAATACGAAACTACTTTGTGAACAACCTATTTTAATATGTTAGAATGTTATTTGATATTACGAATTTGTAGGATTTCTTACTTACAACCTAATTCTAGCAAGGAAAACAAAAGCTATTTGAACCTTTTGTATCCTGTATTTACAAAATTTGTAGTAGGTATTCCATTCAATCAGCTAAGTGGACCGGTATTTCGTATACTTGCGTAGCGCCGTATACATACCGGCTTATATTCCAGATGGTTTTACTTGTAACCCTTTTTCCTCAATAATAATACTACATATTACATGTTTGTATAATATTTGTGTCTTTATATTTATTTATTGTTTCTAGTTCATATTATACTTGAAAAAATATTTTGAAATTATCGCATAGATTTTCTTTTGATTGGTCGTTTTTTTTTTTCTTTTTAAATGTTAATTTGTCAACTTTTTATAATATTAATTTACGTATAGAATTATATCCTTTCGTTTTACCAAATTGTTTATTTTTTTCTTAATCACAGTTAATTAGTATTATTGTAAAGATGTTTATTTTTAAACAAAAACTATTTGCAATCTGTAAAGAAAAAGGAACAACAAATGTTGATGTCAGAACGTGTTTATTAAACTGTGGTAATGAAGTTTATCATAAGGGAGAGTCGACTCTCTAAACGGCTCTATATAAATTGTAATTTTTTTTAATTATGCTGTTTTTTTTTTATTTTTGACACAACGTAAGTATTTATTTTGGCTCCATATTTTTTGTGTATCATCTTATATTTCTGTATTTACCGCGCACTAATTACAATCAACTCCTAACCACAATTAATAGAATTTTGAATTTTGAAAACGCCAAATTCTATCCCTTTTTTCCTGTCTTAGAGTTGAGTCGTCGAGTTACTACCGAGTCATTAATTTCGCCGAGGAGTTAATATATATTACAATTTTATTTATGCTATAAAAAAATATTCAAATATGTAGTAAATTTTAACAAGTATTATTTAACTTGAATGAATCAATTTAGATGAAACGGTTCAAATTGAAATGTAATTATAACGAATCGATCCAATAGGATGTGGTAAAATAACCGGGTTTGTGCAGTTGCTGGTCCTGCAGCGTGGAATGGTCTGACTCTTGAGTGTTCGAGATATGAGTAATGTGCGCAACTTTAGGAAGCACTTGAAAACAACTCTTTTTGGGAAGTCTTTATTATTTTTTATTGTATATCAACACTGCACACATACACTGCTATACCATACACATTTATACTTTGGTTAGCGTTGATGAATAATAATCTATTTTTAAAATAAATTTTATTTGGGCGAGACAAAAAATATAAAACTTAATTTGAAAGAAACAGTTTAAAATATGTGGATATATGTTAGTTCTCCGTGATGCATCTTGGGCTCAATCAATTAGGCTATTCATGTACTTTATTTGAGACATTAAGTGTTTTACTGATTTATTACTATATATCATTGTGCACATTATTTTAGCAATGAGAATAAATATATTATTATCATTAATTAAATAGTTATTTCAAGAATGAAGTATTACGCATTTCAGAGGTTAACAACATATCACGAGGTTACTTCTAAACATTGATAAATGCTAAATACAAGTTACACACATAGTCATTTGAAATTTTAGTGTTTGTTATCCTTAAATTATAACATAAAAACGTTTTTATTGGAATTTTATTACTGTAAGTTCAAATTATTTAGGTACTTAAAACATTTTACTTGTATGATAGCTGAAAATGGATTTATCAAAATAACTTAAATGCCTTAATATTACTTGACCGAGATTTGAGATCATTCAAACAGCAAGTCAATGATAATTGAATACATACGAGTATGCGTAAAATATTTCTTATAATAAAATACCGAATATACAGTGTCCTGTAACCCGGTATCGAGAAAAAGGCCAGCTTATGACGGTTCAGAATTAAAAAGAAATTCTTGCAAAAGCCTTATACTTTTCGAGTTATAGGCATTTCTTTGAAAATTGTTAAAGTAGCTACCTTGCGCCGTATGTTTATATGCTGTGACTACAAATTGCCATATTTTATGATTTTCATGGTTGTATCGCAATCCTAGATAACCCTGCTATTAGCTGGAGTCCGATATAAAACAAAAAAAATCTGCATGTTAGAAAAAAAAATTTTTTGTCCGATCATAAAAATTTATATTTTTTATCAGCTAACTTTAACTCATCATACTGTAAAAATAATGTACTACGCTAAACTGTCAAGTTACATCAAAAGATGGCCTGTTTAGTCAGGATTTCAAAATGGTACAATACATACCTAATACTCCTTTAAAAATAATTAAAAAAAAAATTAGTTCGTATCCCAAGTTAGGGCGCACATTGAGAAGAGTCCTCTCTAAAAGGCACTGTATAAATTGTCATTTTATCATTAACTTGAACCTTACGGCTCTTGTTTGTACTATACTATTTCATTAAATTGACAGACAAAATATTAATAATATATGGTTAGTTACATTGAACAAAATCTTCCAATTTCTTTCTCTAGACTCTAGACTAATACTATATATTTTTCATTCTACATTTTTATTTATTTGTTTACTATTCACAATGTAAAAACATCATTTATGGATATCATGAACCACTTGACTAAGCAAGACAAAGTAGTGTCGTTACCAATGATAAATGTTAAATATTTGCCTTAACACTAAAATACTCAACTGAAACATTCATATAATTACACATACCGACATACTTAAATGTTAAGTTATCACATCCCCAATTCCAACCGCATCATAATCTCGACAACCTCATGTTCAATAATAACTCATCGTACATACTCACATGCCTATGTGAAAACCTCCAAAAGCTTCTGACTGCTCGCTCTGCCCCAGTCAAAGCGCGACATAACAAAAATCTCCACTTCCCTCAGGAATGTGTTATAAATTCTTGATGAAAAGAACTCCATGTCGCTGCTTCCAAATAGTGAATGAACGCGCGAGGTCAGAACTAGTATATTTAGGGCGTCACATCTTGCTCTACACATATGACTGCGCTCGAAAGTATTTATCGGAGATGTTGTTAGAGACGTACGATGATTAGTATAATGTTTCATTGGTGATTTCATGAATATCTCAAACTCTTTGGAAAGTCCTGTTTATTTGGTAATAAATACATTTTTTGAGCAGTCTTTAATCTTAACATACTCGTATATAAACTGTTTGCCTACTATCATTTTTTCCCACCTCTTAAATTTTTCCCACCTCTTAAATTTTTCCAGAAAAAAACTCCTGAAACGTCCTTTTCCTACATAGTTTTTGGAATGTTTGCGTGTTTTGTAAAATACCTCATTCACAGAATACGATATTTTCTTAAATAAATTTTTATTTCTTAATATTTCTTCAAGACGCAGGTTCGAATTTATAGTCCAAAATTTTTTATGAAAAAAAAATAATCTTATTTTTTATGAACAAACATACGTAAAAAGTTCAATATTGCATAAATTTGTCATAGCTTCCTTATTAATGGATCACGTGGTTTTCTTGATTCACTTTAAAGTTTGTAACGTATGAGATCTTGAACATAAATCACGAAATTTTATGGTTAGAAATTAATATTTAGACAAGACTGTAAATTCGGGCCGTTGATTTTGAAAAGTAATAAATATTTTGTGACATTTGAGCGACATCACACATTTAATTCTTGAACCCTCAATTTTTTTGGGTGTTTAAAAAATTTCTTGAAGTAAAATATTTTAATTTTAAATAATGAATTTTGGCAAACCATTGTTTTTGTTGTCTCGACTTCAGAATCACTTGAATAAAATACTAAATTGCATTTCCAGTTTTAGATTTTAGCTCAATATTGCAAAAAATGTTGACCCCCGTAAAATGAATAGACTAAAAAATAAGGTTTTATTATTTCGTAACGGTCAAATTCAAAAAAATATTTGCACAAATGGATATATACTCGTATATGCAAAAAGGTTTCAACCCAGAAAACACTTATGGTTTATTTGAAATAAAACTAATAAAATAAATGATTTTTATAAAGCTGTTTCGCAGCCAAAGCCCTTCTAAAGAAGGCTGACACGATTCAAAGTCGTAAGCTCTCTTCGAAATTCTCATTAAAAGCACTCAGTATATCAATACCTCTCAGAACATATGATAGTCTGTTCCACTCAAAGAGACCAGCAACGTAGAACGTCCTCTAAACAAACGAAAGCCTAACAAAACAATAATGATTCAAAAGGAGGTTCAGAATTGTTTTATGATGCCTTTTTGTGAGTTATCTTCCTGATCTCACACATACAAGTCAGCAATATTTTTCAGAGCTCAGAAATATAAAATAAGCTCACCATGACAATTTATTTCCATAAATGTCAATCCATTAATATATTAATTTCATGGATTCACTCAGTTCTTAATATTTTACATCCCACATAACTCAACGTTATGTTTTCTTAAATATATCAAACTGGTAGAATGTTGATTGGATCATTTTGACAAATTTAGGTCCAAATTATATATCAGCTTCGTCACCTGCCCCTTGACTTATTATATTTTATAATTCATATTTTAATGGAATTTGTGTTTTTAACTTCATATTTGTCACTATAAAGTGTAACAAACGTAACTCCTACTTCCTCAAAAAGTTATTATTTTTTATATGAGCAATTAACTAAAACTAATATTAGTGAAAATATAAGCTATTCACAATGAAAATATTTTTCATTCATTTTAGTCATATTTTTAGTTTGAATTAAAATTATTCCTTGAACCAAGTCGCAACGAAACTCAACGCTCTGATACCAAATCAAGTAACAATATTTTGAAATGCGGCCACCGAATATTTGTCAGAGTAATAATTTTATAGAGTTACGTGGTTTTCTTTCTAGGCCACTGATACATATTATTTTACGATCCAGAAGAAGTGAACTTTCAACATTTTATTGCACTTTGCGGTATTGAGACAATGCTCGAGTGCCGGATGATTCTGCATTCCTATCCCGTATGACCGTGCAAAAATCACTTACCACTCGGGTGAAAGACAAACGTTACACCACTGAGCCACGGAGGATTTTATCACTATTACTGGGAAATAACAAATTGACGTATATACATATATATAAACAATCCAATCTACAAAACACATTTTAACGTGTTCCTCGCGGGAAGCACAAACGCCTGTGATCTGACGACAATCCAAGTTTCAAATCACAAATACTTAAAAAGAATGACACAAAACCGGAATGAAAATGGAACTAAAATTTAAAATAATCTTTATTCTAGCGACATCTCTGAAAACCTTGTCAAATAATATATTATTAGTTTATGAGATATTGTTGAATAAACAGAGCGCCGATTTTTTTTGGTTTCTCAATATTTCCAGCTATTGCGTCACATGTAACGACTTGTCGCGCGGATCGAGTCCTGCGATGAGTCTCTCTTACGTAAATAAACATTACTAGTGCTATATGCATTTGATTGGGTGAGTGTAATGAATAATTGCTTTGATCGTAGCATTCCTTTGTTTATTTTACGTAATGTTTAGTTTATCTCCTTTATTTAATGAGTCTCCTTAAGAGTAATGACTATTATTTATTATCAGAAAATTACTTATGTGTCATGTTTACTTGGTGTTGTAATCAAATATCAGTGGTTCTAAACAAAATACGCGTTTAAACTGAGAAATTAAAAAAACGCCGAAATTGTTCCGCGCACAGGATTCGTGGAATTTGATTTTTAACGCGGTGAACAGATTAAATGATAATAATATCTCATTTGTGTCACATATCTAAGATCTTTGATCAATTTGTAATATCGATTAAATCAAGTAAATTGATACGATTCTAAAAATAAAACCAATATGCCATAAATCTGTGATTTAACGTTTCCATAAATATATCAAAACAGGTTGAATGCAGGTTGGGACCTTTTTTGGAATATATTCATCCGGCATAGAGAGAAAACCATCTGCCTCCTACTGGACTAGATTTCATTCTCGGTATTCAAATAATATCGTGGGTACTCAGGAAATGTGACAAAATTCAAATCACTTTTATAAACAGGAGAGCCCGAAACGCTCTTGTGTATCAATTCTGGGGAACTATAATGACAAAATTGACATCTATCAGTAAATATTTGAAATTCACATACTATTTTGAAAAAAAAAATGCGATTTTTAACTCCAAACCTACTTGAAAATGACGATTTTCAGCCTGTGTCAAAACTATAAGAATATTGCCGATATACTCGTAAGTAAGTATGTTTAATAAAATATGATACAAGAAAAATTTTAAACTCTTACTCCAACTCGTTGAGCAAAAGGATATTCTCAAAATAACTAAATTAAGTTATTTTTATGGCAGTGGCTAAACGTGTTGTGTTCACGGTCCTAAAGTTGGAGATTAGTACGGTGCTAAAACTTTTTATACAAACATTCGATCAAGGTGCTTTTAAACTATTTGTTTTTGTTTAAAAATATGTTTTGACATTTTTAAACAAAAAAACTCGTAATATCCATAAATGTTAACTTTTAAACAAAAAAAAAAGTATCGGACTTTTATCCATAAATGTTGACTTTTATCAATTACGTTCTGTTTAATTGACACAATTATGTTTATTAATAATTATGTAATTCATATCGTATTTTTAACCTAGTGTACACAGTGTTCCGCAGGAAAACCGCAGTTTAACGAGAATACTATGTGAACCATTGATAAGTAAATATTTTCTATAACCGAGTTATTTTATGAATGGACTATTCACGTTTGGAGATCGACTGTGAGTTATCTGGCATTTTTTCGTGTTTATATTTCACTTTCATTTCTATTATTTTAGATAGTTTAAGGCCTCTTCATCTAAATAAAGCCCTTACCGTGTTCTTCGTCGGTTATTGTTTCCTATTGTAGGCCCAACCGGTCTTTTCACAGCTTTTTTATATACTGTTCCCTTTTTTGTTGAAAATATATTTTTATAGTATAGTTAGAATAAAGGCTACAAGGATATCTGCGATAAATTCTACTTTCATTTATAGCATGGGCGCTATCATTAATCAGACTATGAGACTCCTTTATATAGAAACATATCACACCTCATTTTACACATCTTTATTTGCGGTCCAATTGGCGCGTTTGTGAAACGAGCTGAGGTTTGAGCCACCCCTAGTTAAAGCACCCTTGAGGAGAGTTTGCTCTCTAAACGGCCCTCGCGCCCTCCCTTAATTGTTTGGAGGGGTGTCAATGTTTTGTTCTTTAATCATATTTATATTTCTTTTGTATATATTATGGACCCAGAATACTCAATATCATTCACGCTAGTTGCTGAAAGAGATTACTACATAGCGATAAACCGATCATAAAATTAATTGACAAACTCATTTTTAAAATAACTATGTTATAAAACATTAAAATCGAGCACGTGGACAGAGGTTTTAGTTTTAATTATGATGTTTAATCGATAAAGGCTGTCAGTGACGACTTCCGGGGCCTAGTTGGTTAGACGCTTTTTGCACGGAGGTTGCGGGTTCGATTCCCGTTGGTACCCAATTTTATTAAATTGGTTCCCAGTCTAATTTTTAACTAAGGCCTTAAAACATCTTTCTGGTTGATTGGAAGATATTCATTTATGGAAATGAACTTTTAAGGTTGTACTCTATCCAACGAAAATACAATAAAAAGGACGTTAATGGGGTAATAATATAGGATAAATGTGGTTATAATCGGATATGCATGCTCTATTTAAAAGCAAACTTTTTGTGTACTACATTTGGACGTATACGAGTATATCGTCGGGTTTCTGGCGTTAGTTGTTAAGTATTAAATTTAAAAAAATCTTTCTATATATCGTCAAATGGCCAATATGCATTTCTGGTAAAAAAAAATGGAAGGGATATTTTAACCGGATATACTACTATATTTTCACACAATTGAAAAATATGTCATTGCTCTGATGCAAATGAATTGCATGGATAAGATTTGTAAGGTGAATTACTTATTTTTGTTTGACTTGCTTATTTCGCGCCGCAGCATTTACCAACTGTCAAAAGCCAATATTTTTGTCTACATTGTAAGCATGCAACATGTTTCTATTTGTAAATTTACATTTTTCGAGTATTTGGACAACATAATAAACTATTTGTTGAATAAACAATAAAATGTCTATTAAATAAATACAAGTTTATTGATAGCAACATAGTATGTACATAATACATTTAGACACATTTCAAGAAAACATTAAAAAACAGAAGCTATCAAAAGATCTGGGCTCATCTAATAACATCCCCCCGGCCAAGACTTACCCCACCAATATAGGGCGAGTCCAGCCACGGGGACACCAGATGTTTTTCAGCCCACACCCTTGAACACGTAGAACAAGAAGATAAAAAAACACAGAAAATAAATAGATGACAAAAAAAATACATTCAAGAGAGAAGACATTTAAAGCTCCGGGCTCATCCCACAAATATTCCCCCGGCCGAGATACACCCCACCAATGTAGGGCGAGCCCGACCGCAAGGGCATCGGGGGGCTTCCATCCCACACCCCCGCATATCTAGATTAAAGAATAAATAAAAGAACAAAAACGTATGGCAGAAAACAAAATAAAAAGTAAACCCACATATACCACCTCAGGTTAACTGTCAGCAAGAACGAAAAAAAGAAATGCCTCAAAGGAGTCCAAATTTTATAAAATGACAAATAGGAAATGAAATAGTTGAAACAACATTAAAATAGTTAGGCAGCAATACATTGAAATAGTTGAGCAGTTTTAAAAGAATGAATGAGAAGATAACGCACAAACACGTACGCAGAATCCCCGATTCACCACCAGCGAAAAGGATAAAATAAGTGGTATAATGTTAAATCTTATGAATAAAACTTGTTCAAAAAGTAATGAATCTCATAGTTACGAGTATATCTAAACTTTATTCAATTTTAAAGTATCGTCGATTATGTATAATATTTGTTAACGAATTTCCATGATTAATTGTGCTGTATTTTTTATGCTATCATATCCTAGTATAAATAGGCCAAACCCATACGATGGTTGTCTTCGAATACGAGAATTGAATTTTGAATACAAGAGAGCGAGAGAGGAATACTTGGATTGTCTCCGAAAGTAATTCGAAATTTGAATCTCGGTGGTTCCGTGATACTGAACGAATTTGAAATACCTAGCTAATAGTTTTTGAACCGGTGTAAAAGGGGACGATGTAGAAATGATATATACTCGTATAAACAAATTTTACATTTATGAATATATTTTCATAAATGTAGAATTTGTTTTACTTCCGTGAATATTTCACGGGTTGCAAATTAGTATTGTACATTCTTTCAGGCCTAATTCAGAACCCGTCGTCTGAATTAAGTCTGATTTATATTGTTTTTTATCCAGTTTTCTATAATAGAATATTTTTTATCGTTACAGAGTAATCAACAGCACATTCTTGGAGACCAAATTTGATTTCAGAATCCATGGAGTATAATTCTAGTAATTAATCGAAACTGTAAATCGTAAAAATCATGAATTATGTGAAAGTGTTTTGATAAAAATATATTTCCAGTCTCACTTGATTTATAGGCGAAATTTTTATCGAACAAAAAATTATTTAAAAAAATAAAAATAACGTTTCAAATATTGATAACATCCGTGACCTAGTTTGATTCTTGGAGTCGCGAGTTCGATTTCAGTTGGAAAACCGGTTTTTTTTAAAGGGTTCGTCTGCTTTTTATTTCAGATCTCTGAAACAACGTTTGGCTTTGTTGAAATTATTCTCACGGGACCATAAACCCACCAGACACTGTTTACAATGAAAGCCTTCTACAATACAGACTTCAGTTATCGAAGGTTAATTCTTCTTTTTTATTTGCAACCCTCGATTTCCAGAGACATCTCAAATGTATTATTGTGTGTCTTTAATTTGTCATTGTGAACATTATTTTTTTTTCGAGTTGATGTAATTTGTCACACGCATTTTAGAAGCATTTAAGTCTGTCGTATTTGATCACGTATACCCAAAAGGATAAACAAAGACAATTATTTTGGTTTGTGTCACAAATCAAGATAAATCGTCTCAAGCAGACATATTTCGTGTGAAGCACCAATGTGCATTCTCAGCGATGCATCAAACAGATATATGGCGCTTATCTATGGTAAAAGCAGATATATGGCGCTTATCCCAAAAAGAAACCAAGCACAGCGCGATATAGTCCATCTCATGGCAAATGTAAATTCCACGTTTACACAAGGTTTTTAAAAATGTAGAAATGAATATCATTATCTTTCTGCCCCTGACAAGTATCACATTTTTGTAGGTTTTTTTAAAATAACATACATGTAAGACGTATTTACACGTATTTATTGTGTGAGACTCATTGATCGTTAATTATAATCAAGTTTTTTGATATTACATTTTTTACAGTGTAATAATTATTGTATTGTTACAATCCGAAGTTACAATACAAATAAGTTTATTAAACATTTGTTGAAGAAGAGTTGCGAATCGACCATTCCATGATTTTTTTATTAAATTTTTTAAATTTAAATCTTTTCTAATCCATACGCGAACTTGTCTACTATTATATCAGGTATATCTTCATTTTGTACAGGATCTCTTTGGTAATGTGCATAGTTTTGATTAAGAGTTAGTTTTTGACCTTTTGACTCGTATTTATACTGTGAGAAGGACTAAAGTATGCATTGGTCCAGCATTCTGGAACTCCGTGACCTACGGTGAATAATTATTTGGTATCAGCTGGCATTACTGATGTGTCTCCCGGACTGTTTGTATGCACTCACTGCACAAACAGTAGGGACTAAATGCATTCTTCGTTAACAATAATAAATTGATCAAATTATGATCAAGAATTCAAGATCAGAGTATTGTGATGGTGCGGCCACGTAGAAATAATGAAACATTTGCGAAAAAAACGTATACAAATAGTATAAAAGGTACGCGAAGTTTGGAAATACCTGAAAACACGTGACACGAACAAAATAATCAAATTTCGAAATAGAGAAGAGTGAAAGGCTTTAACGTAGGATAGTATGCATGACGAGGTTTATGAACGTTGCAGAGTCGAAAGTTGTGTATCAGTATAGAGTGAAGTGGAGTTCCGCTCTTTCTGCCTACCCTAATATGGACTTAACGCGATGGTAATGATGATGTAGCGCTATTTTGTCAAAATATCAAGTAAAGTTAGATTTTTTATTTTTTCATTTTAATTTTAAATAGCAGTTTGTGTATTAATGACGAATTTATCTTTGTTAAAAGTAAGTAATAGTTCAGGGTGCCAACGCTTTACATTCGAAGGAAAACAATGTTGCTTACAAAATACAGCGTTTCAAATGGAGTTGTGACTGATATGTTAGCGTGGTAACTCGACCGCTACAACGGATCGTAAATGGTAACGTATTTGTACAGATACAAATATTTTGACTATTTTATTACTAGTATTTTTGTTACAACTTCTTTTTAGTTTTTAGAAAATATTAAAGTAAGGAAAGTTGAAGAATTCTGCTATTTAGATAGTATTTTCTCAGAAGATGGATGAGTTACAAGGAACGGCGTGTAGTGATAGGAAACAAAGGCATTGCGGCACTCAAACATTTATGCTCGAACCAGATAGTATCATAATTTCCCTAGGTGAGATTCCACAACAGTGTTTTAGTACCAACTTTGATGTATGTGTGTGAAACGCGGACGTGGAACAAGACTAAAAAGAGCTGAATAATTGCTGTAGAAATGCGTGCACTTAGGAGAATACTTAGAGTGACAATGTATGACAGAATACGGCTAGTGATAAGGGTTGAATGTGAATTTTAGGCTGATTTGTTGAGTAAGATGTAGAAGAGCACTTTGAGATGGTTTGGTTACGTGAAATGGATGAATGAAGAAAGACTAACACAGTGCAAATGTGAGTGGAAGGCGTTATAGAGGAAGACCAAGGAAAATATGGTTGGATCAAGTGTTGGACGTTTTCAAAGAAGGAAAAGTAAAAGTCACAGAAATCCTGGGAGCTATTTGAGATGTAGGAGTGTAGAAGAGGCGAAAGATATGTGTTGCGATAGAAAAGTCTGGCTTTCTCTCCTTTCTGCCTACCCCCGTAAGGTAGATGGCGTGATGGTATGTATGTATGTATAACATAAATATTTGTAATTTCTACATTTTTTTATTTGTAAATAATTTCCTATGTATAAAACTATCATATTTTTAAATAGTAAAATAATGAAGAAATTATTAGATTTTTAACTCCATAGGTGACTTTTGACACATACTGTACTTTCAGAGATACGTTGCCAAATAAAGGGTTATGAAACGATGAACGCTTCAAACTTTTCAATTTTACTTTGATACTATGACAATTTGAAATTGACAACAATAGAAAATATTAATTATCCAAAGTAGACATGTCTACGTACGTCAGCGAAACTGATCATTTACACAATTATTACCTCCGGGTTCCCGTTTTATAACTCAAGGATACGAAAACTGAAATTTCTCGCGCTGATTTTTTTGTTCAATAATTACGAATATTTTTTATTTTTAAAAAGTCTCGGAATCCCGCCCCATTATAAACATACATACATACAATCACGCCATTTCCCTGTTTGGATAAGCAAAGAGGACAGAGCTCCAAACTTTCCTAACTTGATACACATCTTAGCCTCTTCCACATCCATATACCTTCTGATACAACCTCTACGATTTCTCTGACTTTGTACGTTTCATTCTTTCAGAATATAATTAACTTGATCCAACCATACTTTCCTTCGTTGTCCTCTCACACACCTACTCACATCTGCACTGTACATCTGTTTTGTTAGTCTTTCTTCATTCATTCGTTCTACTCGTCCAAACCATCTCAACGTACTGTTTTTCATCAAATTACATCAGCCTTAAATTCGCATTCATTCCGTATTCTGTCATATATTGTCACTTCATGCTTTCTTCTCTATGCATGCATCTCTACAATATTTATTTGGCTCCTCTGACTATTTCCACGTCCATGTTTCACTTCCATACATCAAAGTTGACACCAAAGTACTATTATGGACTATCAGCGTAGCAGATTGTGATAATCTCCGGTTGAGTACATATATTTTAGTGTCCCATATTTGATATACCTCTTAACTCTTCCATTTGAAAAAATACTACCCAACAGAATTCCTCAATTTTCTCCAATTATTAATATTTTGCCCATATGTCGCATTTACTTTTCCTTTCACACTTTTCTATCACCATTATTACTTTGGATTTTAAAACATTCATTCTCAGATCTTTATATAATTAAAATAATAAATGCATGTCTTTTATATGATAAATCGCTGTTTGTATTGAAGTATCTCATTAAGAATTCTTTGAGGCAGCTTATTATTACCACTTGATAAATTCAAGTAGAATAATATATTGAAAATATTATTTTTGAAAATGGGATATTACGTATGAATATCTAGACTACGTTTCTTTCACCTTGCTATTGCCCTTATAATAGAAAAGGATTATTACTCTTATAATTATGTACTTATAGATTTTAGCTTAACAATAGATATCAATTAATGTGATGTGTTGGATAAATATTTTACAACATGTAAAAATGCACAAAACAACATTATTTCTATGTTTTTTAATATGAAAACGTATTGTTTGTATATACCCTTTATCAGGTATAATGCGATGCTTTACTTTTTGTTCATGGCTAAAATCCAGGTTTCTAAACAGGACTGAAATTAAAGCCACAATTTCTATCCTGGGCTAAAATCCAAACTGTAGTGTCCAAACATGGCTAAAATTCAAGCCACAATTTTTATATTGGACTAAAATCCAAGCTGTAGTTTCTGAACATGACTGAAATCGAGCCACAATTTTTATACTGGGTTAAATTCCTAACTTTAGTTTCTATACAAAACTAAAATCTAAGCTGTAACTTTTATACATGACTATGTGAGGCTTATATCATCACTGTCGTGTAGCTCGTGACTGGGCATCGTCACTCCCATGATAGCCTCTGACGATTCATTTCCATCCATCTCTGCACTCCACGGTTCGAAGAGAAGTTATTAAGGGCTGTCTCGGTGCACCTCTCACTTGGCCAGTCCAACGCATTGAGACTCTTTCTCTTGTGTGTCGTCTTTCCACGCTTCCAGTGACCACAAATGTATCCATCTTTGGCCACAAGCAATATGTCCAAAGAACCGGAGGAAGGCTTATATCAACTTGTTTAGTGCCATATATTTTGAATAAGAAAATCGGTCCTTTATGATATTAATGAATGATGGATCTTATTATTATCAAATATTTTCAATTTTTATTTAGTAACTTTCTATTCCACAGAGACGATAAACCTATATTCTGACACTCCGCATTGTTGTTGTTGGTTTTGTTAACCTGCATATCTTTAACATATAAATGTGGCATGCACTGCAGACGGAGTAGCTACAGTTGCATTATATATTTTAAAATATATTTTGTATTTATACAAACTTTATGATTTGTTTGTATGATTTTTTTTTAATATTTCATCGCTGATAAGTCTGCAATCATCCATGAAACATTGTTCATGGAAATCAATTAATTAAGTTTAATTATATTTCCCTATTTAACGACATAACGTATGTACGTAGTTGTAATGATTGATATGAGTATTTAAATTTTGCTCGTCTAACGATCCTTTAGACACTTGAATTTTCTTAAGAAAAAATCGAATTATCCGATGTCCGTCAACATAAATAAAAAAATCGTTTCAAATAATAATAAAACGATATTTTATGTCGCGCTGTTTAGAGATCAAACTATCCTGAAGTGCTATATTTGACAGTTCTTTATTGAGGTTGTTAGATTTTCAAACGGCTCTCAAGATGTATGGAATTCGCTATAGAGGCTTGCAACATTTTTACTGATATATTATTTATACTATAATATATACATGTATTTATAACATATTTATAATATATACATGTATTTATAACAAATAATATATACATGTATTTATAACATATTTCAAATTTCCTTCGAAAAGTGATAGGTTTAATTTTATAGGCAAGCTACCCAAACTAGGATGAGTTGTGCCACCAAATTATAGGCAAGCTACCCAAACTAGGATGAGTTGTGCCACCAAATTATAGGCAAGCTACCCAAACTAGGATGAGTTGTGCCACCAAATTATAGACAAGCTACCCAAACTAGGGTGAGTTGTGCCACTAAATTAAAGTCAATATGGAATTACATAAGTGAATTTAATAAAACTTTTTTTAAAAGACAATTCTAGTTCATTTTAAGCTTCAACTAAGGTTACTAAGGTTAAAAATATTAACAATCGATCTATAGGTGGAAAAAATCCACGAAGAAAGAAGAAACGCAACATTTGTTGGACGCGGTAAAGATGGTGGCTTTTAGTAAATCAAATACGTCTCGCAAAGGTTCACCGAAAATACATGGTCAATAGTTTCATCATCCAGACTTCACTCGCAGCCGGGATTCACCGATCAATTGGTTAATACGATCGTAAAACGTGCATTATCTGACGTTTATTGCCGACAAAATTATAACAAAATATTAAAGATTTCCATATTTCATTTATTTAGTAAGGGTAAAAATATCTAGATGTAACCTGCGTGTGGGTGCGTAAACTCATATATCGTCAGTCAAGCTACAAAAATGAAGCTATCAAATATAGCACGGTTGAGTACCGAGTACCGGCGTGCTCGCCCTCCGGTGTGGGGCGGTGGCACAGATCACCCTGGCCTAATTCTCCCTCTCCCCGCGACCCAATGAATACCACTGAACTGGAGCTAACGTGTTAACTGGTGGAAAATTCAAAGGCAGAACGTTCAAGTGACTGGATAGAATTATATCAATATGCGTAAATAATTGATTGGTTATAAGTAATTTTGGGTGTTTCTTTGTTAGTTTGATTATTGAAAAATGACACTTATTTTTTTGTTTATTGGAGTATATTTCATATGATATCGAATGAATTAATATCTATTACTCAATAAAAAACAAACAATCACTCGCACAATTTCTCTGTCGGGGTAGGAGGAGAGGACAAGGCGCCAGACTTCCCAATTCTTCGCCTTTCTAAATCCATACACCTTCTCCTACAACCCCTACGATTACTCTGATTGAGTCTACTTAACGATTTTATTAAGGTACCAATGTACTACAATGTAAGATATAAGATTATTTGTAGCTGGTGTCTCACGAAATGATTGCAAAATCATTTATTATTTTTTACGGTCGATTCCGAATTTTACTAATAAAAAACAACTATAATAAAATTCATTGTGTGAATGAATACCGAAAAATAAGATATTACAATAAAAATATAAATATCAAAACACTCATAATTCATAGAACGTGCAATCGAAAAGAAATACATACGTATACTGCACACAACGGGCCAGGGCTCAAAAGGTCCAGGTCTGTATGCTGTGAAAATAATGCATACGCCGGAAGTGCAGAGGTCAGTGTAATGTACACGTCAGAAGTGCGTGGCTGGATCAAGTGAACCAGATTTTGAATAAAAGGCTATGTAAGATGCACGAATAAAAAAACATATATTAATATGGATTAAATGAAAATTATATTTTAAGATAAAAAAGTGTGGAGATCTTTAGAGCCTTTATATTAAATATTTTTTTTTGTTTATTTTAAGCTGTATTTATTTGGTTTTAAATCGTGACGACAGTTTTTTTTTAATTAAAATTGTTACCAAATTGGCGCCAATCTCATAGAATGTGTAACCAAACATCTAATACGCGTATTAATTGAAAGTCTAAGGTTAAGGGTCTTAGCCCAGAATTTTAACATACATACATCACGTCGTTTCCCTGTTAGGGTCAGTACAGAGCGCTAGACTTTCCGACACACCTCATACATATTTTACGATTTCTCTTACTTTTTCAATTCCTTCCTAAAAATATT
The DNA here is from genome assembly GCA_949825065.1 of Odontocerum albicorne. Taxonomy (NCBI): domain Eukaryota; kingdom Metazoa; phylum Arthropoda; class Insecta; order Trichoptera; family Odontoceridae; genus Odontocerum; species Odontocerum albicorne. Next base: position 45,538,678 of record OX463839.1, read on the forward strand.
CACTAGATCCAACCGTACTTTCCTCGATCTTCCTCTACTACGCCTTCCACTCACATGTACACTGTATATTTGTTTTGTTAATATTTCTTCGTTCATTCGTTCCACGTGCCCAAACCATGTCAAAGCGATCTTCTTCCTCTTACTCAACACACCAGCTTTAAGTTCCCATTCATTCTTAATTAATTAATTTCATATTCTGTCATAATTGTTATTGCCACCCTATGTATTCTCGTAAGTGCACGCATTTCAACAGCATTTATCCGGCTTTTTAGTCTTGTGCCACGTCTGCGTTTCACTCCCATACATTTGATTATGTGCGCTGGCGCACATACAATCCAGCGGAAGATTCCAGGAAAGTTCACCTCTCAGACGCTTATTATATATACGAGTATATTAAACCACCATTTTTGAAACGACAAGGGAAGGAAATTAACTATTTTATTTTAAATTATTCACTCAATGTTTTAGTATTAATGGTGTCAATGTTTTAGTATTAGCATATTTGTATTGTGCTATACATACCAACACGCTGTCTTCCTGTCGGGGTAGGCTGCGAGGATAAAGCACTAGACTTTCCTATCGCGGCACTCATATTTCGCCTCTTCTACATACATACACCTTCTCATACAATTTCTACGATTTCTCACACTTTTTACATTTCCTTTTTACAAAATATCATACACTTGATCCAACCATACATTTCTTGGTCTTCTTCCACGCCGTCTTCTTCCACGCTGTTGTTATTCCTTCTTCATCCTTTCGTTCTACATGCCCAAACCATCTCAGAGCGCACTTTTTCATCTTACTTAACACACCAGTCTTTAGTTCAGTTCTTATTCGTTAAGCTCTTTTCAAAGCAGTCGTGAAGATGGGATTTGGTTGTGTTTATAATAAATAAAGTAGATTTCGATCTTCTAATGTATGTAGATCGCGCTGGATGGGGACTTATTTTTCCGCCATAATAGTGTTGGTTGGGGTGGAGTCTAACGGTTATATACTCCAGTTTTCTGCAAAAGTTCTGCCATCTTGCTGTGGAAATATAACACCATGTATTTTCCAACATAGTTGAATTACGTGTAGCTCCTGTCAGTAATCTAAAGGTATAAGAAGATACTTCCTTGTCACGTTTAGAAAATAGTATCCCATCATGCCTAGAATAAACCTTGTGGAATAGAGCCATGGGTAGAAACGTCACTTCCGCAAGTAGAGATGTTTCAAAGATTCTTTTTGGATTCATCAACCATTCGAGAGTAACAATAGCGCTGTATAAGAATCGCGGACCCCCCAAATAAATATGCAACCGTCAGAAAGTATTACTATACCAATTAAAATACAGATCATTCACCCTACGTTAACAAGCGCACATGCACCTATCTATGACGAATATAATCACCAAAATGGTATCCTTGAAGGCGGCGATCCCCTGAAATTGATAGTTGGAAAAGGTTTACCTAGGCTGCAATTTGGTAAAACTTGGGTGTATCCTGGATTTATTATCTATGAATGAAACGCAAAGAGTG
>OX463839.1:45540397-45824816 GCA_949825065.1 Odontocerum albicorne
ATATATATATATATATATATTATATTCTACGACCCCTATGACATAGTTGGTAAAGAAGTTAGGCGTTAAGAACTTTTTAATGAAGCATTTTTTCTTTATATATCAAACCGACCCCCTTTGTCTAGTTGATAAAACACTTCTTTCAACCTGGAGATTGAGACATCGATTGCCGTTAGCACACGTTTAAAAAAAGGAGGGGGGATTTCAGGGTTGGTTTCATTTAAAGCTTGTTTCTAGTTGGTTGGAAGAGATTGCAACACATTTCTAGTTGGTTGGAAGAGATCGCAGGATGCCAATAAACTCGCCAGGCTAGTCTGTAAACAACGAAAATGTAAAACAATATCATACTTAAGTTTTCAGATGATCGAGTTCTCGTGTATTTTTTAAATTACCAATAAGTATTATGGTTTTATCTGGATGAAATACTGAAATGAACATTTACCGGTATCATAAATGATTTAGTAGTATTGCATTCCCTAACAACATGTAGGCATTTTCTGAACTAGTCTTGAATTCCTCACAAATTATAAGTTGTTTTATTAAATGGGCCGTGTCAGCTGGGAGCGACAGTGCTCGCCACTCTATTCCGAACTCGTTTCCTTTGTTGTTCATAGAAATACACGAAAGATCGACATGTCATAAAGACTAATGCCCATTTATTATGATTTGGACGATGTTGTTATGATAGTCATTGATGCAAACATCGGATACACATTATGGTGGTTAGTTGTAGTTTCATAACATGTTTAATAAACGACTTGGAGGTTTTAACCGTCAACAAATAACAAGGAAAAATATAAAGTGTTTAATATATCCGAAGATTTTCACAGTTGTTTTTGAACTAGTTCAAAACGTTTTTTGAAGTTGTTTCCGTATTGAGTTAGCCTAAATGGTGACCAATATTTTGAAGGCGTTGTTGCCTTCATCCTCAGGGCAACCTCAAAAAACATTACCGAATATAATAACCATCCACAATCGCAACTGCAACGTGAACACGATCGCGGTGATCAGCGCAGACCCCAGCGAGCGTATCGCGTTGACTTTGTGTTTTCGTCTGTATTTTTCCGAAATCGGAAGCCAAGCGTGATGATGGAGACTACAAAGCCTTCGAAACGTCGGTCATAATTTAAACCAACTCAACACTGCAACAACTCCGAAAGACAGTTAAACTAATAAAATTTTATAGTACTCGTGAAAAATAACGAGAAAACACTTTAAAATAATTGGATAGGTTTTAATTTAACGAAGTCATGTGAATATCCGATAAAATAACATAAAATATTGGATTAATAGTCCAATTTTATGGTCTCAGAACGAGGTCGATCTTATTCCAATAATATTATACGTAATTTAACTTACGCACGAGTTGAATTTTACGAGTAAATCTGATTTTTGTGACACTATAGGAAATAATCGAAGTATATCAAAATCAAATTGCTCAGTTTTTTATTTAACATATAATATTTCAATTTTATAATTTTGCTATTAAAAATATATTTAGTAAATGACACGTGTATTAAATTCTCCCAGGTCTATTAAATTAAAAACTCAATTATTCTTATTTTTTTATCGTCAACAATATTTATCATTTACATTTTTCTTCGTTTTGATAGAAATGCGAATCGTCGAGTAACACACGCACAAGAAACCTGTGGATTTAGAGAACCGCTTCACAAGGCAAAGTCAAACAAAGTGGTCCCATTCCTTGATCACAATTTCGAATATTTGACCTAAATACTAAAACAGTCGCACTCTGCATTCACATCTTAACACTAACTATTTTAATGTTTAAGCTAATACATACATAATCTCAAGAATTACATCAAAATCATATCCAATAACTCCTCATCACACATTCTATATTCGCATAATTCTCTTGCGTGCCTATTTGTAGATTTATAAGGCTAGAACTTATTATCATTTATTTAAATTCTAGCTTTTTAAATTGTTACTTCGCAAGTTCTATTTATCAAAACCTTACGGGCATTTGCTCTCCAAAATAGAATAAAATTTGCGCTAAAAATATAATATTTTTAACACACGAATTTGGCATATCACTGTAGTTTTATCAACTTTTACTTAACTCAATTCCTTATGATTGAAAAATCATCATATTTGTTTATTACCCAAAAATATAAAATACAATAGAGGAAATTCTAAATAACATAACACCGAGGTCCAAAAGCTTCAGACTTTGACATGCTAGAGTCTGTATGAACAAATACCACGCTCATTGCATGTTCAGGCAATCGAACAGTTAAAATTTAATACTTGTACCCTCAGGAGTACGTCAACTAGAGCCGATAAAAGACATTATCTTGTTATATTCTGAACATCTTTTGAATGAAATTTGATGACCGCGAGATTATCAATTTTTAACATTTCTGAATTAACGAAACAACTCGTCTTCTAACGACCCCAGTTGGCATACTATTGATGATAGGGGTTCAGTTCAGTTCGATCCCACCTCCACCCACGCTATTATGGGGTCAAAATAAGTCCCCATCCAGCGCGATCTACACTAGAAGATCGAAATCTTCCTTATTTTTTTATGAGTGCGGCGTCACATAGTGACGAAGAAGGAACTGCCCAAAGGGACTGCTCCAGTGGCGACACACCTGAGTGCAAAAAGAATAGTGGTGACGATGGACTTCAGGTTCGACATCACGGGAGAAGGAAGGGCTTAAGGCCTGGAGTTAAAGCAGCTCAGCAAGTTGCCAGAACTTTCACAGAAAATATCAAATGCAACAAAACTATCCTTTGACGCCACTAAATCGGAGTAGCCAATCGGTCCGAAGATGAACCGATGTATGGCTAAGCGGAGTTCCCTTCGGAAATTACTAACTCGACTTTCATCACAGAATGTGCTCTCTCTGCGGTGGGTTGAATTATCAAATTTTAACTGTAACATTGCTAGACCATGCGCTGGGCATGACCGGCCTGGTATCTGTACATACACGCTCTAACTTGTTCAGGCTGGAAACTAATAAGAATAATAAAATCGAATTACTTAAAGAGAGACCCTAAATAAGTGTGATATTACCAATATGCAACAAATGTTTATTTGATGACCTCCGTGGCCTAGTTGGTAAGATGTTTTACTTTCACGCGGGGGCTTCTGACTCGATTCCTGATGGTATCCGATAAAAAGTCTAGTAGTGTTCGTCTGGTAATAATATTCTCGTGCGCTAGACTTGTGCGAGTGTTGTTGCCTCTCAATCTATAGCAAAGGTCGATAAACACGGGCTTTTGTAAAGGGCCAAATAGTAAATGTTTTTGGATCTGTGGGCCAAAAGGCGAACTCGAGGATATTTATGTAGATAGGACTACTTAATAACAAGACATAAACGAAATGTAACGTAATAATAAGTAAACTAAAAAAGACTACAATTATTTGAAATGCGACTCTACTAATGAGAAGAATTGAATTGCTTTTTTGAGATAAAATTTCACCAAATTATATAGCATTGTCAACATGTGTCATGACGGACTGCGAGTTAATATGTCAACACCAGTGGCTTTAAACCCGAAAGCGTGATAGATGGGGCTGAAGACAATGTTGTCTTCCGGCCACATTCTTCAATATGCAGCGCCAGTTTTCTTATATTGAAAGCTATCTAACATATCATACGAATAAATTAATGTTTTCATTACCGTCATAATAATTCTCAAAATGAAAAAAAAACCTTCGTATTTCTCCTGCCTTTTTACTATTAGATTTTTCACCATATAATTCTAGGATACAAGAACTCTCAACACATTATTAAGTGTTATAAATTTGCTATATTTTCTAAAAATATCGTGTCTAATAATATAACATTTTCACAGGCATCATAGCATAACATAATCTTATAAGTACTTGAGTTATCCTTTTGTGAACATTCCATTGCATTGTGAGCCGAGATCTTCGAGTTCCCAGTTACCGGTTTCAACACGTGTCTGCCTGCCCCGTGAGAAATGCAACTGTCCCCAGGAAACGTTGACCCCAAAAACTTTTGGGGTCCCGGCACAGTCAGAAAAACTCCACTCCAACCGTAAACAAAAGCTTCAATCTATGAAAAGGTGCACAACTTTCAACGGAGGATTTATCTGTTTTCTACAATCATTTTTTTTCCATAATATTTTCAATTTTATTTTCTACAATACTCGGCTATGATTCGTAAGGGAAAATTAGGATAATAAATACGGTCATAAGAGTATCAACGAAAGAATTAAGAGTTTTTAAAAAGTAAGAATTTTTTTTTATTTTAAACGTTCTTGTATATATTTTGAACCATTGTAATATACTTTCGTTGTATACAGTACAACTTGGCGGGCTTATTATCATGTGACAATATCTTCCAACCAACCAGAAATATGTTAAAGAAACCTTAAGGGAAACCTATACTAGGTAATTTACCCATTAAAAAACTGGATTCCAACGAGAACCGAACTTGCAATCCTCGCGTCGGTAGACAGGCAAACTACTCGTATGAGTAACTAGGCCACGGGGGTCGTTGTACAGAACATTTTATTTTTATGTCATTATTAGATTTTTTGTAAGGTACTGAACATAATCGTACCCACTTCTTATTTATATGTAATAGGTTTTTTTTTATAATAAAGCATTATACGAGTATATAATAATTATTTGAAAACTTTTATAACTAGTAATATAGAATTGAGAAAGGCCGTCTTCGTTTTTAGAAATGTATTTTATTTTTAGCCTAAGAAGCAAATTATTGGTATTTATAGAAAATCACGATTTCGAAAGCCTTTGAAAGCTTAAAATATTTAAAGCTTTGATGTAAAAGTTTCAGTCGAGTTTTGTTTTTTATTATTCCACCAGGCAAGGTGGTATAAAATGTATCCGTACTTGTTTCAGTTTAAAATATTTGTATATTCGAGAATACGATTCTTGTTATTAATGTTTTCATGTAACAAATATTTTATATTATCTAAATATTTGTAGTTACCATCATCGCTTTAGTTATAATTTGTTTATATTTAAACAAATTTTGATATGATATTCCAAGATGAAGTATCACTATGAGGTAGAAAATTCTTCACCGCATCCAATAAGTGTATAAAACATCGACTCCAGTAAAATAAATCATGAAAATGGCAGATTATTCTCCATATATTCTGTTTGATATTTTTCTATAACGTATCATATAATTGGCATACATCCGTTTCTCTCAGCACTGAACGGCAAATAATCCCCAATTCACCAATGAGCAGGGGTAAAACAAACCCCTGTCTGTAAGTGCGTGTGTGCACCCAAAGTACAGTATAGTTGCAATATAGGGTGGCGCGAGTGCCTGTGTACTGGCGGTGACGGGTCAGTGACCTGGGCCCATGTGTGTGGGGTGGCAGGCGGGGTGCATCTCACCCCCTTGCACGCACTCGGGAGGGATGCTTCAGAGACGGTTCGCCTTAAGCTCAAGTTGGCGTAGTGCGTTCGAGCGTCATAAGAATTTATAGTTCAATTCAAAAATGTGGAGAATAATAACTGTAGGTACGCAATCTTATTTACTTGTTAATATTAGATTTTTTTTTATATCTTCTACATCTGAGAATACAGATTATTAAAAAAATGTAGAATATTGGAAGCAGTGTTAAGAGATTCGGGTAATCCTAGACATCCTTTTCATAATCACCAGCCCCAAGGTGGAAATCCAGGCACATTTTCATTATGCCAATGGAACAAGTACCTGATATTGCTAGGACAAACTACTAAAGAGGAACATCGGGCCCCAGCGGGTGAATTTTACTTGCTGAGGCATTACCACCTGGCTCTGAACTGTCTTGGCAAACCTGAAAATCTCTTAACGGGCTTTAGAACAGGAATTAGAAAAACCAAGAAAAAACATGGGTCGACTCTTTGTACCTGTTGTGAAAGAAAAATTGCATCTTTATTATAGTCTCTTCGTACTTTTTGTGTAATTTTCGTGAATTATTGTTCCCTGACACTGAAATGAATGTTCAAAATCACATGATTATTTATTTTAAACTTAATGAAACAATACGCAACCTGGAATGTTCAATTGTATCATTTACTAACCAAATAGATAACATACTCGTATTATGGTATATACAAAATAATAGGGTTCGAACATACTAATTTTGAGCCTGGGCGTTGATTGTTGTTGGCACACCTCTGGTCTTACTATATTTTGCTATTCGATTCACACATGCAAGGGATGCCAGCTGTTACAAGCTTTCAATACTTTGTTATTTTTTTTTAAATTAACAAAAATCCACCCTTCAAAAGCATCAATATTTGATAGATCACCGTGATAGTGTACTGAAATATGTTGTGAACGTATTTTCGACTGAAGTTTTCAACAAAAAATATTGATTTTTTGTTATTTGAATTTGTTTTACTAAATTGTACAAGTTTTTTTTTCATTGGACACGTAGAACTTTTTGCAATGCGTTTTTTTTATTTCATCGGAATATTGTGTTCGAGCTGTCAAGATTTTGTGATTGGTGAAGTGCGACAATTTGCACATAATGAACTACTCGTAATACACGAATAGGCGCCTTCCATCTACAGATGGCTCGCGTACACGTATAGTACACATAGTGTCCCAAAAAAATGTATATACATTTACACCATGTCGTTTACTTAAATTTGCTGCTAGAATTTATCATGCCACACATTCGTGAGAAGTTGAGGGACGAGAACTTTTATTTCCAGCAAGATGGTGCACCTCCCATTAGCATTGTGATGTCAAGGCATATCTAGATGAAAATTCGCCGAACATATGGATTGAACGTAGAAGTAGCATTAAATACCCCTCGCGCTCCGCAGACCTCACGCTAATAGACTTTTTAAGAGGACTCGTCAAAGATAAAATTTATGGCACAAAACCGGTAACAGTTATGAATTGAGAGCAGCCATTAAAAGAAAATACAAACCAAATAACAAAAAATATTCGCGATGTTTTCGATTTCACGTTATCAGCACTTGCGATACCTAAAAAATCTGTCCGTTTTCTTTGATTGGAAGTTTTAATCTTAGATATGCCTTAATAAATACTAAATGTATAATCATTCAAAAATTATTCGTGTGTAAAACATTTTTTGGACATCCTTTTGATCTCGATCACGAGAAATAGCCTATTAACACCATATTGTAGTTTTACATTATTATTAACATATATTGAGTAAAATCCCTATGGTTATATTTCATCAAATGCTCTGTTTATACTGTACTCGTAATTGCCGTTTGAACTTACATTTGCTGTTAAAATGTCTATAGTCTGCGCAGCTTACATAATCGCGGAAAGGCTTTGCACACTGTCCGTCAGAATGCTGACTTTGCCGTGCACTGCATGGGCGACAGCGGGTAAAAAAGGGTATTGGTATGTACTCCTTTGTTAGCTAGTTGTAAATACGCAAGATATTATAAGTTCGCAGTGATCTATTCATCTATCGGTTTTCGATCAGTGCTTCTCAGAATGTATTATCATTGTTTTTTTTATGAATTTCTTCAATGTATAATTACAAAACAGAAAGCAGTATAAATTAACTTTGGATTTCGAAATGACAGAAAAAACCTCCGTGGCTTAGTTGCTAAAACGCTTGACTTCCGCCCAGAGGTTTCGGTTCAGATTCTCGCTAATACCCAAAAAGGTTACTAGTCTTGTAAAATAGTTCGTCTGGTAACAATATTCGCATGAGCGAATCGTGTACGAGTGTTGATGCCTATTCACGTGCGGGGTAGTATTCCAAACATTTGTAATTTGGAACCACGAGTGTACGTGCCTACTCCAGTTATTCTAAACCCGAAATCGATGTAGATTCTCAACCACGATCTTCAACATGTCCGACTCATCAATTCAGATATTCATAAAAACGAATGAATCATTTGATCATACGAGTATGTCAAAAAAATCTCATAGTCCTATTCTATACAAATCTTTAGAACGATTAGTTTGAATAAAGCCTTTTTTAAATGTAATAATACAGAAATATTTTTTTAGTATCTTCCTATGTCTTTCGAATGCTGACAGGAGCAACATCTAATTCAACTATCAGGAACAACTTTAAAATGTTCCTGACAACTATTTGAAATAAAGAAATATTGATCTGTTTCGACTGGCAACAAGTAGAACTCTCACCAAGTCTTCTTCCTATATTTCGTGGGCTCTCCCTTTTGAATGGGGTCACAGATATCGATATCTTCAGAATTTCAGAAAATTTTATGAAGAAAGCACATTAACATATCTTAGTGATTTAAATTAGTTGTCGACAAAATTATTATTTATTTTAGAATATTTAACAATAAATTACTTTAATGTTCCACTAATTCCATTATTCCACTCTACACGTGTTTCTACCTTATATTCCTAGACTCTAGGCGCCTCGAGATAGGGGGTAGAAACACATGTTGCGGGGATTAATGTAATTAGTGGAATAAACTAATTTATTGTTCAATATTCTAATATGGAGTTCCAGGAAGTAAAACCTTTGATAAATTAATTATTTCTTATTGAATAATTTTATATTTGTTTTTAAACTTTGTAATTGGCTTACCTGTATTTGTAAGTGGTAGAAGAATGAATACATTTATAGTTGATGTATTTGACGGTTATAATTTTCGTTTTTGGTTTTCTGTCGTGCACCAATAATGTCCTTTAATGTTATTCGAATCTGAGTTTGAAGAAAGGCCCTGTAACTCGAGTCTATGGATTGTTGATCAGAAAATAAGGTAGTGTGAGTTTTCCCCTTTGTTGTGACTGTCGTCATCATTACTCGTGTGTCGTGTTGAGAAACTCCGGACTTAATGACACAAAAACCGGTGGCGCCAGCGTATTTGTTCGTCCTGTTTGGCAGTAATAGGCGCCTGCTCGTTACTATTCATTCACGTAACGCATTGTGCTCGGTAAAACCTTCGGCCGCATCATAACATGCGTGCCTCGCTGCCCTACTTAAACATACAGATGGACATCAATATGCAACCCGCTAAACATATTTTCATAGTTTAGTTGAAATATCGAAATAAATACATACCTGTTTTAATTATTTACTCGTGTATGCAAAACCATCAAAGCAAATCGAATTCGATCTTCAAAAATCATTTTATGAACAATAATAATAATAAAAGGTCTATTTATATAGCGCCAGGTTATGTTGGAAGTCGGGAGTGAGATGGTGATGATGGAAAATACGCCATTTCTTGAACATTTTATTCTGGTAATTTATACAATGAATTACGATGGAGATAGATACCATATATTTACGGGATGGAAGGTCATAGCGACCTCGTTCCTCCCTAGTGCAATTGTACCTAAAAAAAATTGGGCCTTATGGACCCATTTTTGTAAAAGATATCTTCATATATTTTCAATTGAGAGTGTAAGAGCAAAGGGCACATGTGGTCAGACAACATATATTTCAGATAAAGACAATGAAACTACTTTTCTCATGACCCTCTTATCTCTAGGGGCTGAAAGTGTTTCCAAGAACACATTAAGACAACGATGAAATATTTACTTATAGAAATCTCTAATGACTGACAAGTTAAATGTTATATTTCTAATCTTACAGTTTATGGATCCTGTTGATAAAAGAGTTGACCTTGTTTATTGACGAAAAAACAGGATAAGCGTCCATTACGTATCAGCCATTTGGAGAGCAGTCTCCTCAAGGGCTGGCACGTTCATACTCTCCTATTATAAAGGCATTTCATTCGTACCCCTTTCGAAATTTGATCAAGTTGTTCGTGCCACGTCTTTTTGTGATTTTAGGTCTTCCCAAAGTTCTCGTACGTTCTATACTATTATAGATTATTTTCGTCATTCTTTCTTTCATGTTTTATCATTCATTCTTTTTACGTGGCCGAATCATCTCAATGCTCATTTCTTAATATTGAGAACTGCATCTTATTTCAATCCGCATTCTTTCCTTATGTTCTCATTCATTATTATGTCATATATTGTTTTTCCATTATACGCTACGTAACGCAACCATTTTATTAAACTTGCGTTATATGTATTGTAGAACAATATGGCGAGCTAACATGTGATAATATCGTTCAACCAACCGCAAAGATGTTAAATGGCTTATTATTAAAAACACACTGCGAGTCTTTGTCACTGTAGAACATTCAAAACAAACGCTCTACTTACGAAGCCACAAGGATGTCATTATATAAATTTACCGAGCATTGCCCTCATGTCTTAAGTCATTCGTTCACCGCTGAACCTCTTCGCAACTAATAAAATCTCATTTATGTATAGTAAACTTAAGCCGCAAAACGGATGAGCGTTGTCCGACAGGAGTAGAGGATCAACCCCAACACTTGTTATTAAAGGCCAACATCCATCAAGGCTACAGAGAAGGTGTACAAAACACATCCTCGTGGAATACAACATTACCTTATCAAAAGGTCTGGAATCATTCATAACATCCTCCCAATATATATTCCCTCCCGCACACACATTCACACATATACATTATAAACCCAGATTCACATTCTGCGTTAATGCAGAAAAACGTAAAAAAAATGTCCAAAGATTGACAAAATAGATAAATAAACTAAACGACAATAAAATTAATGTACCCAGAACAGTAGAAAGAAAAGAAGAGCGGAAAATAGACAAGTAATCTTCAATTTGTAAATCACTCTAAAAGTATATTTTGAGTACTTGCTGAAAAGAGTACGCTTTCTCCAGCTCCTTCAAAGGCGAAGGTAAATCATTATTCTAGCATTTGCTGGCCGCGTTAGAGAAGGTTCTCATGTAATAAGACCAATTATGGTATAACTAGGAACATCAGCAGATTTTTAGACTGCCGCTGTATGTAACGTCAAACGGTATTATACTCTCGTATACAGTATATGGTAACCTGGTGGGCTTATGTCATGTTAAAATCTTTGCCAACCAACCAAAGGATATGAAAGTCTGGCGCTATGTCTTTTGCCTACCCCGATAGGGAACCTTGATATATATGAATCAAACAATCAATGAATTTCTGTATCGTCACTTGGTGACTGAAGTCACATCAAGGTCGCTTCTGTTTCATTCGTAGCATCTCGCAAAAGGTTTATTTTTAAGGAACCTTTTGAATGATATATTCTTAGCCTTCCGACGCTCTAGAGACAGTATATTTAGTATTCGTGGAGGAGCAGCTCGAAATTGACGTTGGAATGTTAAGGGGATTATGAGGACCAGCAACGACGACGTCCTTAGTATTATCTACTATTCATTTTGTTTGTTCCTATTTAATACTACACAATTTTTAATCTATCAATGTTTTTGAAAACTTTTTTGTCTCTTTAATTATAGGAAGCCAAAAAGTTAATCGATTTATGGTAATGAAATATTTGATTATTGAATCTGCGCATTTAGTTTTGAGATATCACGAGCCTTTAAATGAGTGACACAAAGTATGTACCTTTTTTCTACACAAACGATTTATATGGCCGAAGTTATACGTATACTTATTATCCTGAAAGCTTCAAAAAAATATTCGTATTGTTCGAAGTTTGTAACTTAACAGGGATCTCGAACTGCGCACACATTCCGCACAGTACATATCGTAAATAAATAAATTTATAAGTATATTTTTTTATATTTTAACTAGAACTAAATTAATGAATTTTCGCCAAGTATTATTCAGAAGAACCAAGTCCAGCAAGGCGATCCATCAAGTACAGACGAGTCATCGTCTGTAATCCTAGTTGAGAGCTGGAGGATAAGAAGTCACTCCGTTACAAGTCAGTGACCTTGCGGAGCGTTTTGGGAAGCGCTGTTCAAGAAGTACTTCCAACCATTAATTTCAACACAACATGGTCAAATACAACTTGTAAAAAAAAACGACTTAATCAACGTCAACTGTACTCGTAAAGGAGGCAATGCCCTTTACTGAATATTTCAAATGTTTATTTTTTTTTATTCGGATTTATCTTGTATATTATACATTGAAGATACCTGTGAATGAAGTTATATTCAGTAAATGAAAAAATAAAATATAATGATGCAATAAATTCAGTGAAACGTTGTTTTGTTACTAGAAATTGTACCTGGACATAATCGATTCTCTTTTTGGGGTTCAAGCGATTGCATACTTTCAAGGCTGCATTGAATGTTTTTTTTAGATTCAGAGGTGCTCGCGGGGTGCCATTTAACACATTCAATGCGATCAAATTATTAAGGTAATTCACGTGTGGCTGACTAATTATTAAAATTAAAAAAAAAATCACTTGACGTACACGTTCATAGTATATTTGGTTTGCATACGAGCGGTAATATTGTAGTATCTTTGGTTTGCATACGAAAACGCGTCAGGCTCGTTGATAGCATCCGACGGTTGCGAAGAAGAATGCACTAGGCGCGTTGTTAGCATTGAACGTGTTAAGCCTTCAAGCCTTTTTTTCAAATTTGGGTTATTATCTAAAAAAATGTGAAATCATTTTTTTAACTTTTTTGAGAAAAGCGTTTAGACATGAATTTCATGTCATATTTGAAAGTTTTTTTTATGAAGTTTTTAAATCACCGTTTATTTCATTGTAGAAAAAAGGAGTTGCCAAACTTTGAAACAAACTTAATGTTGAAAACTACATTTTTTTTAAATTTAATGGAGTTTTATACGTTCGAATAAATCTTTGAACCCTCAATTCATATACACCAAGAACTAGGAATTTTATGATTTTGGAGTTATCAATATTTGGAAATACGCGACTCGTGTGTTCTTACCCCATTCAGGGCCATATGCACAATTAATCATACTCCTTAATAATGCTGTATTCTCTTAACGTCTACCGGAATAAACTAAGTAGCATCGTTAGCTTCAGCGATGTAATGGACTTGTTATTCATTCGTGACATCTCAGTTTCTGTTTGACTTGGAATCCTTATACTCATTCGTACGACCTGTATTTATGTTTTTATCAAACATCTCCGAGTGCTCTTATAAATCTTACTCAACACACCAGCCTTAAGTTCACATTCATCCGTTATCACTTCATTTCGTATTCTGTCATACATTGTCACCCCGTGTATTATTTTCAGTGCATGCATTTCTACAACATTTATTCGGCTACTTTCAGTGTTTTTATACGTCCACGTATCACTTCCATACATCAAAGTTGGTACTAAAATACTTTTGTTGAATATCATCTTGTCTTGTGTATTGCATTCATTACACTTGCGCTATATACAGTACAACCTGGCGAGTTTATTGCCACGTGACAGTCTTCCATTTAACAAGAAATATTTTCAAGGGGAGACAACCAGATTGGAACAAGGAACGAACCCTATGCTGGAATTCGAACCCTATGCTGGAAGAAAGGTATTTTATCAAATAAGCCACGGAGGCCGTCGGTTGTCTGCGTGCAAAGTAATGGATAATTATAATCGCATATTAATCAGAAAATTCTTTTATCCTCGATTATATGTCATAAAAAGTGAAATCGTTGATGAAGTGTAGATTTTATTGCAGAATTAACACGTGTTTTACAGTAATCAACATGACTTACGTTGTCAAGATGAAAAATGGTTGTGTTTGACTAAACCACAATATATCCATTAAGATATTCTCTGCGGTTAATATATCCTTGGGGATTTTTATCTGAGTTGCCTCGTGGAATTTACTGATTTGCACTGTGTGAAATAGAAAAATTTCTTCATTTTAAACATTCTTCATAGTAAACGGGTTAATCAACTATTGTGTAATATTTTCGTTTGATATGTTTTTTTTTTAATACGAAATCAATAAAATTTTGAAAGAGGAAAATGAAACGAGTCATGGTAATTTAAACGGCATGAGAATGTACAATATATGGATGTGAAAGAGTCAAACATCTTCTCGGACCGGACAGTAAGAAAAGCTGCCCTATTAGTGACGTGAAACAGTAGATATCCTGACCTGATAAGACTTGTATTTATGCAAGTACAATATTTAAGCGGCCAGGTACACATGCATCAACAATATATAAAGTTGTTTGCAGGGGGGTCGTAAAGTCTTAATTTTATTTTTTTACCTTTTGGATGCCCAAAACTAAAAAGTTTGAGAAACAATGTATTCTTTATAGTCGTAGTTATGTCATTTTAAGCTTAATCATGCAGTACACACGCATTGCAAAAGTAGGGTTTTCATTTATTTCCTAATTATGCTAATATGGAATGATCCATACTGCTGTCGATCACATTTTGGAAGTGTCCAATATTTTAATTTTTACACCTTTAAGGGCTACACCTGATGCAATATTATGGATGGCAAGGCTGAACTACGAGAGGGAAACCATATGAGAGAAGAAGAACTTTAAGATAACGTATTCTTGGTGTTGCTCGATAAATATGTGTTGCCAAATTAATGGAGTGAGCATATGGTCAATAGGAGATGTATGGTCTTCTTTCTTCTTCTTTAATAATGGCCGTGAACTCCTATAAATGAAGGAATATACACTAGTGTCAAGTGATGTCCACTTCACATAATCTCGTTAGTTCTATTCACATGGGCGACATCGGCGCACTTAGTTACCGCGTCAGTAGTTGATATTTTGAGTATACTTAAGCAACTCGGCCCGAGACAATTGTTATATTGTATCTCTCTACACATAAAACAAGTTAATCTGCTGTAAATCTGTGTTTATCTGCCAATTAAGTTCTGGAATTTGCGATAAGTCTCTAAGGCATTTAATGATGGCGCTGTTATGGGATCACTTTATAATATGTACACTGGTTCGCAGTAGATTAGAGTACGGCTCAATCATTTGAAACCCGAGAGGAATCCAGAATTCCTCAATAGTTGAGCGAGTCCAAAAGAGATTTCTGCGACACCATTGCAAAGAGTAATTTTACCCATGGCTCTATTTGAGATTTATTAATGCGTGTTCTTCAATATTACTTCTTAAATATTAGGTCCTTACATATGAAATTGGCGTTTTGCCGTACTGGCAACTTTGATCTCAAATATCTTCTCTTTGGTTAGGAATTCCAAATTCAAATTTATACAGCTATTTACTCAAGTATTTGTGTTTCGAAAAGTTTACAAAACAGTTTACAAATCAGTTTACAAATCAGTTTAAAAAAATCAGTTTACAAAATGGAAAACTTGAAATATCGCGTTATTTACGAGTACGAGTTCCACCGTGGCACCAGTGCTGCAGAAACGGCTCGAAGGATTAATGATGTGTATGGCGACGGTGCCGCAAAAGAAAACACAGTGCGTTTTTGGTTCCAACGTTTTCGTTCTGGAAATTTCGACCTGCAGAACAAGCCCCGTGGACGGCCGGAGACCAAAGTTGATAATGAAGAATTGAAGGCTATTGTGGTAGCGGATCCATCGCAAACCACGTCCGAGTTAGCTGCAGGCTGCGGTGTTAGTGATAAAACTGTTTTAATCAACTTGAAGCAAATTGGGAAGGTGAAAAAGCTTGAAAGGTGGGTACCTCACGAATTGAGTGAAGCAAATCAACAAACGCGCGTTGACTGCTGCGTTGCATTACTCAACCGGCACAATAATGAAGGGATTTTGAATCGAATCATTACCTGAAAGTGGATCCTGTATGATAATCGGAAGCGCTCATCGCAATGGCTGAACCCTGCCGAACCAGCCAAACCATGCCCCAAGCGAAAATTGACTCCAAAAAAGTTACTTGTGAGCGTTTGGTGGACTAGTGCTGGTGTCGTTCACTACAGCTTTCTTAAATCTGGCCAGACGATTACGGCAGATGTCTATTGTCAGCAACTGCAAACCATGATGGAAAAGCTAGCTGCTAAACAACCGAGGCTGGTTAATCGCTCTAGGCCACTGCTGCTTCATGATAACGCTAGACCACACACTGCACAACAGACGGCTACCAAATTAGAAGAGCTTCAATTGGAATGTCTAAGACATCCACCGTACTCTCCGGACCTTGCCCCAACAGATTACTATTTTTTTCGAAATTTGGATAACTTCTTGCAAGGGAAAAAATTCAACTCCGATGGGGCAGTCCAAACCGACTTCAAAGATTTTATTGATTCGCGTCCGAATGGTTTTTTTAGTAAAGGGATCGATGAACTACCTATGAGATGGCAAAAGTGCATAGATAGCAATGGTACATACTTTGATTAAATAAATATATTATATTAAAAAAAAATCAACTTTATGTTCCTCTCAAACAAAACGCCAATTTCATATGTAAGGACCTAATATTAGAATAAGTCTGCATATCTGTTTATTTATATACAAATTGCTAACGGTAAAAATAGCACACACTTTGTTGATTGAGAAACTTTTGTTTAATGTGTTGGGCAATTATTTATGCCATCGTGAATTAAGATTGTTTTCAGCGCTGTATTCATTAACTAAACTATTCAGAGCGTCGTAGAATGAGTTTTTTTATATCAATATGTAAATAAATTGAGAATTAAACTCTTAGGCCGATGCCACACCAAAATGCTTCGTTATGTGCTAAGCTAGATTTTATGTGACTCATATACTAGTTTACTTCATGCCTGGCCACACCAAAATGCTACGCACAAATTCATTTGACAGTTGGGAGCGGTTGGGTCAACACACGATGTCACTCTCAAAACTAATTTCATGATAGCCAATATTTTTGGGAAAAATGAAATCCTGTGTCATTAAGAACTAGAAAAAATTTAAAGTTTTTTTATGGCTTACCATGCAATGACATTTTTATTCTTGACATCGCCCTTTGATATTTCTGAAAGTTAAAAAATGTATACATATTTAGTTACTAACATTCTTCTGAAAAAAGTTTCGTAAACCAGTAGTTCTGGGCATTAAATTGTCACTGGTTTTCAACATAAGAAAAGTGCAATGTTTATCTTTTGCACATTAAACGAAGCTCCAGTTCTGCGCTTTTCCTGTTTCGCCTCTCATGAAACTCCTACGGGTTTTCCGACTTTTTACATTTCTTTTAAAATATAATTCACTTAATCCAACCATGCTTTTCTAAGTGTTCCTCGCCCATGCCTTCCACTCACATTTGCGTTGTACATTTGTTTTATTAGTCTTTCTTAATCCATTCGTTCTACATGTCCAAACCATCCCGCGGTGGTCTTTATCTTATTTTATAAATCAGCCTTAAGTTCACTTCTTATTCGTTATGCTCTTTTCGGAGTCGTCATTATTGCGCTCGATCTTACGAACTAATTGGCCGCACTGCAGAAAGAATAATACGTCTCCATCTTACCGTCTGATATGACCGAAATATTTGAGGATTCTCAAATGTATTATTGAAAAGAAACGGTGTCCAATTTAACTAAGTGCACATTTATCCCTAATCGCTTTCTTTCCGTATTCAGTCATACATTATTTAACTAAGTTCACATTTATCCCTAATCGCTTTCTTTCCGTATTCAGTCATACATTATTTCCCCGTGTATTATCTTGCAGATTTTTCAAAGATTGTAGATTTATCATTAATATCGTATCATTTTATTCTAATGAAACAAAGTGAAGTTGATCAGTAAACGGGTAAGCGTTAACAACGTACCTTTTCTCTACTTACCAAAAGATATTTTTAAAATAACAGTTCTTTTTATTTTGTCTGCAAATTACGTTTCCAGAAGTTTCGATTCGGCGGATTATCATATAATATAGTGTCTGTTATAACGCGACTCTGTACTGGGTGGTGGGTGCAAAGGGCGTCGACCCTCGGGCGGGCGCTCCTCTGGCGGCGGGCCAGCCCCCGGCCCTCGGGGTGCGTGTCTCGAGGTCAGTCTGTCGCCACATGCGGCCCAGGGGCATTAAACCGGTCATTTCTCTTCATGTACATAATTATTTTATTTTAGTACTGCTTAACCGAGTTGGCTATCTATTCAAAACGCCTTTGTGACATAACTATGATTAATTTTTATCTGTGAAGACCTCCGTGGTCAAGTAGGTAAGACGCTTATCTTTCCCCCGTGGTTTTGATTCTCGACGATACTAAAAAAATATACAGAATAGTTTAGAATTCTTTAATAATTATTTGGCACATTCCTCCACGTGTGATGACGAACCGTGAGTCACATGCATATTATATTGTATTACACTTAAGTTGTGCCAGAACCATCTCATTGGTTATTGCAGAGTGCCAATCTCTTCCAACCAGCCAGAAATATTTAAAAATCCAACTACAAACAGAAATCAAACCCGCAAGTCCCAAGCTGGAAGATAGTCATCTAGGCCATGTAGGTCATATATACTCGTATATATATGTATACTCGTATATATAGGAATTAATTAATGTACTCAATATAATAAACTGTTATTTCGTAAATTTTATTTTGTGCTTTTGTCATTGTTGATGATGGTTCACAACAGCGTATTGGTTCCAAATTGTTGTATGGGAGTGAAACATAGACATGGAAATTAATTAAAGGAGACGAGTAAATGTAGTGGAAATGCATGCATTGAAAAATATTATATATGGTATGTGATGTGTCCATGTATGACAAAAAGAAATAAAATTATTGGAGGTGGATTTGAGCTAAAAACGGATGCGTTAAGTAGGGTGATTAAAAGTACATTGAGGTGGGTTTGGACATGTTGAACGGATGGGTGACGAAAGACTGACTACACAAATGTATAATACAAACATGAATGCGAGTGGCGGTAGAGAACGACCTAGAAAAGTACGGTTGTATCTAGTGATAAATAGATAAATAGGAGCTGCATGAGAAGATGTATGGAACTGGAGGAAGCCTATGAAGTATGTCTTGATAGAAAAGTTTGGTTTTCTGTAATTTCTGCCTACCCCAACAGGGAATTGGCATAATGATATATACGAGTCATTGTTTTCAAAGTGTCAATTATTAGGTATATATAATATTTACGACTGTTTAATATGAATCGAGCGTCACAACCGCTGATTAGTTCACATCTGATCTATTTGCAAGTCGGCAGCAAACATATTAATAACGTTTGAAAGTACATACGAGTACATACGTGTATCTTGCATGCGTCCTTATTCTTCACGGTAAACAGGTGCATTGCAAACATATTGGGCTCAGAGAAAATTACTTCTGAGTAAAAACTTCATATCTGCATTATGTAAATTCTTTAAAATTATGCAACACGTGCACTTGACCGCATATTTTATGATACTTTTTGTTTTAAAAAATGCCGGATGTATTTTTATTTATTTATGCCGTATTGTAATTGTATTACACTTACGTTTTATGGCCTGGCGGGCTTAATGCCATGTATCAATCTCTCTTTCAACCAACCAGGCTTCCTTAGGGAATTCATCGCGGATGAGTATGATTGTTCCTTTCGAGTAACTTTGATGTGTCTTAAAAGTACAAACCTGGGTCCGTACACCGACTCTTTAGTGTGGGCACACTCTTCCGAGCGGCATTTGACATTTGTTGAGTTTTGATCACCTTTAATTATATGAAGCAATTAAACATTCTCACATTTTCATTAAATGTATTATTTTTAGAACGCCAAAAGAGAGTCTCTATTCGCGACAAGTTTTTGCGTCTATCTAGAGACGAACACTTGTCGCGGAATGGATGTAATTAGTGAAATAACAAAGTAATTTATCATTAAATATTCTCTATGAATCTCCTCACATTTGATTTTTTATGTACGAGTAGTTACTATTTCGTTTGCAACAACAATATAAGATTAATTCCGTTATTTTTCGCTTTTGAAACGACCTGATTTTTTTTTACTTTTCTGGAAGTTAGAGAAATGTATCTTTGTTAAATTGTTTTTATAAGTTTGTCGTTTCGCATATCAAGAAATTAAAAAGTCCTGGTAATTATTTCTTCACATGTTTAGCATATGATATGATTTCTTCACATGTTTAGCATGTGATATGATTTCTTCACATGTTTAGCATATGATATGATTTCTTCACATGTTTAGCATGTAATATGATTTCTTCACATGTTTAAAAAAAAATTACCTGCCCCCAAAATACATTAAATCCCTACTAAATGTAAAGAAAAAATAGTTCAAGCATATGATATGATTTATTCACATGTTTAGCATATGATATGGTTTATCATTAGTCTTAAAGATTATTGTTTTTTTATTTACTTCAATCCACGTATGTTTTGTTTTGCATTTATATAGTTTTCTTCTTGCTGGGTTCCATACTTTGAGGAACATATAGTTTGTTATTAAAAAATCAGTTTTTATAAAATGACGTTGAAGTGTTGAACGTGTTTTTGTTTAATTATTGGCCCAACGCAGCATTCATTATATGTTAACAGCAGGAGTACAATAACACACTTACTCAAGGATTTGGATTGTTTTAATTTCAAATCGGAAATTGTTATGTTGTGAAACATAAACACTGCTACATTTGCATTTGCTCTAATTTCAAGTAACAAACAAACAGCAAGCCAACCACCCGCGCTGCACGACAACCGTTGCGACAGAATTTGCCTAATAAACATGCTACATTGTTTATGGAAACATCTAACGAGTAGCTTCTATGGAAAATTATTTCTTTATTTTAACGTAAGTGTGTGTGAACTTGCATATAACTTGAACTATTTAGTAGAATTAAGTAAATAACTTTTCATTCCTTCCGGGATGAAGTAAATTATATGGGTTGCTTTGATATTTGCGGTTTTCTATTGTATCTATTGTATTGTAATGTTGAAGTTTTTTTTTTGTAAACTTTACAATCGAAATTGTGTTTGTGCTGTGAATTGTTGCACTTAGAATAAAGTACATAATATATTGTCAATGTATAAAAAGTGTGAATGAAAACATCATAAACGAATACGAAGCTATGGAGATATTTGTAAGAAGAACCAAGAAAATGAAACAGTGTAAATTCGTTGATTCCGGATAAAAATAATACTAAATAATTCATATTTTATAAAAAAAAAAAACACACGTGCTTATTGAGAATTTGGTGCAAATCTTTTTCTTGGCCGATTCGTCATGCGTGAGAGTTGTGATCTATTCAACTCTGGCAATGACGATTCTTCGCCTCTCTTTACGTTGGGCCTCTCGAAATCCTGTCATCACAGAGAACCCTGTTGCGTTCCTGATTTGGTTAGTCCATCGATATGGTAGTCTACCTCTGCCTCTGCGTACTATATGGCCAAAAAATTGCAGTACTTGTAACAGACAAATGGATATAAATATTTAATATATTTACGTCTTGGGTGGATGCATTCGAGGATTTTCCAAAATTATGTCTAAATTTTAAATCTTTCAATAGTTAGCATATTTCAATCTGCTTTTGCCATAAGCAGATTATTTCTGATTTTATTAAATTTTTTTTTAATCATTTGTATAGTAAATCGTTTATTAAAAATTATTTAAAAAATCGTGTAGATGGTACAAACGAACTACGTTTAGCGAAGTCCCTGCTAGATTGGCGAATGACGTGACCCATGCTTCGACCCTGGCACGCAGCGGTGGACTGTACGTCAGTATTGGTCAACATTTTGTGTTTGCACTTCTGAAGAAACAAAAAAAAACGATTCTAGCGTTTGCTAGTCAAAATAGCGTATGGTCTGTTTCTTGAATAAATAGCGATTTAACAAACATTGTTTAGAAAATCTATTTGAAATGTTCATATGAGAGTATTACGTATTTATTGTCTTCAAATAAACGTTCATATTTTAAACGTTGTTTCGCGTTAATTATTTTATTTAGCGAATCTGCAATTTTTCTCAAATACTTGTTACGTTTAGATCGGAAAGGGTTCGATATTCATATATATTGACCCAAAATACATAAATAAATTGGTATATATTAAAAATTCATCCTGTAATCACTGAATCTGTTCTTTTGATTATAAATTATTGTATTTTATTACACTTTCGTTGTACTCGTATATAGTACACCCTACAGGGTTTATTTCCACGAGGCAATATATTCTAACCAACCAGAAATATTAAGTGAAAATTAGACGAATCATTTTTAACAGTCTCGGTTATTTTTTATTACGGCCTCTTTCTTGTGAAATATTTGACCGAAGTTGAACATTTCACATTTATAAAATTACGTATTCAACAAGTCAACGTGTATTTTACGTACGAACTTCGTTTTTATCGGCTCCCGGCCCATAGATTGGAGACCGATGGTTTGGATTGTAGACTCATCAGCTCGTGATCGCCGATGTTGTTTATCGCTCTTGAATAAATTCCAATTGAAAGTATTCCACTATTTGACCGGTGCTGGTGACGGTGTCCAGTGCCAACCAAACGTTGTTACGCGACCAAAATAAATTGATTTTAAATATATTTAAGAGTTTTTTGGTGTACTCATCTCCACAGGACTAATCTTGTTTTTATCCTGCTTCTGCCAAGTGTGAGCTTCATTTCCACACGTCAAGCATGATGAAGCTTTCACACAAAATGAAAGACGTAAGTGTAACCAATAAATCGTTGTTTTTACGTTGCGCCAATGACATATTAATAGACACATTTTAAAATAAAATTGGAAATCGGCTATTCATTTTCCTTATTTACTAAGATTTGCAATACCCTCAAATTCGTAAAAATCTTCAAATTATTTGAATAACGTCACTAGTCACTTGATGTATGTAATATTTTACATATCACATTATATCACCATAAAACCCGCTAGACATGATACTATCTACATATATTCCAAAAAAAAAGTTTTTGAGCGATTCAGTTTCGCTGCTTGATTGATTTAAATATAGGATATTAGTTTGAGATCGACCGTGGATGAAATAAATATTAATGTGTGCTTTACAAAAATGTTAAAAATATTTTTGGAATTAAAAACAATTTTTGAATCGTTTCCAGCATGATGATAATCGGTTACGTTTTATTTTGTTTTTTATCATATTACTATCTTAGAGGTTTTTCCAAGAATAACGACAATTAAATAAACTAACATCACCATGAAAGAGTCTGGATAAGAAAGGAAACCTACGACCACGTTTTCTTTGAGTAACGTCCTGTACATACCGCATCACATATGACATTTACTCAAGTATAAATTTGACCAGTTCGTTTAGTACTAGTATGTCCCGTCCCACCTACTCGTACGTTTAGTACTAGTATGTCCCGTCCCACCTACTCGCACTTCTTTACTATTCTTTAATAGCTAGAAAGTCTGTCCATGAACGTTAAAAAACAATAAATATTTTAAATACTTGTTAATTAATAAAATACTTACATAGTAAAACATTTGGAATAAAAATATTTCCGTACATTTTTGATTTACGTTTTTAGAAAAAAAATCAAATTGGATACTTATTTATCAGTATTTTTTCCTGATTGGGTCGAGGATCAATTTTAATTTTAAAATCTTCTCATTTTCGAACTCTTGCGAAAGCAAAAACTACTGTAGAAAATACACCATTTTCCAAAGCCTGTTTTTGAGACTTGTGTCTTTTAATAATAATTTATGATATGGAAATATAATCCTTATTGCCAGGTTCGTACTTTTCTCCCATTGCAGAGACTACTTTTTCCTTTAGAATGGTGGTGAGCCCTTTGGCACAAGAACTTCAAAAAATTCTTGCCCATCGCACCAGATGACGCTTGTACCTAACACATCGATCAATAAGACCGGGGACTAACTACTAAAACAACATTTGTTTGCCAAAATTCTTCTTTATTCATCAACATAGTCTCCTTCAAAAGCGATACATTCATTCCAACGCTTTCCTAACTTTTCTATGCCGGCCGTGTAGAACGATTTATCTTTGGTTTCAAAATAGGCGTTAATTTCGGCAATCACTTCTTCATTGGAGCCAAATATCTTTCCCTGGAGCATCTTTTTGAGGTCTGCGAACAGCCAAATGCGGAAGTGCGGAAGCAATTCTAAGTTCAATTGATGCAATTTGGCCATCGTTACCATCGACTTGTGACACGGTGCATTGTCCTGATGAAAGAGAACTTTTTTTTTCTTCATATGGGGCCGTTTTTTTGCAATTTCTGCCTTCAAACGCTCCAATAACGCTATGTAATATTCGCTATTGATGGTTCTTCCCTTTTCAAGGTGATCGATGAATATCATACCATGCGCATCCCAAAATACGGAGGCCATGACTTTCCCGGCCGACTGTTGAGTTTTTGGTCGCTTCGGACGACTTTCACCGGCTGCTCTGCACTCAGCTGACTGCCGATTTGATTCCGGAGTATAGTGGTGGATCCTGCTGATCCAAAAACTCCTGTTTACTTCGCGTAAACAGTACCAAACAGCGTTCTGAATCATCGATGCGTTGTTGTTTCTGTTCCATTATGATCTAACGCGGCACCCATTTCGAGCTTTTTCATGACCAAATGTTCATGCAAAATAGTGTAAACACTACCAAATGATATCTTCAGGATGACAGCTATCTCACGCAACTTTTCTTTGCGATTTTCCATCACGATTTTGAGGGTTTTTTAATGTTTTCTGGTGTAACAGCCTCATTTGGACGACCAGAGCGTTCAGCATCATTTGTGTCTGTACGACCGCGTTTGAAATCAACATACCACCGACAAATGGTTGTTTTCGACGGAGCAGAGCCCGGATAACACTTTTCAAGCCATCGCTGAGTTTGAACGGTATTTTTTCCCATTTAAAAGCAATGTTTTATCAACACACGAAATTCGGTTTTTTCCATTGTTTTGAAAATAGCAAAAGTAGCGTCACTAAAACCCTTGTAACTCAATGACACAATGTCGGAATGTCATGAAAGTTTGACACGTAACTTCTAAAGGTAGGTACTAACTGAGAATGGTATGGATTTGTTATTAGAGGCGCCATCTGTTGGTTAGTCGCGGGACTTATGATCGATGTTTAATAAAATAAGAATCAACCACGCTACCTGAAAAAAAAGGATTTCAAAACTTCAATGAAAACGCCAAACCGTCCCACCGATAGGCACCCTGCCACTCCTTGAGAATAGTGAATTGTTACTGCAAAGAGCAATTTCAACCAACAATGACAAATTTATTTTAATTTATTTTGTAATCTGTTTGGGAAAAATATATTATTTTAATATTGGGAGTACCTTACCTTCCGATTGCCGACTTATTTTACTTCGATGGCACGGGTTTCAAAATGGTATATTCACATTACGCCGTAGTTTCTTCATTTATGTTTTATTTTATTTTCACTTCACGGTCACAGTATGTTTCGTTTCATTTTCGGGGTCACACAGGCAAATTATATAATAGATTTTTTATTAATGCAAACCATCACCCCATTTCCCTGTCGGGTAGGTAAAAAGAACGGAGCGCCATACTTTCCTATCTCGACACACATCCTTGGCGTCTTCTACATCCATGTAACTTATAAAATTACTCTGATTTTTTACGTTTCGTTCTTTCAGAACACCATTCACTTGATTTAACCATACTTTCCTTGGTATTCCAATGATAACAAATGAAGTGTAGGATATTGTAAGTTTTGGGCGCCGTCTATCTAAACTGATACGACATAATATTGCATTTAGTGTAAATAATACATACTTAAGCAAGAATATTGTTTTAAAACATTAGAATTAATTCAGGTCTGAAGAGGTTAAAAATTCATGGCTACGCTGTTTAGTCCAACGTTCTTTTCAAAATGTCCAACTACGTCTCTTGTGTCTTGAATACCCTTGTCAATCAAATGGTTGATATCCATATGTATAAATGTCCAACAAAACGGGCACTAAAAATGAAAAGAATGTTTTCACACATATTTACTTGTATGTGCTTTACATCGCTCTATAGTACTCCGTCTTATTGTCTGGGACAGCATAACGAGTGGACAATTGTGTCCACATACTGATGTCTTCGTGAAGGTCAGGACGGTGAATTGTAGTGTTGTTATGTTTTGCTTATCATTATAGACACCGTTCGCTGACCAAACATCCGGAATATTGAACTTAGGAAAATAATGTTCATTGTTGGTTCGCAGCCATGTACAGAATTACTTCTTAATGTTAATGTATCTACTCACTACCTTTACATATACATTTAGTTCTTAAATATAGGACAATCAATATGGGCATTCTGTTTAACGATTTGTGTATAATTTGTTAATCATATAAAGCTATATTTCATAAAACCTCTCTTCCGATGATGACTAATTAAATAATTGTCAGTACAACAAATTCAAAAGCTTGAAAGAAAAACATCTCTGGAAGTGAATCCGCCGACAATCGAACCCGAAATACCTAGCAAACGAGCCAACTTTGCTAGGCATTTCAGTGTGCATTTTCAGGAAGCTCTCGAAGTCAACCCATTTTGGGAGACATTTTCAAAATGTATGATTTTTCAATGAACACTACACACGTACACTACAACACCTTTAAGCTCAAGCGTTATTTTATATATCAGAGGGTCTTCAAAAGTTTTTTTGTAGTTTGTCTTCCCTTGGTAAGTTTTCTGCGTTTTTTTACCGAATATTTCTTTTCTAAAGATATGCAGATGAAAAGAAGTACCTAATCTTGTGGTTGCAACCACCACCTTCCTATCTTTACACGCAATTTATTTTATTTTTTATAATATTTTTAATAATTTAATAATAGTGGGTCCGATTCCCGAGTTATATGGCGCCTTTGAGGAGAGTGCTCCCTAAACGGCGCTATATAAATTGTTATTTTATTATTATTGATCTCTCTGATTTGTAAAATATCATTATTTGTTTATATTTTGTCTTATAAGTATCATTTATAGCTGTATTTTTCATTAAAACTCACGGTTTTTTATTAATATAAAATGAAAATACGGGAATTTCGCAACAAATTTCAAGTGATTTTAATTCTGATAATAACGTCGAGTTATTTCAATTCGTCTATTTCCAGGAAATGTTTGTTCAAACATATTATCAGTATTTAATATTGCATTCTTGGTAATACCACGTTTTCTAATAGTGCTTAATCCTTGCCTTTTTATTTGGCCATAGCGGTTTTTTGCTATACTGTTTTTCAAAACAGCTTCTTTATTTTTAGATGAAATATATTAAACTTATTCGTTTTTATTTACTTTACAAACGTGGGTGTTTACAACATTTGTTCATATTATACTTTAATTCAATTGATTCTTATAATTTTTTAATATAATTTTTTTCGAGATATTCATTGATTTTCTATTTATATTGTAGAACTCAATTTTACATTTTAATGTGAAAAAATCTACACAATAAACTTAAATTAATGTGATAGGTCTGCTTCGTTTTATAAAAGCATTGTCAAACAGTACTTAATACGTTGGTTACCAAGCTTATATAGCAAAATATTTTACCATCTGTGCATTATAACTAACATAAAAACTTAACAAGAGCCGACCATCCTGACATGTTGGAAACCATCAGCCGTCATAAAACTTGAATACTGCAATACTATCTTCACCAAATTTTTTTATGTAAAGCAAGATGAAAGAGATCAATTAAGTTTAATGGGTATTTTCCAGTAATTTTGGTTGATTTTCAGTTATTTTGTTTATAGCTAAAAAAAATTATAAAGCTAAGTGGACTGAACACTGTGAGGTGTAGTTTCTAGGATTTTTAATGGATTGAATAGTGAAATGAGTTTCTTTAACGTGCGAGTATAAGTGTTTAATTAAGAAAAGAAAATGATAAACTTTACGACTTATATAATTTTCGCGTTGAAAGACCCATTGCCAAAAAACTATTATTCAGTTTAGCTAATTATTTGTTTTATAACCAGTATAATCTATGAAAAAACACAATTACATTGTAAGTTCATTAACAAGATGTCACCAAGTTTGAGCATTTCGATATTTTCAGCATTTGTTGAAGAAATTTTATGATTGGTGTAAATTCATCGAGAGTCTGCAAAGGTTCAGCAATGAATTTATTTATGTTGCGTTGATCCTGTTAAGTCCCCACTGGGGCATTGCAGAACTTTTTAAATGGTTCTGATGACATCGAGAATCAAACTCGTAGCCCCCGGTCTGGAAGACAGGCGTCTTACCAAATATGACACGGAGGTTGTCATAACCAGATTTTCCACTAACATTTTCACTATTTCAAATATATTTATCTTTCGTTCAAATCACATTTTTTTTCATTCGGAACGCATTTCTCTTGCACTCGTTGAACACATCTCTCCCATTCGAAAAAGATTTCTCTTTCATTCAAAACACACCTCTCTCATTCAAAACCCACTTCTAATCAAAGCCTCTTCTCTCCGGCACTGGTTGGGCCCCTGGCGGGGCGCGGGGGCACCACCGGCGATGATTGCGTTGTTTACGCGCAGGGACTCGATAAACATTACATCTCATTATCTCCGTGTCACTTCTAGCGAGGCCTGTGACGCACACGGCGACGTCAACAAAATTATAAACCTAATGGTTATGATCGGCGCACAAATCCTTCAACTGTGGTTGTGCCGTATTTTTTTGATAAAGAATAATTAAAAAACTAAAAAAACTTCTATAGCGCTGTTTCGTGATACCTCTTACCGTATATCGGGTAGACCTATTCATCGTAAATGGTCCAATTTCTTCAAAGCTATTGCGAAAGAGCGAAAGTATGCGACTAAGACTATTTATACAACATATAAAAATAAGTAAAATTGCGCACGAAACAGCTTTTGACAATTGCGAGACAGTTCATAAAAGTGGCATATATGTGGTGAAGAGTTTTCCAGGCTTGAGGTAATAATAGTGGCGGGGAAGAATTGTTGGAGAGGACTGATCCTGGATTGTTGGCGAAGATTTTAGAGATGTTGGTTGAAAAAAATCTTGTATTCACGTCAATTATCTTACGCGTAAATGTTTTTTTATGTATATATGAACATTTATAAATGTCCGATTTAGACGTTACCATCCACATAGAAACAGAGAAGTAGCCCGCTATCTGAAACCGGTTTTAACCGTATTTCATATTCAGGATATTTTTTATCCCTTAGCAAACTCCAAACCGTTATGAATGAAATGCACATTACAATAATATTTGTACCGAACAAAAGTATGGGCGCTCTGAACTCAACTTTCCCATTTGTATTTTATTCATGCAAACCTTAAACTGGTTAAAATAACAGTTTGTGTTTTTTTTAAATAATATTTTTTTAAAGTATTCCGCTTCAAGAAAACTCGATTTGATGTTTCTGTTGGTTATATACATATTGGCTCCCCGGCATATCGACTTAAATTGATTTCCACATTTTTGCTAGATACACTGAGCCTTTTACAATTTTAATAACAATTCGTTAACTAACTGTAGTTTGTAATTTATCAATTGTTATAATGCAACAATTGGGCAACTCCATGCCTTGTTTGCAAAATGATTTTAATGTAAATACCTCCAGGGGATCCTTCTACGGTGTATCCTCAATCTGATGCAATCATGGGTTTCCCATGTTATCTTGAAATTTTTTTTATTTAATTTACCCTATAATTTTGTATTCTCATTGCCGTTGTGAGGGATCTTATTTTTTCCTTCTCAAGTTTTGGTTTGTTTATTGATTTTAATTAATTGTATATAATTATTTTTTTACTTTACATTTGGAACAAACCATCCATTGGTATTTTCATGCATCATATTACGAAAAATATATTTATTTTGAAATGTCAGTTTTTTTTATATACTTTGATATACTATCTTTTATTTAATAATTGTTTCTGTGAAATGTAAAAGCCATTCAAGTGTCATTATTTTTTTAAATAAATAAATAAATTACGCTTCTCTTTCCTCTCTATCTTTCTTTAAATGTATACTTGAACCGTGATTGTTTTTTTTGTTACCTCACGCGTCATGTTACTGCGTTCATTTATTTAGTCAGTTGTTTGTGATAATTTATTCTTTACACCCATCCAAACCACCTTGTTTTTAAATCTTTTTGTAACATCCGTTTTGAATAAAAATATACTCTAAAGACGTGTTTATTTTTTATTTCATACGTATTTTCTATTTTTACGTATTTTTCTCGCATCCGCTAGATATTTATAACAAGTAAAAACTTAGAGCAAAAATTCGAAAAAAAATCAATTGTAATTTGTTTATTGTACGAGAATTTCATTCTATATCTTCTATTGAGTAAAAAATATTTACACATTTCTTTCCTCGACAATGGTTACACAAACAGATTACGTATTTTTAAGTTTTATTATGTTTATTTTGCTTAAATGTGAAACATCTTGTTCTCAAAATAATTTGTATTATGAATTTTATTATGATTATTCTATGATCTAAAAAGATAATTATTTCTAAACTTTTTGATATGGTTATTTTATTGTAATAAAAATAAAAAGAAGCAAAATATATTGTTCGAGGGAAAGTAACAAAAGTTAAGAAAATAAAAGATAAATCTATTGAAATTTCAATAAAAAAGTGATAAGCGCATGTTTGAAATGTTTTGAAATAAATACTGTTTTTATTTTTATCTTAAACATTGATAAGGATGAAGCTCATCTGATTAAGTTTGAAAGATCGTTCGAAATTCGAGTCGATAGAACGGAAAATGATAATATATAGAATGATGTATAATGCGTTGAAATTCAAAGATCGGAAGGACAGTTCACGCTCAGGAAAAAAAAATTGTTCCCAATAATTTATGCATTTTGCCGCTGAGACATTTGTAAATTTAAAAAAGTCAAGTTAAACAATTTCCTCTTCGTGGTTCCGTCAATTTTAAATCATGTTTTATGTCTCATTATAATTTTTATTTTTACCATAAATCTAAAAAAAAAGTATTTCGCCACGTTTGTCAGCAAGATGGACTTGACATAAATTTCTACCCGTGAAACACATGTCCGATGACAGATTTAGTAGAACTATAGAAGAATGTCTTGTGCTTTTAGTTCTGCCTGAAGACAGGCAATTATGTAATACCGGATTTTGTTCCCCCTTTTTATTTACTCTTAAATCAGTTATCGAAGTTGATCCTACAAAATTGACTAGCACATGGCATTTTTTCTAAAAGTCGCATCTTAATAAGTCCCTTTTTCATTCTCTCAATTATATGGTGTTCCTCAAGATATCCAAATCGACGATTCAGACATATTAAAGAGCGTGCCCAGGAGACAACTTTTTCTCGACCCAATTATTCAAACCTTTGAGTTTAGAACACTGTAGCAGTTCAAAATACTATTACACTTGAAGGGGCAACGATACTCGTGTATTGTTACCAGACGTACTAATTTACCTGACTTGCGAACCCTTATTATTTTAATCTTCCGGGTAGAAATAAAACGTCTTACCAGCTAAGCCACGCATGTCGTCAATAGTCTTAAGGTAAACAAAAACTATTGATTCACAAAAGAAAATTGTTTTGTATTGTATTACAGTTTCATTGAATACAGTGCAACCTAGCAGGTTTTTGGTCATGTAGCAATATATTGTAATCGACCCGACCAGAAATATGTTACAGAGACCTTCAGTAGAACCAGACTGATACCATTTTTAAATAGGGGTACCAGGTACACAAAAAAGTTTTATGCATGATTCGCTCGGGCGCTATTTTAGCTGTCAGAACTCATTTGTTTATTAATAGTTGGTTCGAGTCCCGAGCTAGAGCGCCCCTGAGGCTAGTTTGCTCTCATAACGGAACTAAATAAAATTGCCTTTTGAATTTGAATCCGAATAAATGTTGTAGAAGTACGTGTACTTAGAATGACAACGTATGGAATACGGAATAAAGCGATTGGATATGAATGTGAACTTAAGGCTAATGTGTGAGTAAGATGAAGAAGAGCACTCTGTGATAGTTTGGCCACGAGAAAATAATGAATGAAGAAAGGCTAATAAAATTAATATACAGTGCAAATGTGAGCGGAAGGTGTGGTAGAGGAAGACCAATAAAAGTATGGGTGGATCAAGTGAATATTTTAAAGAAGGAAATGGAAGAATGAACAGAAATCGTAGGAGGTGTATGGATGTAGAAGAGGCGAAAGTGGTGTGTCACGATAGGCAAGTTTTGTTCTTTCCTATCTGTGTATATGTGTTTTTTTTTTCTGGGTTACAATCCTAGGATTGGTCTGCACCAAGCACTCGATCCCTCCACTCATCTCTGTCATCCGCCAGTCTCTTCATCTCCTGGTAGCTGCCACAGCGCACATCCCGGATCACCCGGTCCATGTAGCTATATCTAGGGCGCCCTCTATGGTTATTGCCCTCAATCATTCCCTCGACGATGGTAAGGAGCAGACCTGGGTGCCTGATGTTATGGCCCATCCAACTGGATCGTTGTTGGGCAACTCTATTTAGGGTTTGCCTTGTTTCTCCAACCCTACTCAATACCTCGTCGACCAATGGACCCTGGTCATGTGCCTGTAGCACCACATCTCAAAGGCAGCCAGACGCCCGGACTCGCTCTGGCTGATGGTCCACGTTTCGCAGCAATACAGCAGCACACTCCAGACAAGAGTTTTCACTTAATTCTTTCTAACATTGATTTCAATGTTAGGAGATTCAAATATCTTGGATTTCTTGTTGAAAGCAACTCTTGCCTGTTGGACCCTACTTATTATTTCTGCCTTTGATCGGCCATCTTGGGATACTCTGCTGCCCAAGTAAACAAATTCCCTCACTTGCTCAACACTGACGCCACCCAGAACAACACTATGTATGCTAAAAAACATACATATAGTATACTCGTATGCATAAAAACAGAATACATATAATATATCTTTCAAACTATGTTGTAAGAAACTGTTAATGTATAGTATTACATAAATATATGTGAAAAATAAATTAAAAGAAAAAAATATAAAACTAAAAAGATTATTCTTAAAATATGATAGATATTAATATATGAATTGAACATTTTCACGCCAGAAATAATGCCGACAGATAAGTATTGTGAATCACTAGCTCGCATATCCGACATGTAAAGGTTAATAATGGCTGCTCCGTTGCGACTGAACTACGATGGCGTTTGACGTTATCGTCTACATCAAACTACAATAAAATCAGCGAAAAACTGAGCAAAAGTATTTGGCAGAAAACCGAAAATCTAAATTGTTGTGAACATGATTTAGTGTTCTTCACTTGTAATCATCGTATCCTGATAAGGCATCAGGCCTGGCCTTGAGCCTTCTCTACGTAGATAGTGTCTGAGCCTCAACAGTTCAAGACCCATCCCATTAGATTTGACGTGTCGTCATGTCCTTTTTCATCCACTCACTAGTTTCCTTCTTCTCGAAACGCCGTTTCCTATAAGAGGTTGCCCACCATCATAGCAATCCTTATATTTTTCATTGCATCCCTGAACAACACAGTAGACCTGCGCCCTAATTAAGTTCTTAAGCCATGAGGTGTGGTCTTATAAAACTAATAAGTTAAGACAAGAAAAAAAATATATTCCTATGTGGTTTTAATATAATAAATAAAAATATTTTGTATTCTGAAAGTGGATTGTTGTAAAATGTTAAATAAAAAGTATTTAAATTATAAAAACACACAATTGCATTTAATATTTAATAAAATAGCATTAAATACGTAGTAATAATGCAGCAAATCATTGGGTAATAGAGGAAAACAATCATATAAAATTTCAATTTGTAAAAAATCATATACGCGTTATAAAAATTACTAGTAAAAGTTGATTAACTGCAAAACAAATGGGCACGAGCTCTGCACGATAAGTGAAATTAAAATATCAATCTAGTTTAAAAGGTGCAAGAGTAAATTAGAAAAAAAATGTAAACACATAAAGCAAAACTAGGAAGGTACAGGAACATTAGCATATTTCTATATTACAATAAGAAAAAGAAGAAAAACAAAATAATGTCAACATACTTTTGACGTTTGATGTTGTCACTATAAATGTCATGTGTACAAGTGCAAATATTGCAACAATGAGAGCGCATTGAGTAGTTGCCAACAAAATTCATAGACCGAATGCAACACCATCAGTATATTACACTCGATTAAGGATCTATCGGAAAATAAAGCGTCTATGATATTTTCCTGGATGACATTCGCCCTGTTTAATTATAATTATTATTTCTAACATAGCGGCAACACTCGTACAACACATAAAGATTGGCGTATTGACTATCGGTGAGACGGATTGACGTTTTCATTAGATTTGAGAAGCCTTTTTGTCGTTGTTGAGTGGTTCATTTTTGTTTTGTAGAAGTTTCGTTACTGGATGATGTTATTTTAAAAGCAGAAAGAAGTCATTTGGTGCGATAGGCGAGGATTTTTGAAGTTGTCGTGGGATGGTTGTTTTTCCCGCCGATATGGTTGAAGAACTAGAAGAGTGTTTCTTCTCACCTTTGCTTCAAAGCTGTCGATTTGGAGT
This sequence comes from Odontocerum albicorne, assembly GCA_949825065.1. Lineage (NCBI taxonomy): Eukaryota > Metazoa > Arthropoda > Insecta > Trichoptera > Odontoceridae > Odontocerum > Odontocerum albicorne. Next base: position 45,574,469 of record OX463839.1, read on the forward strand.
GAAGATCTTGCTGGACGTGGAGCATCTTCTTCATAAGGATCAGTATTTGTTTCTTGAAATTCAAGAAGTCTCTTGCCAATGAAGTTAAGGCGAGAAAACGAGCGACATATCCAGTTCGACGGAACATCTAAAATGACGCTATCTCAGTCTTAAAGAACTCCATGATATCTTCCATATCGCCCTCTCCATATTTACTCTTCAATATTAAGTGACAAAAAAATTAACTTTTCTTCGCTTGGCACTTTATCTATCTTCAGCTAGCGATCATAAACAATCGAAATCTCAATTTATTACTATAGCTTTTATTATTTTGAGTTGACAGTTCGTTTGAAATTGAAGTAACGCATATTTTGATTCATTATATCAAATAATACATGATTTGAATAAAGTTTTAAGCCTAAAATTATTGCACTGATGCATAAGTCGAGATACTGTGGAATTGTTCAGTACTGAACAATTGTCAAGGTGTTTGGCGGAGTTATAACAACATAGATATTACAGAATGTTTCACTTATACCTTAGGAAGAAAATTGTCTTTGGATCATTTTATACTTTTACATTTTTTTTATAATTATTTATATAATTCTACTATTTATGTCTTAATTATAAGGTATTTTCAAATGTTTAATCGAGAATGTGACTTACAGTATTATTTCCCCACGACAAAAAAAAAACCTAACGCTAAAAGGCATGATTTAAAAAAAAATATACATTTATAACTAAGATATTTCAAAATGTGTATTATGTTTTTAGCTTCGAATTAAACTTGAAATATTACTTTTCACTGCGTAGTTCGTTTCTTGTTTAAATTTGTTTTTTTTTTTTCAAATATAATTGTGAAAACATTATATATTCTTTGGGATCACGAAATATTTTATATGAACATAAATTTAATTGAGTAAACCACAATATTGAAAACCTCCATTTCAATATTATTCTTGGTCCATATTTATATTTAAATGTGAAAATCTCACTTTAATATTAATGTTGAGTGTATTATTTTCGTTGTGTATGTACGAGACCTGGCTGGCGCGTTCATTGATATATGGAAATTAATTTCAACGAACCATAAAGAGGCCTAAATTGAAAAACTTACACAAGCTTTTCTAAAATAACGGGAATCGGTCCCGCAACCCTCAGACTAGAAATCCCTCAGACTGGAAGACAGGCGTCAGAGATCGTCATTTGATCTTATTCAAAGAATATGTCGATCGCTTTTTACATTTTTTTTTAATAATTCGGAAAAAATGTCCGTGTCATTCGAGACGATCAGCACAGCGCGGTGCTCTAAACCAGTAATTTTTCGATTTTGTATATAAAAATAAATGTTGGTACAATATATTAAAGAAAACGCTGACCTTAGAAATTATAGGTAAATGTGTATTTATTTTACCTGAAAAATAACATTAACTGAAACATTTTATTGTATTATAATTTATATATACAATATATCCTATCGAATTTATTGCCACGTGGTAACCCTTTCCAACTAATCAGAAATACGTTGGAGAAGCCTTAAGAAAAACCAGAAAGGTACCCTTTTTTTAAAATAACTAACGACGGGAGTCGAACCCTGCTTGAAACACATACGCCTTTCCAACCAGGTCACGGAGGTCGTCATAGACGACTATCTGGACCGAGAGAAGACGTTGGTCTTCTATTCCAATCACTAAAATATGTTAATGGTATACTACAGTTATTCTAAGAATGAATTGTTTGCGTCCCCACAAGTGGAAAAGGAATAACGTAAAATGATTCACAATAAACCGCCACTGTTAAGACCTGTAGTGAACTTAAATAAAACAGTGGTGAATACAAAATAAAAGTGTTTTAAAAAAATTATAAACATGACACCATACAGTGGAAAAAAAACTGATTTTCTAGGATTGAAGAAAAAAATACGAGGTAAGTCCAGAAAGTAAGTGTACTGAGGTTCTCACGACCGGATGGATTTTATTTTCGACATGTTGGCTACACTTCCGTGTAGCCTGACCCTTCCCCTCCACAACGAGACCGTTTCGAGGTCAGTGCGTTGAGAAGTGTCGACGCGACAACACGTTTCGTGAAAAATGTAAATCCAATCTCCCGCCAAGTGCGAAATACGCGGCGTCATTCGTTATCTCGTTTGGAAGGGAAAACCTCCGGTCGAAGTTTATAATGAGGTGAAAACTGCATATGGTGATAAAACTATGAATCGTACGAGTGTGTACAAGTGGTGTCGCGAGTTTAAAAACGGTCGTACGTCTGTGCATGATGATCAGAGGAGCGGAAGACCTTCAATTGTGACTGACGAAATTGTTTTGGGACTGTCAAGGCATAATTTTAATTGAATATATGCCTCAAGGGGAGACCATCAACTCTGCAAGATACTGTGAGACCCTAAAAAAATTGCGGAGGGCGATTCAGAACAAGAGGAGAGGCATGCTGACAAAGGGAGTCTGCCTGCTGCATGACAATGCCAGACAACACACGGCCAACGCCACGAAGGAACTGCTCGCCTCGTTTAAATGGGATGTCTTGAACCATCTCGCGCATTACCCCGACCTAGCACCTTCAGATTACTATCTCTTTACCTTCCTGAAGCTGTACATGGGTGGAAAAAGGTTTTCAGCCGACGAGGAGGTAAAGGAGGAGGTGGAGGGGTTGGCGGAAAACTACTTCGAGGAAGGCATAAAAAAGTTGATACCCCGCTTCACCACCTGCATTGAGAGGAATGGCGACTATGTCGAAAAATAGCTTACATATGTACTACGGTAACCACGTAATTTTTTTGTTTAAATAAAAAAAATTGTAACCTACAAAAATTCAGTACACTTACTTTCTGGACTTACCTAGTATATACATACTATCGTTTATGGTATAAACTCGCATTTAATAGCCATAATTAAACGTTTAATGAGTGTTTTACAAAAATAAATTACGATAAGATACAGCAGATGCCTAGTTAACTGGCGGCACTTTACAGGCGATAAATCTAGATCCATATATTTAAAAATATATATACTATATATTATACTCGTAGTATCCTCTGTCAGTTTATATTAGGTCCTTACATATGAAATTGGCGTTTTGTTTGGGAGGAACATAAAGTTGATTTTTTTTTAATATAATATATTTATTTAATCAAAGTATGTACCATTGCTATCTATGCACTTTTGCCATCTCATAGGTAGTTCATCGATCCCTTTACTAAAAAAACCATTCGGACGGGAATCAATAAAATCTTTGAAGTCGGTTTGGACTGCCCCATCGGAGTTGAATTTTTTCCCTTGCAAGAAGTTATCCAAATTTCGAAAAAAATAGTAATCTGTTGGGGCAAGGTCCGGAGAGTACGGTGGATGTCTTAGACATTCCAATTGAAGCTCTTCTAATTTGGTAGCCGTCTGTTGTGCAGTGTGTGGTCTAGCGTTATCATGAAGCAGCAGTGGCCTAGAGCGATTAACCAGCCTCGGTTGTTTAGCAGCTAGCTTTTCCATCATGGTTTGCAGTTGCTGACAATAGACATCTGCCGTAATCGTCTGGCCAGATTTAAGAAAGCTGTAGTGAACGACACCAGCACTAGTCCACCAAACGCTCACAAGTAACTTTTTTGGAGTCAATTTTCGCTTGGGGCATGGTTTGGCTGGTTCGGCAGGGTTCAGCCATTGAGATGAGCGCTTCCGATTATCATACAGGATCCACTTTTCATCACAGGTAATGATTCGATTCAAAATCCCTTCATTATTGTGCCGGTTGAGTAATGCAACGCAGCAGTCAACGCGCGTTTGTTGATTTGCTTCACTCAATTCGTGAGGTACCCACCTTTCAAGCTTTTTCACCTTCCCAATTTGCTTCAAGTGGATTAAAACAGTTTTATCACTAACACCGCAGCCTGCAGCTAACTCGGACGTGGTTTGCGATGGATCCGCTTCCACAATAGCCTTCAATTCTTCATTATCAACTTTGGTCTCCGGCCGTCCACGGGGCTTGTTCTGCAGGTCGAAATTTCCAGAACGAAAACGTTGGAACCAAAAACGCACTGTGTTTTCTTTTGCGGCACCGTCGCCATACACATCATTAATCCTTCGAGCCGTTTCTGCAGCACTGGTGCCACGGTGGAACTCGTACTCGTAAATAACGCGATATTTCAAGTTTTCCATTTTGTAAACTGAGTGACGCAAAGAAAAAAAACAATTGAGCAAAAAACAAATGAATTATAATTTTCGAAACACAAATACTTGAGTAAATAGCTGTATAAATTTGAATTTGGAATTCCTAACCAAAGAGAAGATATTTGAGATCAAAGTTGCCAGTACGGCAAAATGCCAATTTCATATGTAAGGACCTAATATTTGTATTTAATTTTGTCGTTTGCATATAAATAAATACCTTGAATTGATACAGAAGACACGAGAGCACGACACACATAGGGTAGGACAAGGGTGAAAGGCTGGTATATACGCAGAATAAACTTTATTTGGTCAGGTCTTATCACACATAAGTAAACGACTAACTTTTATTTTTAGTAATAAATTCCATTTTTGTATTTATAACAACATACGAATTAACAATCGTTGGATAGAAACCCATGGTTTTCCATGAAATCTGGTATTATTTGTTTTGAAAAACTTATATTTTAGAATTTTCCGCTTTTTATCACATTCTTCAAATTATATAGTCCATGTTCAAACTATTGATATATGCCCTATTAAGTGGCTCCCTAATAAATTATCTCAAATTTGTTTGTTCCCTTCGCATGTAGGTTTATCTAATAATTTGTGTTAAAATTATTTGAATTTTTAAATTTAACCATAAAACCTTGTTTCAGGTGTCGTCGGAAGTTATTACGTTCATCACTAGTGTCAGACATAAGAGTGTATAACAAAAAGTGGTTAACAATGAGTGCTCCACCCCGCGATATGCGCCCCCGGAGGCCACGACCCCCGGACCTCGAGACGTCAGCGGAATCCCAGATACATGAGCCCCCCTCACCGTCCTGCCGGCTACAATGGCCCGCTGCGGATTACGGACTGATATGCCCCTGCTTGCCGGGGAGGAACAATGTTGAGGACAGATCGAGGGTCATCGCTTCTGAGCCGGAGCTGATTCGGTCTCGGCCGCAGGGAAATGCGCCCCCCGCGAGGCCCCCTCGAGAGCGGACGCCCCGTTGGGGCTGGGGTGGCGGCGGAGTGCTACTCCTTGGTTTCGCCCTACTTAGTCTCTTTTCACCCGCCCTCACGATGTCACCAAGCGAAGGACTGAATTCGGTTACGGAAAATGGAGGTAAGTTTTTATTGCTAATTTTAATTTTTGTTTTATTATAAATTATTTTAAATATCCAGCTGAGTCTCCAAAAAAGGTAGATAAAAAAGGAGGATCAGAAAAACGAAAATTCTCATGATATTCTGGTGGAGTATAGTGCAAACTCAGGCAACGAAGATTCTAATGGCATTCTCGTAGATGATAATGTGCAAACTCGGGTAATGAAGATTCTTATGGCATTCTGGTAGATTATAGTCCAAACTCCGTCAATGAATACCACTGAATCTATGGCGAAACAACTATCATAACAATAACTACAAAAAGCTCGATATTTTTTTCTCAATGATTTTCCTCTTCGAAGGCTAGAAATCATTAAAATTTTTGATGCCGTCATAAAATACGAGTATGTTATTGAAATGGAACCACTCCCACAATATCACTAACCAAAAGCTGCATCTTCTTATCGTAATTCAACTGCAACGGCATTTTCATCTGCAATATCAGCTCTAATTTTTATATTTTCTCTGTAGCATCTAATTTCACATGCTGTTAGTTTTTAGTTTTTTATGGTATGATGGCTTGAGTGAATGTCGATGCTTCAACGCAATATCTACGAGTACATACACAATCCGCATAAGTTAGTTGGGGTTTAAATCGTTTCAGAAAAGATCGACGGTGAATTTTGAAGAAGCAACTTCGTGCCATCTTCACTCTGAATTTAATTTCTTGATAGTCACATTGATCATTCATTCAGCAATTCCAGATATTTGAAAATGTTTATTTTACTAACAAGCATACATTTTGATGTTGAAATATTCATACTCAAACCTTTTCCATTGCAAGCTGTGGTAACCCTCTCAATAAATATTAGCCTATTTTCTAAACTCTCAGGGTAAATGATCTCTTTAAAATGATTTTCCGCATTTTTCATCTTTTAGCCACCATCTATCTTCGTGTCCTTACATTTCGACTTTTTTTTTGTAATATTTTTTTATTTGTCAATAATGGTGGGTTCACATCCTGAGTTCAAGCGCCCTAGAAGAAAGTCTGCTTTCTAAACGCAGCTAAATAAATTGTTATTTTTACTGTTGAAAATGTGGATATTGGAGGCTCAATTTCAAAGGTACAGCCCGTTTCTCTGTATCATCAAACATTCCAGTTGTGCAGTTGATAGAAGACCTGCAAAGGTTTCCTTGTAGTTCGTCTTCCTATAGTAAGTTTTCTGCGGTTTTCTTACCAAATGTGTTTTTTCTAAACTTATGCTGATGCGGGGAAGTTCCTAATGTAATGACCGTAGCGACGATCATTCTTTAGTTACACTAAACATGTTTTTTGTTGTAATATTTTAATCTGCCAATAAAAGTGGGTTTGAATCCCGAGTAAGAGCGCCCTTGAGGAGAGTCTGCTCCTAAATATCGCTTATTATTATAACATAAATAGGAGCAGATATTTAATAGTCTGAAATACCGCGACACAATCATCGGTCCACGTCACTGCTTATCTTCCGTCACTCAGCGGAGATCAGCTGTGCGGCTCACGTGTCCCACCCAGCTTTCTGCACATTACAATACACAATGTATTCAGCCCTCGCCCCACCCCTGCCCGCCACAGCAGCTGTCATTTGCCTAATTCATAAAACATTGGGACCGCCAGCGGAGAAATATGTGGCTAAATGCGATTTATATATTATTTATTTTTCTATCTCAAAATATGGAAATACCTCGTAATGTTGTTGACTTTTGTACTTATATTGCTAGGCAGTTTGAACTTCAGGCCTTAAGCGACTTTATAAGAATATTTGCTGCGCTGAAAGTAATTTCCCTTCTCCCGTGACGTCAGACCTTAAGTCCGTCGTCACTACTATTCTTTTCACTCAGGTGTTTCGTCATCGAAGGAGAAGTCCCTTTAGGCAGTTCCTTTTATGTCAATACGTGACTTCTCGCTCATGAAAAATAAAAAAGATTTCGCTGTATGGGGACTTATTTTTTCCCCATAACAGCGCGTGGGTGGTGGTGGAATCGATCTGAACTATAATCATTCTACTAAATATCATATTTTTAGTCTAAGGTAAGCCTTAAAGTTATTTAATAACGTGGTTTTTAGTTTGAAAAGAATCGAAATGATTTGAAATAACAATTTTGAAAGTAACGATCCGACAGCCTGCCGGGTGGTACATTTGTCAATCAAATTTGTTAATTGACAAATGAGATAAGAGAGAGAATCGATCGAATGTGGAACAACACAATTATAATATATTTATAATTTATAACCTCGTTTAGAGTGCAGACTCTCCTCAATGGCGCTATAAACCGGGAATCGAATATACTTCAATTAAAATATTAAAGACGTAAGCTAACAATATGTTGATTGTTAGGTTAGAAAGGTTTGGCGGCTGCGGCCATTAGATTGGGCACTTCCCCATACCTGCGTTCTAGTAAAAGAAATTGTTAAGAAAATCATAAAAACTTGCCAAAAAAAGACTAACTAAAGATAAACCTTTATAGATCTTCCAGTATGTGATATTGACATATTATGATTTAGGTGAAGTGTACGTGTTTAGTGTAGATATATATAAAAAAAATATAAGATCTCTTGAAGTCTGAAAGACGACGATCATTTGGCAGGCCAAGAGATGGAAGGACAATTTCACAAAAAACGATCCATACTTGGAATAAATACTTAAGGCTTAAGATAGTGAATGTGAATCTAAAGGAGATCCAATTATAAAGCTAAAGACGATTAAAATGTAACATTGGTCTTTTATCTTTCTCCTCGTGATACTTTCTTCTCGCGGTGGCTGGCGTCTCTTATCTGAGATTGCCAACCATCATGGCACTCCTATTCACTACAGCCCGAAACAACTCGGTAGAACTGCACCCACGCCTCTCACAAGTTCTTAAGTCAAGAGACTTCTTCTGCCTCGTTTCCATTGATTTTTTCCCAATGATCTGTCGTGTTATAATTTATGTTGTGCCCTTCATTGTGTAACTGAGATTTAAGTCTTAAGTAGTTCTCAGTCCTTAAATATACGCGTAAACACATCCACATTTATTACACGATCTTTACAGGGAATTTTGATTATGTACTCGTATGTATGGTAGATCCTTTCTGTAGATTTTATTTCTACACTACGTTTATTGTACTAAACTTTATGCATCACTCTTGAAGATACTCGTATACTCATGTAATATCTGGATATGAGTATCTCCACGTAGTCTCTCGGATTCACGAAAGAGGCGAGCATCCACTGAATGCCATTTAAATACATTTACCTCACAAAATGACACCTCGGTTGTGGTTTGAAATTTTACGAGACACGGTGACAGTATTGCTCCGAATTTCACATTTTCGTTATCTTTTGTGCTTTTGGTTGCATGTAATTCATAACTATCTTATTAAACTAAGACTGATTTTTACTCTGTTGATAATTGTCAAAAATAAAAGCATAAACTGTATTGGAAAATCATATCTAGGCGGCCTAAATTCCCAATTTTTTATATCTTCTTTACTAAATACTCCTGTACGGAATTAAGTGATTAGAGATGAACGTGCACTCGAGACTGATGTACATATACTCGTATTAAGTAAAGTAAAGACGAGCACTATAAGATGACTATCATAAAATATAAGATGATAGTCCACAACTTTATTTTTATGCCAACTTTGATATATGGGAGTAAAAAGTAGAAGTGGAAAAAAACTGATAGGAATCGAATAAATGCTGTAGAAATACGTGCACTGAGAATAATACATGGAGTGATAATGTATGGCAGATTACGGAATAAATGTGAACTGAAGGCTGATGTGTTGATTAAGATGAAGAGGAGCACTCTGAGATAGTTTGGACATGTAGAACGAATGAATGAAGAACTACTCATGTGAGTGGAAGGCGTGAGAGGGGAAGACCTAAGAAAGTATGGTTGGATTAAGTGAATGATATTTTGAAAGAAGGAAACGTAGAACGTCAGAGAAATCATAGAAGTTATATGGATATAGAAGAGGCGAAGGATATGTGTCGAAATATGAGTCGGGTGCTCTGTCCTTTCTGCCTACTCCGACCAGGAAATGGCGTGATGGTTTGTATGTATGTGTATATGATAGTCCTAAAGTTCAATGGTATAATGATGAATACGCTGGAGTTTCGCAACTTTGTGGGTTGCCAACTCCTTGTCGGATAGGTGAGTGTGTGATTTATGTAGATAATGTTTTCATTTAGTTTAATATTAAAAACAATAAAATATTCCGTAATCCATTGAACGGAAAGTTTCTCGTGCTAAAGATGATATCCTCTTCAAGTGCCTCTCTGAAATGCGAATAAAGGCATTAAAATATTCCGTAATCCATTGAACGGATAGTTTCTCGTGCTAAAGACGATATCCTCTTCAAGTGCCTCTCTGAAATGCGAATAAAGGCATTAAAAGTCTCGAAAAAATTATTTTATTTTCAGGTTTTATATTTTATAAACGTTTCTTGAATGGGATCAATAAATATAACCTTGATTTCAGTTTCCACGTCAAAACTTTGAATATTTTTTATTGCACTATTTTATACATTTGTAAACACTGATTCAAAGTAATGATTAGATATCGAGTCAGGTTATTCGATAACAATGTTTTATTAAAACGTTTATAGCAATTTTCTACATAAGTAGATAATTAATAATGATTAACATAAACAAATAGTTTAAGTGGGGCCCATAAATATATATCATATTTTTGAGACCCTCGACACAGTCGATTTCTATAAAAATACACCGTTACTGTTCAATATTGATATATCCAATCATACATACCTTTATATAAATAGTTTGCTCAATATAAAAGGAGGGACCTGCTTATACAGTGTTATACTTTCGTTGTATACACTATAACCGGGTTGATTTATTATAATATATTCTAACCATCCACAAAGATGTTAAAAAAGCCTCAAGTGAAAACCAGACTCAAGCCATTTTTATAAATTATATTGGGTTCAACAGTAATTGAATCCGTAACCCCGGGCTCGGAAGTCAGACGTCTCACCAACGATGCCACGGAGGTCGTCACGCCGGAACGTTGTTGACTTAGGATATAAAAATATTACTCAGTGAGATACAGGCAAAAGCCTAGTTTACTGGAGATACGACAAATGAAAGGCGACAAACCCAGATCCATTAAAATTATGTATTCTTAATTAAATTACCTGTTGTTTTTTTGCAAATTATGTATATTTATTGTCATGTGTAATAATAATAAAAAAAAATTGAATTATTTCCTGGAATTTGTTTTTTAACTGAAATTAGGCCACTGAGGTCGCCCTTGTTATGAACGTGGTTTATAAATAAAGTAAAAATAATATTTTTTTATCATGTAACTTCGTAGATGCGGATTGTAACGAATGCTCTCATTTAGCGAGGACGGTATGTTACCTAAATTTGATTAAATATAAAAAGAAAGATGACATATATATATACTTACAGTATGTGACCTGTTTTTGGTTGTTCAGTCCGCCCCTACGCCGTTGTACGTGGCTATCCATTTATTGGTCACTTCCAAGAATTCGGCCGCCTTCGTTCTACGTAAATGTTTCAATCGGAGACGTGAAGCCGGTTTTCGCTGACTCTCCTTAATAATATTCTCATTTTTAATTAACATTTCAATATTTCGATCATTCCTATATTTATACTGTCCATGTTTACTTCCAACAACTTTTCACATTTAGTATGATCTAATATTTAATTTTAAAATATACTTACTGAGAAAAATACGTTATTTATGTGGACTTATATCTCAATCATATATATGTAACGTATATGTTATTGTAAAATTACATATTAAAAAGAACTTTCAATACAAAACGATGTTGTTTCTTAAAAATGTCTCGAGCGAGTAAAAATTGTATTAGGTTTTGTTTCCATCTGTACATCATTTTGTTAAATTTTAAAACAAATTGTATATTAAAATGATTTTTAAGAGAAAAGGGGTAAAAAATATTACCTTTCTCTGCAATAAGGAAATTTATTTCTCCATAACTTATATTTTCTTTTCCCTTTCCATCTTTTATCTCCTTCCCAATATTTGGTAACATTCAAATATTGTGTTTTTACTTTTTTTGGTTTTTTTTTATTTTAATGCTATAAGTATGTTAATTTTTTTTTATTGTAACGTTCCTTTACTATATACGCAAGAATTTAGACTAACTCTTGTCCGGTTAGTTGGAACAGATTGCCGTTTGGCAATGAACTCGACATTTGCATATTTTACAATCAAGTGTTGTTTTAACCTCATAAACAAAAACAAATTATAAGAAATATAGGTATAAGGGATAAATGTGTGTAGAAGTTAAGTTATTGTCATGTGGCAATCACTTCCGACCAACCAAAAATACGTTACAGAAGCCGTAAGTGATTTATGGTTTTAAAAAATCGGATTGAAAGTCTGACGTCTTACCAACTAGGTCACAAAGGTCACCCCATTTAAAGTGCAACGGCCTTAACGCGCATAGGTGTGGAAATATTCGTGCAATAATAGCATCGATAATAGTTATAATAATAAAACGACAACATTTAGCGCCGTTTAGAGCAAACTCTCCCAATGGGCACAACTAGAAACTAGAACTCATTATGATTGACAAATTATAACTACTACAAAATAAATGTATATAAATTGTGTTAGGATAGGAATGTAGTGGCTGCGGCTATAAGATTAGGTACTTCCCTTCATCTGCAAATGTTAAAAAAAAATGTTCAGAATTCGGCGGAAACTTACCAAAGGAACGCGAATTAAAAAAAAACCTTTGTATATATTTCAAAATGTCATAGTAGTAACACATTCCACTTAAGGTGTAGTGTTATGTTATATTATGTTCATATATAATCATAAATGATAAGACATCCCAAAAAGGGTTACCTACAAGTGCTTCCTCAAGCTGCAGTCGCCACCCATATCCCTAATACTTAGAGGAAGGTAATTCTACGCCACGAGCCCAGCAATGGCAAAGCCTTGTCATAACACTCCGCCTTATTGGATCGGTTTGGATTTTTTTTTCGGTGTTGACGAAATCGACCTCAAAATTATACTCCTCTCTGAAGGAACATCCCTCAGACACAGATTCGAAAGATACAATGGAGACATCCCATTAAAAGACTTGAAAGAGAGACAGTTCTCTTTAAAAACATAGTAATAGGACGTTTTAATACCGCTGTTTACTGAGTAACATCACCTCAGTGGTGCATTATTGTGTATGTACTCGTATAGTGTTCATATTCTGATCAATCTGTTATTTGTTTAACTTTTCGTATTTTACGAGCTCATATTAATATATAATAATAATGAATTCGCGAATTCGCTCGGCTTAAAATAGACATATCATCATAGAGTAACGATGGCCGAACTAGTTATTGTAAACAAATTTATTACAGCGCCTTATTAGCTATAATGGGCGACTGGTGCTTCTTCCGTGCAACTTTCACATGGAACTATGTTTGTGCCTATGGACCCATCCCTACCTAACAAATTTCAATATTGTAGCGCATTTATAATTAAGTTCGAATAATATTTACACGATTTTTACGAAAAATTATATATTGTCCAGAAATTAGTTTCGTAGTTCTCGGAAAGATGTCGTTGGAACAAAATTTTCGTTCTTAAATTTATTCGAAATGCGCTGACTGTAAATTATTATGAAAGGTGATAGTTAAGCTTATTTTTTTCGGCTTCCTTTACCCAAATTGTTTGAGCTGTTTTGATCGGTGTCATTTTGAAGATGTAACCAAATATGCTGTTATTTCGGTGTTGGGTGCTTTATTACTAGCGCAAAGGAAAAAAATACGACACAAACCATAAAATATGTATGTACAGTGTATGGCGACGATGCAGTAAGCGATTGTATGTGTCAAATGTGGTGTAAATAATTCCGTAATGGTGATGCGACACTCGAAGCTACTGTCCGCTCTGGAAGGCTGATTAACATTCATGACGACCAAACGATGCCTAGATCGAGAATAATCATTCTACGACACGAGAGACGGCTGAGATACTGAAAATATCAAAAACCATTGTCCACGAGCAATTTTCGTTTGAATTTGTTCTAAACATACGAAATTGCTTTCCGGACAGATCAATACAATTAATTGTCTAGTTTAAATCTCCCGTGATAATCGGACTCACTTTCACACTCAGTTGTGCCAGTCCGGTGGGCAGTTCCTTCTTCGTAACTTAGTGATGTCGCCGCTCATTATAAATAAAGAAGATTTCGATATTCTATGATCACGTTGGATCTCTCCGTGGTTGCAGTCCTAAGACTGGTTTGCAGCAATTTCAACTCTTCTCCTCCATTCCCCCCTGTCCTGTGCGGCTCTTTTTAAATCTGTATATGTTGAGCAGCGCACATCCACCAACAGGTCCTCCAGGTACTCTCGGCGTGGGCGTCCCCTAGAGTTTGTCCCCTCGGTCATACCCTCCATTATGGCATGCAAGAGGCCCTCTTGTATTATATGACCGATCCATCTTGCACGCCTTTCGGACAGGATCCTGAACAGGCGCCTTCCTCCTTCGATTCGTTGGAGAACCTCTTCATTTGTGATGCGGTCTCTCCAGGAAATTCCTAATAGTCTTCTATAGGACCACATTTCAAAAGCCTCTAGTCTTCGTCTATCTCTTTCGGATAGGCACCATGTCTCGCAGCCGTACATCAAGATACTCCATACATAGGTCTTGATGAGGAGTATTCTCAGTTTAAGGTCTATATTATTTGATTCTATTATTTTCGACCTTTTATTAAATGCAAGTCTAGCCTGATGTATACGGCTGTCGACCTCGCTCTTGGACCGACCGTCCCATGTTATTTTGCTCCCGAGGTAGACAAACTCCTTGGTGTTCTTTAGTGGTTTACCCGACATCACTATTCTCATCTGGTGTTGCGCTCGGCCTACAGTCAGCAGCTTTGTTTTGTCTTTATTTATCTTCATACTGTAGTTATTTTGAAGAATGCTTTCCATAGTTGTTAAGGCCTCTTGTAGTTCCTCTTCACTTTCAGCAACCATAGCAATATCGTCAGCGAACCTTATCATATCCACCTTTTGCCCGTGTATCTTTACACCTTCTCTGTGACTCATTCTCTCTCTCAAGTCGTCAATCGCGCTCTGTATATAGGCGTTAAAAAGAACAGGTGACAGAGAGCATCCCTGCCTTACCCCTTGTCTTATATTGGCTTCCTTTGTGTCCTCGTCACATCTGATTATAGCGGCCTCATTCTTGTATAGCGCCGTGATAGGATCGAACTGAACTGGCGGGTTTAATTTTAAAACTTTTTTTTAAATGGGTGGAATTCACAAGACGCCATTATCTCACGTCATCTATGCGTATCAGGCATCCAACTTAACGATAGTGAATGTAAATCTAGTTCGTAGTGTTGTCAAGTGTAGGATTTATAATGTGTTAATACTAGAGCCTTATGAGGTAACATATAAGTTGATTTTGTACTAAAAATGCGACAATTTAGATAACTGTTGAAGTATAGAAATGTGTAAGGTTAAATCTGCAATGTAAGATTTTTTATTTGAAAGGTATTTTCGTATGAAATATGAAAAATTTGGAAATAATATTTTTAATTCGTTTATTTTCAGATTATCTTTATTTTAAAAGAGTGTTTTGCGCAATTTTTGTCTTTTCGGTCAAAATAATTTTCTTAAACGTGCATTTAAAAGAACGATTCAAAATTCAATATTTTATCTCTTTCATTAGATTTTGATAATGAACGTTGGTCAGTTAAAACTGGCGCAATTATTTTGGTCGCAGATTGTACCAACAAGCTCGAGTATTATTTGATAATTGTTTTAAAGGGGGACGTTCTATAAAATATTACAAAATTTTCCAAATAATATGAACATTTGTAAACTCCAGCGCTAATATTTATTCATGCTCGATGCGACCTCAAAATAACATGTTATATTTTTTGAAGTAATCATCTAAAATGAAATTGAAGCTGTAGAAAAATATAAATAGTATATAATGTATATATAGTGTATCTTGTCTAGTGGGCCTAGGTGAATGTTCTTAGAATCCAGGATATGGTTTAAATTTTTGAGTATATCCTTGATATAGTTTAATCAACCTTGAAATGAGTTAACGCTTTAAAGGTCACTCACTGTATAAATCATTCTTTATTATAATTATGTATATGCGTTTATCGCATATGCAGATTAAACCGCAAGAATTTTAATGTAACAAACTTTTATCAATCAGTTGTTCTCGTAAATAATCAGACTTTCATGAATGAAGAAACATTTCAAGCTTATTTTCATTCACAGCTCCAAAAGGTTGTGGTATTTCATTGTTGCAAAATATCAAATATGTTTATCCTTTTTTTTGCAGATTGTTCTTATTGTATTTAGCTTTATTATGAATCTTAATGAGAGGTTAAGATTGTAGAAAGAAGTGTGTTAAAAAATGTGCGCGCTGTGTGGATATACTCCGACAAACTGGAGCAGGTTAATGTGTTCTGTTATATGGGCAGTGTTATTAAGTTTGATGGCTGACTTGAAAAGGAAATTGTAAGAAGGGTAGCGACAGGGAACAAGGTAAACGGTACAAAACGCGCTATATCAAAAGTAGCACAAATGTTTACATAACAGTGTTTAGGTGCCCACCTTGACATATGGAAGTGAAAATTGGTCTTGGCCGACGGATAATAAAGTATGATTAATGCTATGGAGAAGTTGAGTGAAAAATTCTCAATTCTCCAGACTCCGTCTCCCATATGTAGTTGCGTTTCTTCATTCATTCTAAATTTGTCTATTTTTTCTTCTATCTATTTTTTGTATGTTTATGTCACTGCACTGCGTGTATGAATATAATATTTATGTTTAACAAACACTGTTTATTCCACTTTTTTTATGACGGTATAACCCTACCGGTTTCAAGGCTTTCACCTCATCTTCAGGGGAGCGTAAAGTTGTTTACGCTCCCCTGAAGATGAGGTGAAAGCCTTGAAACCGGTAGGGTTATACCATCATAAAAAAAGTGGAATAAACAGTGTTTGTTAAAAATAAATTACAATGTCTTTAAACCTCCACAACGTTAATGCCTTAACTATAAACAACAATATTTATGTATGTATATGGATTTAAAATGTCCGTATTACTTCAACCTTCTTAAGAAGTAAAATAAATATTTTATAAATCTGCCGAGTTATTACCGTATGTCAACTACCTCCAATCAACCAGAAAGATGTCACAGAGACCTTAAGTGAAAACCAGAATAGAACCCTTTTACAAAAAAATCTGTTACCAACGGTAGTCGAACTCCCAACCACAGGACTGGAAAATAGGTTTCTTGCCAACAATTCCACAGAGAGGGGACGAGAATCTATGAATTATTATCTCTCCAAGTATTCGCCTACGCATGCTCATGGGCTTCCTTCAATTGAGGAACTTCGTAAGTATTTTTCCTTTCCCACTCTTAGATTACTACTAGCAAAAAATAATATATTTTTTAGATAATAAGAATTTCATTAGTGTTTTTACACCTGTCCCGAGGCTCTATTCAAATAGTCATATTCGATTCATACAACAAGAGCAATGCTTACGTTTGTAACGAGGCTATAATATTATGGAATCCCGAAAAGACAACGTAGAAACTTTTGGTAAATAATTAGTTTTGTTTGTATTGCGTGCGCCTTTTCAGCAGTCAATCAGTGAGATAAAAAACTACCCTAATTACAGTATAAATGTTAATAAATGAGTAGTCCTTAATATTATTCAGCAGACTTTCTTATGATTAATTGCCTTGTTGAGATTGGGCGGACATACGCATTATCTCGATCGAAGGCCCCAGTTATCGATCATTCGGAGTGGCTGGCATTATCGCATCAAATGTTTTTTCTAGTAGTCAAGTGTAGGAAGGTTTTTGGCACAGAAATGTTCATTTAAGAGATCACTTTCCCTGATATTCATTCGCAAAGTACCCCTCAACACACGCGAATTGGTGATGCCGACATGTTAAATACCGTGGCCGAGAGATTATATTGTCTTGGACTCCGATATTTGTGCCTTCGGGTTGACAGTTGACTTCTATGGCCTAATTGTTAAGCTTGTCTTCAAACCCAGGGAGTTGCGGGTTTGATTACCGCTATAACCCAGTTTTTTTTTCAAAAAGGAATGGGTCTGGTTTTTCTGCAGGTTTGTTTAAAATCTTTCTGGTTTTTTGCAATAGATTATACATGGCAATAAACCCTTCAGATTGTACTGTATACAACGAAACTGTAATACAATACATAAATTATTTGTGTTTGTACGTACTCAGTTTCACAATCGTATATGTTAAAAACACTTCCACACTCAGACAGCCAACAACACTCGCGCATGTCTAGTGTAGCCGAGTATTATTACCAAACATCATCACCATCATGCCGTGTTTCTTTTGGGGTATTGGACATTTTCACTTCATAGTATCCGGGCAAGAACATTTCGTTTCTGTTACGTCCGTACAAACTTGTCATAGATACTGTCGTATTGTAAAGGGTTTTCACTCTTTCAGAATTTGATTTATCATGCTATGTTTTTCTAGGTTTTCCCAAAATTCTCGTATCTTCTTTACTACTCGTGTAGATAATTATTATTTATTCATTCTTAACGGCTGAGCCTTTACAAATATTCAAATTTCAATTAGAATTATAAAAAAAAGACAAAATTGAGACGAAAACAGCAATCAAACAAACTTCAAAACATATTACATACCAAATATTAAAATCAACAACATTGAAAAAACTTGAAAACGCAGGTGACCGGAAAAACATTTAAATTATATGTATATGCCAAGCAGAGAAAAAAATTAATAGTGCATAAAAATTACAATTGTGTGTTTTGATTCAAAATCATTAAATTGGCAAATGGTTTTTTAAAATCTTTCATCCATTCATTATATCGGCGTGACCGTTATTTCAATGCGTATTCTTTCATAATGTCCTTGATCTTTGTTACCAGACAAACTTTTAAATTCAACTAGAACCTTTTTTTTGTACCATCGAAAAACGAATCCAAAAACCCGGGGTGAAAGATGAGTTATTGCCAACCAGGCCACGGACGTCTACTACGTTATTGATAAAAAAAATACTGAAGCAATGCTGTATAAATGAGTGCACTTACTTGGGGTGACAATGTATAACAGAATGCGGAATGGATTGATTAGGGGTGAATGTGGACTTAAAGCTGGTGAGTTGATTAAGATGAAGAAGAGCACTCTGAGATTGTTAGGGCACGTTGAACGGATTATTAAAGCAAGACTAACATAACAAATAAACAGTGCCAAAGTGAGTGGAAGGCGTGATGGGATGTACTCGTATGTATATATAATCAATATTGGATTTATGTGTCCCCCCTGAACGACGAATAGATAGATGTATTTTCTCGCAAAGATTTTGTCACATCTGCCTGTAACTTTCTTACTATTGAGGACATTTCTGTCAGTATTTTCCTTTCCCACTCTCGCCTTCCTCTACTCTTGCGCAGGGGGCAGGCGTGATATTAAAACTCATTTCAGCCAAATGGCGATCGCAAATAAATCACGATCCTCCATCACACGATGGAATTCCAAGAAGTCACTCAACACGTCTTTATTTAGGCTTATTCTTCCTTGTGCCAGAGAGAGATTATGGGCAAGCAGTTTGGTTTTTTGGATTCATAAATCCGCAGTTTCGCATGAATGTATTATCTGTAATTATCTCATGTTTCACATGAATGTAATTTTTATTTATTTTTGTCTATATCACTGTACATATGTACGAGTATATGTGTATATATTCGCAATCACTAAATGACCTTTCGATTGAGGCCAAAGGGGTGTTGTTCCGTTTTTCTGTTAGTACCCCGATTTTTTTAAATATACATATATGATTGAAGCCATATGTGTCCTTAAATCCCCGAATATTAGATGGACAATGCCTATGTCATTCCAGTAACCGGATACCTTCCCCTTAGATGTACAGTTCATTACCGCGCGGCATTGCATCTAATTCTCATCTGTTTTTCATGGAAATATTTCGTAAATGAAACATCTCTCTGGATGGTTAGAAGAGATTGCTGCAATACGCCCGCCAGATTCTACTGTATAAAATGAAAGTGTAATGTATGGGTATTTTTTTATTAACCATGAAATATCTTTTTAGTTGGCTTGATATTTTTTGCGCATACAAGAATAATCTATAGTTTTTAATATCTCAAATAAACCGTAAATGATGATTTGTGGGTTGGGTCCATTTGGCATGTAAATGTCAAAATTCTGAAGAAGAGAATCAGATCCTTAGACCAGTAGATGAAAATTGTGAATACTTGGTGAAAATCTAACTTTGATTTTAATTTTATGAAATTAAGTAATTTCTAACGGAAATGTTCTTGGAAAAAAAAACAATTCAAAATTTCATGTGCGCAAAACTCATCACCTGACGAAAAAGACAAGGTGTGAAGACACAGAAACTGTTGGTGATCTCTATAAAACAACGGTGAATAAAAAGACATGGTGTGAAGACACTGAAACTGTTGGTGATCTCTATAAAACAACTGTGAATAAAAAAAAATTATTGCCTTAAGCTCAAATATCAAATGTTCATTTATTTTTTTCAAAATTAATTTTAACAGTTTTATCTCAAAATAGTCATCAAAAAATCTATTTTTCGAATCATCTATTGTACAATCACACACTGTTCCAAATACTCAAATATTATGGAAAATACAAGTGTTATTCGTTTTTTATTTACACAGAGATAAAACATCTATCAAATTACTATAGCCCTCCATGGTTCAATGACGCTTTTCTATTAACTGGTGGTTTCGAGTTCGATGGTGAACAAATTGTTGCTGTTTTTTTTTCGAGTTCTGGTTAATAAAAAATTACCTTAAATTGTAATCATGGCGGTGTATGGCCGCACGGTAACGTACTGGGATTCCGTGGAAGGTCGTCGGTTTGAACCCCGCGCTCTGCTACTGCCCTCAAACGAAACATACACTTTTTCCGTCTAGTGTTCGAGGGTATAAGGAATACCTATGACTTCGGTCATATCTATTATGTTTTTTAAATCCGTGAAAGGTGCATAGCCATGATATAATGCGCTGGAATGTTTCGGGTTACCAGTCATATCCAGCGGTGTACTACCCCCCCCCCCTCCCCCAGAATAACTATGGTTTCATATATAGTATATTCTTGAAAAAATAAGTTCGCCATATTACGTTGTATTCAATAAAAATGTAATGATTAAAAATCAAGTTAACCGTTTCGTTTTCCTTCCAAATGAACGTAAACAAACAACATTAATCAAGTTAAGAAAACACCGAGCCCCTGTACTAACTCAATGTGTCAAGATTTGTTTTTGAACGCAGGCCTTAATGGCAAATAATAAGCATAATATGCAAAACCTTTCAGCATTGAAGGTCAAGTTCAGCAAATGCGAAGAAACGAAGAAATCCTTGCTTAAAATTCACATTTTAAAACGGTCCACCTCGTTGTAAGAGCCGGTGCAAATCAAACTTGGCCAAATACACGGAGGTTAAACAGAGACAAATATTTTTTGGAAGCGTATTGAGTTAAAACAATTGTTTATTTGTTTCGTGATATTGAATGCCGCCAGAGTCTGGAATCAGTTACCGGCTGTGTAAGATTCTCATCCTCGGCTTGCTTCAAACAGCAAGTGCAAACAAAAATATTGCATTCTTTTTCAATTACGCGATGTCTTTCTCCATTACTCATATTTTCTTGCTCTTTTCCATCTTCTTCCTCCTTTATTATTCTTTGGTGATATTTTCATGTATTTTGTTGTATAATTTTTTTTTCATTTGATTTTAAATGCTTTCATTATGTAGAGCTTTTTTTGCTTTTTGGAAATAATGCACCTTTTACCCAGCAATTTACACTAATCTACGTAACTCTTGCTTGGTTGGTTCGAAGAGATTGGCGTTTGGCGATAAACTCGCAATCTTTATATTTTACAATAAATTGTAAGAATAAATAATATTTTATGAACTTTTCCATTTGCCCATGCTGTTATTATTGAAATATTGAGTTCAGATTTCCTTCACGTCCACTTATAAGATATGATACTTGAGATGGTTTTCGTTTGGTCATAATGAGAGAATGAGTTACGGAACACATATATTTGTCTGGAATTAATGGAAAGCGACCAAGAGGTAGACCGAGAAAAGAGTGGAATGAGATTTTGATGAATTTTAACTGAGGGAAGGTAAGTATGAGAAACAGGAAAGCATGTATAATTATATGTATGGATATGGACGAAGGTAAAGCTGTGTGTATGTATAGGTAGAAACGCGTGGAAATTAATTGTCTCTGCCTATCCCAAATGGGATATACAATATAATTTATGGCGACGATTGACTTTCAAACGGGAGGTTTCGGGGATCGATTCTCGATGGAACCTGAAAAAAGAGTTTCAGTCCGGTTTTCGCATAAAGTCTAAAAATTCTGGTTGGTTGGTACAATTTACCATATGGGAAAAATCCCGCTAATTTATGCTGTGTACTGCAGCATTGTTACATAATACAATATTTAAAAACGGTATTTTTTCCTAAAAGAAAATAAAAACGAATTTATTGCTTGCAGTTCAATTTTATTGAACCCATCCAATATGCAACAATATCTGTATCAAAAATTACCTCGATTCGTCAAAATGTCATTAAAATTTGACGAAACTTAGAAAAAAATGTATAATTTACTCGTTTTTGAAATAAGCGCATTAATGTAGACGAATTTCTGCCGTATTTTAAGACTAAAATATAACTCGTATTTTTTAATACTCGTGATTATGACCTAAATTCACAGTCCAGCCTAAATACTTTATACTAATTTTTTATCTTAAAATTTCTTGATTTGTATTCAGCCATACGTTTCAAACATTCAAGGGAGGTAATTAAACCAATTAACTCCCATATTTAAGGAAATTACGACAAATTTGTACGAAATCCAACTATAAATACTATTTTTTCAGTAAAAAAATAGTTCAGTTTTAATATTAAGGTCGGACTATTTTTTTACTTTCGTACTTTAACATATCCGAATTGGTAATACGGACATATTGACGAGCATGGTTGGGACACAATAGTGTCGTCCTTCGAGCATTCGCCTTTAAAACCAATGGAGTATGCACGGAACTCGCGATGCGTTATTGCACATGTTGACATGTCGATCGCACTAGAAGAGACAACAATACTCGCACATGTACTCAATGTGTACGAGTATTGTTATCAAACGAACATGTTTAGAGTTCTCGCAAAATAAGTATATAGACCTTCGGGTATAGGATGGTTTAAAAGTAGATTTAGTAAAATATATGTATTTTTTTATTTACCTAATTAAAAAAATAAAATATCTCTATTGTTAAAAAATATTTGTTTAACAATTCACCGCGTCATAAAATAACTATGTAGGTAAGTAATGTATAATTATGTTGAAAATTCTTATGTCATATTGATGTAATTGAATTATTTGTAACTGCCTATCTTTCGTAATTATTGTATTTTTTTATATATTCACAGTAATTTTCCATTACATGATTAACCCTAATAGTTTATTTATTAATTACAGGAATTCAGTTTATTCTTATTTTTTTCTCCGGTTACTTTTGAAACTTCACAATACAATTTTTTTTGCGTGAAATTGCCTAAAATGTTCTTACACATTCGCTATTATATATTTCGATTGTTTTTTTTCAAATGAAAACCACGTCCAACTTTTGAACACATTTTTTTTTAATTTGAAAATTAAACTATTAAATACTTTCGGGTGATACTGTAGCTGAGGGCGAAGACGGACGAGTGACCAATGACAGACTAGAATAGGCTCAATACACTGATGCATTGTACGTACTATAGAAACAATTTTGAATGTATTTGTAAAGGTCTTTATATTTTGCGGGAACTATACCAGAATGACATAATTTTTTTGGTACCTTTGGGAATCGAACCTCGGTGGATGTCAAGCGTCTTCCCAATTAGACTACGGAGGTCGTCCGGGTCGAACTTTAAATTCGGGCATATGTGTGCTACGGTGTTTTGCTTGAAAACTGCATCTCGAAATGATTTTTTTCATGAACAGTAGTGAATTGTGGGCTTGGCTCAGTTTGATTGACACCAACTCATATGTCAAAAAAATGACTTGAATAATATTATTCTCCGCCGCAGCTGACAGAAATAAAGACTGACACGTTAATCGAATATTTTTATCTATATCCGCGCACTAAATATTACAATAAATTAATACACATTTTCACTAGCTTTGTTTGATATCGTGTTTTCTGCAAAGTATACCGACACTTAATTTATGTGAATTCAGAACACCTTAGGCCGAGACCACTCCAAAGTGCTTCGTTAGGTGCTAAGCTAGGTTTTACGTGACTCATATACTAGGTGACTTCATGCCTGGCCACACTAAAGTGCTACGCACAAATTCATTTGACAGTTGGGAGCGGTTGAGTTGGCACACGATGTCACTCTCAAAACTAACCAATTTCATTACAACTTACCATCTTTATTTACTTTCGGTGCAACTTCATTCCAAAGTGATTTTGTTACTGGTACATTTTTCCATAATTTGCTCGATGGGTTCCACAAAGGCTCCCTTTTATACACAGCTGTCATTAAAACTTCCGCCATCTTGTAAATTAACCAAGACGTCTGTTCGCTAGGAGATTCACTCGATGACTAATCGTCATGCAACGTGGCGCGAAGCGTGCAGTGTGGCTACTGCGATAGTATGCGGTACGTTGGTTCGTTAGGATATGTCGCCTAACTCGCAGCATAGCTCTAAGCATCAAGCGAGGCTCCTACCTGTGTGGCCGAGGCCTTAAGAATTGAGTAAAATATCGTTGTGTAAGGTGCTTTTTCTTCTGTCTCTTCAGTTAGATTTGTAGTATGTTATCATGACTGGCTATCTCGAGATATCCTTCCGTAGTTTTGAAATACTTCCAAACAAGCAAGCATGTCTGGAATGAATGGCGTGCTAGAAAGAGGTATGTCAAGAAAAAAATAAAATCGACGAAATTTTCACTGAAGGAAAGGTAAAAAGTAAGAGAAAAGAAGAGCATGTATGGGTGTGAGTGAGACAAAAGCTGTTTATGTGGGTAGGAGGGTTTGAAGATTTGTCTTCACTGCATTTACCAAAAGGGATATAGCATGATAGTTAATGATATGTGTGTGTATTTTATAATATTTTTTCTTCTTTCTCTTTCTGTGGTCTGTTATCATCAAGACTGCCTCTCTTGAGGTGATGAATCCCAGCTATCATTCCATCATTTTAAAAGTCTTCTTGGAAGACGACTACCAGCGAATATTTCATGCATTGCCACGTAGACAACTCTTGCGATTCCTATTCTTTCCACATGGCCTGCAGTGAAAAATTTTTTTTCCTGCAATGCCTCTGAAGGTTTTCATTTATTTTTTTCGGTGCATTCTTCTTGTGTTGGTTGTATCTACTCTAGACTCTATTCCATGAGTCATGATTAACCTCAAACATGCTTAGTAAAATTTTACCTTACTGTATAATGTGTATTAGTTTTTGTGTAAACTGCAAATTAAAAAATAATTTTGTTTATGAAAATTAGTTATTTCTTGAACTTGCATTATTCGCGTATTTTTATTTGTATTTTACACATTTTAATTCCCTTCGGTGACATAGCGTAATTTTCCTTAATTGTTTTTACAGTCTCTTTCTATCTCTTGGCCATGTTTTTTTTTCGTGTTACTGTATTCGTTTTTATTTATACGGGTCAATTTTTCCCTACCATCCCTTATAATCAGGAGTCTGCTGTATGCAAACAAAAATATAATTTTACAAAAATAATGTGTCATATGAATGAATATACTACATGTCGTGAATTTTTCCTTATTTAATTTGATTAACAATAACAATCTGGCGGGCTTATTGACGGGCGGCAGTATCTTCCAACCAATTTGACAAAATTAAATAAAGCAAGTTATATCGCAATAAATACGTGATTATTCCTTTTTATGAAAATTATGAACAATATTATCTTACATACTCGTAGTAAAAGTAAGAATGAAATATCAAAAAAAAAGGAAAAGGGAGAGATGATGGAGAGTAAAGAAAAATCAGGAATGAAACACGTTATATTACTGACTAGAAATTAAGAGTTTTTCAGTTGCTTCTTAAAGCATGCCAAGGAGGGAGCGAATCTAACATTGGTTTGTAACTGGTTCTCCAGTCTCATTACATGGACAGTAAAGGACGATGTAAAAAAAGAACGGCGATGAACTGGGAAGACCAATAAACAATCTCCTTGAGAATGCTCTTGCGGCTTATTTTGAATATATTTGAAAAACGAAACATGAGAGCAAATCGAGAAAATTTTACAAATGCGCCATACATCATTCTGCACGTCCTTTTTTGTTGTTCACTCGGCGCCACTTTGGAACGACCTTCCCAGGTCTATCATATGTGATTCAATCCATTACCATTTTTAAAGGAAAAATAAACATTTATCTCAAAATATTTCTCGGCTCTAATTCATATAAATTCAAATCCTTATTTCTATTTTTCTTGAGATTTATTTTTTGTTTAAATTTTTTGTTGCTATAACTCAAATGTTATATATTAATTCGTATATAAGTTTAAGATACTGTCATGGATACCGATAATACGAGTAATTTTGAAAGAAAAGCTGGTTGTTTGGTAGAAATTGTTTTACAGCGATAAATCCGCTAGATGTAATTTACATGAAAGTGAGAAAGGCGCCGAGACTCATTTGCATACTACACGTCATACGAGTACCACATTTTACACATGCGATTGTGAACTGTTCTACTATCCTTATTTACTTTTAAGAAGTAATTGAAAAAATATTCCATTCCCCAGAATATCCTTTCATCCTAATTTCCCTTTATTTCCCTTCCTTATCGTTAAACGAATTCCTTTCCTTTTACCATTATTGATAGAGATTAGTAATTAATGTTTTACTTAAATTGAATATGTCGTGGATTGAAACAGTGGAATATACCCCAGATGAGCTGGTGGGTTGAAATAAATTGTACAAAGATAAGCCCGCCAGATGTACCATGTACACATAAGAATAATAATAAATATATTTTCATGCAATTTTTCATCTGACTTTATCGTCGCACTCATAAATGAATTTGAATAGTGCTTTTGATATTACATTGTTTACTAAATAAAGCTTTATAAGTTATTCGGTATTGCAAAAGGTTGCCTACAGCCGCATACGATGACCGGCCGCTCGGGCCCTCGTAACTCCCAGCGGGCCCCCGATGCCCGCTTCCATACATATCGCGCCGCGCCACATCGCCTCGCCCCGCCTCGCTAGCCCGTGTCAATGCTCCCGCAAGACACACCGGGCGACACTGCGCGCGACATAGCGACATGCAAGCGACACCCCCGCACTCGGTCGCCGGTCCGCAGTCACGTCAAGTCGACGGCACTGCACACCCTGAACTGCATCCATGGGATTTACAGCCCACCACTGACGATCCAACAAAGTTGGAGATGTTTTATAGACAGATAAATTAATTATTCTTGGACAAGGGTTGTTATGTATAAAAGCGAGTCTCGGTTTTATCGGACTAAGTTTTTTTTAATAATCTTACTTGCTTAAGACGTGATTTCACGGCAATTTTGTATTTTTAGTATCCACAATACCTACGTATTTTATAATGTACATCATTTTATGGAATGGAAAAGTAAACCGTACAATACAAGTACATAATGAAAAAAATTCTTCACGAGGCAAGGCCTGTGACGAGGTGATCTTATTCCGTAATCACAAATTCATACATTTCTCCTAAATACTTCAGCTGAACTTTCACATCCTTAAACACATTTAAATCCCAAACTATCACACGCTCAATTCCGACCACATTATATTCTCAAAAAAACTAAATCAAAATTACATCCAAAAATTCCTAATCACCCGCTCCTATATTCACATCAGTCATTCATTTACATGCTTATGTAGAGACCCTCATAAGCTGCTCACTATCCCTTGTTACATTTTTTTAGTTTGAAGAAGCGACAATATAATACAATATGTTAAGCACTAGTTTCCTTCAGGAATGTATTGGCTTAAGAAACTGCATGTTCCCTGTACCAAATGGTGTATGAAGAGCGGGGTCGTATTCTATAACTGCGCAGTAACGTTGTGACTCACTAATTCCCTCGAGGAATTATTGATTTGCAACCGAAGTCTTGCCCAGTTGATTGCATTGTTTATTCATGTTACAATGGCGATTCGCTAATCAATTACACTTTTAAATGTCTTGGGTGGAAAAAAAAAGAAAAACAAACTGCAGGAATACCAGGTGATGACCGTCGTAACCTATTTTGTAGTACGCCTGTCTTGCGACCCGGGAGTTACAGGTTTGTTACCTGTTAGAAAGCATTTTTTTAAAAATCCTGTCCGTTTTTTTCTTAAGAGCATATTTCTTTGGTTGGAATAGAGATTGTTACATAGCAATTAACTCACGTAAGTGTAATACAGTGCAATACCGAACAGTGTCTTCAATCGGTTTAGTCTAAACGAGCGGAATCTGTCCCCCGAAGGCATAGATCACTCAGTGATCTGAATCCACTGATTAAAATAATATATTTTATACAAATATTTATGGATTAAGGTGCATGGTAATTAGATTTAGTCCCAACATGCCGGTGTGCTCCGATCGTCTCACCTCGGTGTGCCATCGGATTCAGTGCAGCGGTGTGGCCGGTGAGTTTGCTGGTGTGCAACGCCTCACTCACTTAAAACAAACTCCATGGCACGGCTTCGCTTTCCAACAGAGAAATGACGTTGGAGGGGCGAGGGGATCCTCGACTACGAGGCCCGGCAACGTCGACGAATTAGATTAAATATAGTACATCCTTTAAATATCTTCATAGGTTCTCAACGTGGGCGATAACGCACCCTTTTGGGCATTTGAGACTTTCAGGGGGGCAGTAGAAGACCCAGAGAACATTAGGGGGCGTTGAGATGGCACGAAGGGGCGTGGGCAGATTAAAAAAATATAATCTAAAGAAGACAAAAAAAAACACGCTAATCACGTACTAACTAAAGTAAACTTTAATATTGGTTAATTTTTGTTATTGTAATATATGTACGAGTATTTTAATAATTTTTATCACGTGTGCGAAAATTCACATATTTCGGTAGTTCGGGAAGTGGATGAAAATTGAACTTAAAGATTCCATTACATTCAGATCTACATTAAATTGGATGATATAAAAAAAAATTATTTTAGATTTGAATTAAAAATTTTCACATCTTCCAATTTCACGTGAAATATCTCATATATACTCGTAAATACAGGTAAAGTTAACAAAAGCCTGTTAATAAAAAATAGCAAAAAATATGCTTGTAGCAATTCAGTTATAACAAGTTTTTGTTAAATAACGTGATTTTTGCAATCCTGCAAGAATTGACAGTATTATCTGTGCTTGTTCTAACCCGCACTCAGCTCCTGCATCACCCTTGTCCCCACGCTTTACTTCCGCGCCGGGTGTTATAAACGAGTCACTGCATGTTTATCTTATTCCTGTCGATGCGTGTTATACGTCTCCAACCTATATAAAGGCAGTGATTGTTCATTTTATTTTCATTAGCATTATCGCGCGCAATTGATGACAGGGTTTTAAAAGTTGATCTTTTCACTACTACTACTCACGTATATGTAAAGTAAAAACCATGTCGGAAGCAAAAAAGAAGAGACGGCAGTATAGTGTGCATTATATTAAATACGGATTTATCGGAAATCCCACAAATCCATCATCGCCAATGTGCCTTGTTTGTCAAAAAAGATTTTCAAAAGAAGCGATGAAGCCTTCTAGGCTTCAAGATCATTTTAATAAAATACACCCGGATAAGAAAGACAAAGATGTGACCTACTCGTATTTTTAAGACATGAAAAAGAAGTACGAAATACAGCCAACTATATCAAAACTTTTTTCATCAGCTTCTAATCAAGACGATGACGGACTTCGAGCTTCGTACAATATCTCATTGTTGATTGCTAAAACAGGCAAACCACATACTATTGGGGAAGATTTAATTTTACCAGCAGTAAAAGAAGTAACCACTGTGCTCCATAAACCAGCTGCAGATATTATCCGAAAAATTCCTTTGAGCAATAGTTCTGTGCAAAGACGAATTGATGAGATGGCTGAAAACATTGAAGAATCATTATGCAATCATCTGCAGACTTGTCAATTTTCAATTCAACTGGATGAGTCCACTTTACCAACCAATGAAGCATTGTTATTGTCATACATAGGTGAGGTTTATCAAAGATGAGAAAATATGTCAAGAACTATTGTTTGCTACCGATTTGGAAACAGATACAAAAGGAGAAACCATATTTAATACACTGGAAAAGTTTTGTGACGAAAAGGAAATTCCTTCTAATAATACTCGTATTTTATCAGTTGCTACGGATGGCGCACCGGCTATGACAGGGCGTCACAAAGGTTTCATAGCTTGCTTAAAAAAATAAAGTTCCTGACGTGCTTGCTGTGCATTGCGTAATTCATCACCAGCATTTGGTTGCGAAAAACCTGAGTGAACGCCTCCATACATCACTGCAACATGTTATCAGAGCAGTTAATAAAATCAGAAGTAACTCGTTGAATGACAGATTATTTAGTCAGCTTTGCATTGCCAATGATGAAGATTTCAACCGATTGCTGCTTCACACAGAGGTGTGCTGGCTGTCAAAAGGTACTTGTTTGACTCGATTTTACAATCTGTTTGGGTCTGTGATAGAGTTCTTAGGAAACAATGACACGGAATTGCGCGACAACCTCATCTCATCAAAGAACGATATTGCGTACTTGACAGACCTGTATAAATTGTTTAATGATGTCAATCTCCAACTTCAAGGCGACGACTTAAACTTTATTAAGACAAAAAATAGCGTTGCTGTTTTCGTGTCCAAACTGCTATTATACAAAAGAAATATCGGCAGACGCGAATGCAATAATATCCCAAATTTGTCAGCAGTATCATTCAAGCACAACGACTTGCTTGTTTACTGTCAACACTTGGAAAACCTCCACAGTGATTTCAAGGAACGATTCCAGGACATTTTAAACATGGACATACAAGACTGGGTTTTGGATCCTTTTTCAAATGTCAACACAGAAGAAGAACTAATAGAACTGACGACAAATGAGGAATTAAATTCAAGAATGGCTACCAAGAAATTTGACTGCTGAAGACGATTTTGCAACTGTACCCAGGATTATGATCGATTTTTCAACGATTTCTGATAGCATTCCCATCTTCCTATTTACCTGAACGTGGATTTAGTGCTGTAGCAACATTGGTAACTAAAAAGAGAAATCGGCTCCATGTTACTGAACGCGGCGACTTACGGTTGTTTTTAAGTAAAATCGAGCCTGATATTAACAAACTCCTTAAAATGCATCAAATTCAACCTTCTCATTAGATAAGTTATAAATTCAATGTCTTTTGAATGTTAATAAAAATACTTTTCAATATAATTAAGTATGCGTTTTAATTGTTCTCATTGAAACAGTCTTCTTTAAACTCAGAAATAGGATAGGGTCATATCCTATCTTACGACTATAGTATATAATATTACACGTTTAAATATAATCGTGGCAATAGTTGTTTCAGATTCGCAAGTAAAAAAAATATTCTCAAAGTGGGTAGGTGGGCAAAATAAGGTTGAGAACCTATGCTTAAAATTATTATAAAATACACAAAATAAACATACATAACGACTAGTTGATGACTTGCACCATCGTTGACGTGCTGCAAAATACGAATTAAAACATCGCACTTCTCTTCAATGACATTTTGTTATTCCTGGTTTTCCATTATCCTTTTTTTTCAATATCCCTTTCCGGCCGGTAACTTTGTTAAATATTTATTTTTTAATCCTTGTAGCTTTTTTATTTTGATATTGCAAACGTTTTTCTCTATATTGTAGATCCCTCACATTTCACTCAAAACTTTGTGAAATTGATATATGGTTGGTTGGAAGATGCCTCTTGGTAAGAAACCCGCCGATATTTATGCTATAAATATTTAAATAAATACTCTTTCGTTGTATACGGTACAAACTGGCGGGTTAATTACCACGTAAAAATCTCTTCCAACCAACCAACAAGCCTCAAGTGAAAACCATAATAGAACCCTTTTTTTAACCTTGGTACCAACGGGAATCTCTTCGCACCCCCCGGTTGGAAGACAGGTGTCTTATCAACTAGCATAGGGAGATCGTCATACTTTGTAATACCAGATGTTCTTTGCAAATCATGCATTTATTTAGCTTATATCACTCTTGAACGTTTTTAAAAACCCAACAAATTCCAATACACGTGGAGAGAGTAAAGAATTCGCAGCCAGCTAATTTGTGCTCTCAAAATAATTCTCATTACGGTTGCGCGTATGTGTATTACTTTTAATGTAATTTAAATCCGGTTCGTTGAGATTTGAGGAACAAAACGCGGCATGCACGGCGGTCAGTAATGGGGACAAGGTTCACGCGGCCACCCTTTTTTGCGAGCCGATTGAAAGCGAATATTTCGCATATCCTGTCCCCCACTAGCTCGCTCTGCTCTGCCCACTTTCTACTCTACCGTATCTACGCATGACCACTTCGGAATTCAAAGCCAGACAACACCATTCCATCGAGATAAGCTGTTTATTTCGCTTTCTCGTACATATTTGGGTACTACAGCTTGACACGAGGTTTCAATGGAAATGTTGATTTTGTAACTGAATGAATTTCGTTCATTTTGTTTTTTTCAGATCTTAGCTCGAAATGGACTACACCTAGTCATAAAGCTAATGCAGATAATGCCAAAAACCTGTTTATACTTATATGCCATCATGCCGTTTCCAGTCGATGTTTTCTGAGGTGGGAGGCCGTCAGACTTTCCTATCGCGACACATATATTTCGCCTCTTCTACATCCATATACCTTCTCATTGACTAAAAAGACTTTCTGATTCTGAAAAGATACTATTTTTAGTGTACTCCTCCATGAATGACAAGCGCCTTAACTAGGCCGCGAATGTCGTCTTCAAGCGAGCGAAATAAATATTTAATGGTTGAATTCTGTTTTGGAAAAAGTATTCCTTATAAGGTCGTACAAAAAAAAACCGCAATATTTCCTCAAACATTTCAAAGCAGGTAAAAAATGGTAGGTGGGATATTTTTGCATATATTGGCTGTCTGGAAAGTAATTTTCGTGTTATTTATTATTTAACGTTGGTTATTCTCGATCAAAAACTTAATTTGGTCATCAGTGGTAATAGGCTTTCCACAGCGGATACCATATTCGAGTGTTGTATCACCATCACGGTTTTTATAAACTATATTTGAAACACGACCGCTTACTACATCGTCGCCATAGACTAAATTTTTTTATTTGTTTTTGACGATTTTTTTCTTTGCGGTAGTAAAAAAGCATCAAACACCGAAAAGACTATTAATTTTGTTCCATCTTAAAAATGGCACCAAAAACCCCACTTTGGGAACCAATTGCCGAAAAAAAAAACGCTGAACAACATTCAACACGTTTGTTTGGAATGAGTCGAGTAATGAAAATTCTGTCCAAACAACGTCTCTCCGAGAAATACGATACTTCAATACTAATACTTTCCAGACAACATATTTCATTCATATAAGATATTGTTTATCAGTTTCGAAGATAGTTTCTTATAAATGTTTTCGGCGGTGTTGCTGTCGACTTATATTTTATGGGAGGAGAGAGACTCGAGTGAAGGCAGGATGAAATTAGCCCCTATAATTGCCAAGTACATCATCTTTAATTGTTAATGTTTTGAAAGGCAGTGCTGTGTGTTTTAAATTTCCAATGTAAAACAAAGAAAACACAAATATGGCGTCTTCCGTTGGCGTGCTAATCATATTGTTGTTTCCAATGAAGGGCGCTCTCCCTTACAACCTATCCCATAAAAATATGGGGTTTATACAATTATCTTCTTCGTTTAACAAAACGAAATAGCGCTGTTTCGTAACAAGTCTAATATAGCGCTGTTTCGTAACTTTTCCAATGTTTGTAATATAAGTAGCTAGTGTGCAAGTTAAAACGCGCATCAATAAATACAGTCCTGTCTAGCTGTATCAAATTATTTCCACACGACAATCTCTTCTAACCAACCTGACAAGATTTATGCAGATTAGTTCCAATTTTTGGGCGACAGGTCGCAACGTTAATTTCAAAAGAAAAATCTTGTATCTACTCAAAGCATTAATAAACAAATGAAAAAAAAAATAACTAAAATATTTATAAACATCACCGAAGACTGGGATAAGACAAACAACATGTGAATAGACAAGAATATAGGAATGGAGAAATACATTCCGTCGTTAAAGAGAAATATTTTTTTTTTTTCGTCAAAGTCGATGTTTGAAGCAAACAAACAAAGGTGAGAAGTCTTACGGCAGCCAGCAACTGTTTTTTATGGGTCTGGCAGCATGGCTAGTATAAGGCAGCATGGATAGTATAAATTATAAATATGAATCATTCAATTATTAGTGGCAAAATGAAAAAAATATATATTACATTTAAAATGATTTGAAAATTATAAAATAAAAAGCATGTTATATTGGTACAAGCAATAGCTTCTCGACTAGATTGTTATATTGGTACAAGCAATAGTTTCTCAACTAGATTGTTATATTGGTACAAGCAATAGTTTCTCGACTAGATTGTTATATTGGTACAAGCAATAGTTTCTCGACTAGATTGTTATATTGGTACAAGCAATAGCTAGCTACTCGACTAGATTGGCAGGACGACTTTTTTCTATGAAAGAAGGCGGAATGAACACGTCAGAAATGAACGCAAAGGTAAAATGGACGTTTTAAGTACAATGGAGAAAGCAGCTGTAAGATGGTTTGAACAAATGGAGAAAATGAATGACTAAGTGAGTATAAAAGTCACAAGTGTAAGGTGTGCGTGACGGAGTTAGAACGTGGAAAACACGGCTGGATTACATGGACCAGATTTGTAAAGGATGTCAAGTGAGAAGTATAAATCATAGAATACTGTGCATGACAAGATGCATGAATGTGGACGAGGAAAAAAACCTCTGTCGAAAAACAGTTCTTGTAAATTATTTGTTTTAAAACCTGTATAAATCTTATAGTAAACCATTAAAAATATACAATATATCAATTTTCCCCATAGTGGGTGAAAATTGTATCGTAAATAAATTTCTTCTCGGTCTGTTCCCATTATTTTATATATTTTGTAAAAAGTTATTCTCTAGTCTTTTTTTAGTTGAAATATATCTAATAAAAACACGAAGAATATCGCTAAAATTTTTCCTTTCGATAACATTCAAAATGGCTAAAAATAACTTCGTGTTATCAAGTTTAAACGAGATAGCAAATGTTTGTTTTGACTCGCCAGCTTATAAGTCTTTGTAATTCTATACTAAAAACTTAAAAAAAAAATCAATTTCGCTTTCAAAAATATTCAAAGAAGCCAAATACTCGTAAAGATAATATCAATTAAGGATGAGATTGCAAGAAAATGTTTGTGCCACGCCACGTCTTGGTTGTTCAGCACTGCAACACATTTTAATAGACAGATAAGCCATCCCTCGTGATGGAGTGTGATTATCAGCCATCCTGTAAATACTAGAAACCTTTACGCTAAATGGATACGTACAAGCTATTGGACTTCAGCAAGCATAACATTTTGACATGTTTATTCAGTTGGTGTGTTCTTTTTATCGAGTCATTAGAAGGTCCACAACAGGCTACGAACAGGAATTGGTAGAAAAAAGGACAACACGCACAATGGCGAATGTTGCATGATGAACCGATTTTCTGTATCTACAGGGATGATATATACGGGTATCTACCGATGGTGAGGAATAGTCCATGCTATGTGTACACTCACTACGGCGCTGCAGTGCCCGAGTAACCAAGAGTCTTGTACTGAAAAGGACTTGATTCGCAGAACGTCCAGAGCAATCCAGGTGGCAGTCCAGGTGGAAGGGCATAATTTAGTGATTTTGACACTGTACGAAGATAAGCAAACTGTTGCACTTCTACAAGCACAGAATATTGTCAGATCAAACCCCAAATTTAATTTAAAAACAGTAAGGCTATTCAACTTTTAAGATGTGTTTAATTTACTACAGCCTTGCGTTAGGCAAATCTTCATATACTCGTAGTTGCTTTAAGCACTATTAGATAAAATGCATATAAGCTACATAAAAACATTAATTCATTTGTAAAATGGTCTAAGAGGTAAACCAGTCCGAAAATGAATCCGCCAGGAATCAAACCTTGGGCGCGTATTTACTTAGCATGAATGCTAACCGCTAGGCCATGGCTCCACTACTAGTTGTAATGAACACTATAGGTCAGTGCACTTTGGTATTCCTAAAAACAGACCATAGAAGTCGATTTTTCGAAGCTTAACACAATTTAAAATCTGTCGACAAGACTCAATATAGTAGGAGGGGAATTAATGAAGTAAGAGTAAAAAGGTGCATGGGCAGTCGAAGGAAGTATATTGGATTAGGGAATTGTGGCGCTCTGTCCTATTTGCCTACCCAAAAAGGAAAAATGCGTGATGGTTTGTGACACCTCGACCAATTATTATCAAACATTTTTTTATATTTCTAAAATAACCAAAATAAAGATACAAACAAAAATATATGAGTTGAAATCGTTGCTTCTAAAATGATGTAATTTAAATGTATTGCTCACCAAAAAAACAGTTTGTTTGGTGAGCAATACATTTAAACTTGTTACAACCCGTGAAATATTCACGGAAGTAAAACAAATTCTACATTTATGAAATATATTCATAAATGTAAAATTTGTTTATATATATCATTTATACATCGTCCCCTTTTACACCGGTTCAAAAATTGTTAGCTAGGTATTTAAAATTCGTTCAGTATCACGGACCCACCGAGATTCAAATTTCGAATTACTTTCGGAGAGAATCCAAGTATTCCTCTCTCGCTCTCTTGTATTCAAAATTCAATTCTCGTATTCTTTCTTTGACGACAACCATCGTATGTGTTTTGGCCTATTTATACTATGATTACAAAAAAAATCTCTAAATCATAAATATTCGATCTTACAGACCGATCAATTAAAAGGACCAACAATTTATTAACCTTAAAAATTCGATCGAAACGACAATCATTTCATTTCAAAGAGATAACCTTCCTAATGTTCGATCCAAGTGGCCAACCATGTCAAGCAATTAAACGTTCAAAATTAAAACATCATCTCAATTTAACCTTTGAGATCAATCAA
Source organism: Odontocerum albicorne (assembly GCA_949825065.1). Lineage (NCBI taxonomy): Eukaryota > Metazoa > Arthropoda > Insecta > Trichoptera > Odontoceridae > Odontocerum > Odontocerum albicorne. The sequence continues at coordinate 45,610,988 of OX463839.1, forward strand.
AACCGTCATAAATACACATTATCCAATTGATACGAACCTTTTGTTACCTAGATAACCGAAAATGTTTGTTTTGACGCGCCAGCATGTACGTGTATATACGGAATAATAGAAATATTATTATTTGTTTGCCTTGAACAATATATCTCCGAACTAGTGTGTACGAGTATTGTATATATGTACCTAGTAAGATTATTATTTGAGGAAACAATATCGTCTGGATTTCTGGAAGATTGCAAATAATTTTGGCAATTGCGTCATTCTGTCTGTAATCACAGTTATGTAATCATTGTTCAAACATATTTAACGTAGGTCATGAACACACACAAGTTGCATATCTTTTAAAAATAATGCATTATCTCCCCCTCGTATATTGAGCTCGACAGCGTTTATTGCAATTTTTTAGATAAAGTTACACTCAAAATCTGAATGAGTTTTAATGCGAGAAGTACTCGTATCGCGAGGCATCTGACCTCAGTTCATTTTATGCGGTTATTGCTATTCAACACTCGCGAAAACCTGGAGTAATATTACAAACGCACTAATCTTAATTTGCAATGGGAGCTAAAATGGTAAACTTTTTAGCTTCAATCAACCTGTTGTAATTTTTGCGATCATCTGGATGAACCCGCAGATTACGGAGTCAATAATTTCCAAAGGGATTTCCACGTAGCTTTTCATCTGTTCATTTTCATACCGATTGGCGACTCCGATCTAGTGGGGTCATAGGGTAATTTTGCTGCATTCTATTTTTTCTGTGAAAGTACTAACAACTTTCTAAGCTGTTTGAACTCCAGGCCTTAAGCCGCTTTATACACGTAAATATGTTTACTGCACTGCAAATCATTTTCCTATCTCACGTGATGTCGGACATTAAGTTCGCTGGTTGTACTATTATTTTCAGACTTAAATGTGTTGCCACAAGATGAGTTTCTTTGGACAGTTCCTTCTTTGTCACTACGTCACGTCGCGCTTATAAAAACATAAAGGAGATTTTGATCTTCTAGTGTTCGATTGTGTCGGATGGGGAATTAATTTCCCTCCATAACAGCGTGGGTGGTGGCGGGATCGAATTGTAATTATTAAGCTGTAATATTTTTTTATGGTTGGTTGGCTTAAAATATGGTTGACATTTCGTAGGCTTGACAGCATTCATCCTCAATGCGATGTTATGAAAACATGACCAATTGTAGTGAGCTTACGCAAACTTTGAGAACAGTGCAAGATATCTACAGAAAACGAGAGAACTAATTAGTCATCAGATATGAGGTTATCCAGAAAAGTGTTCTATATGATTAGCTTTGCGAACGTTTTGTTACTAAAATCACTAAGGCCTCAGCCACACAGGTAGGAGCCTCGCTTGATGCTTAGAGCTATGCTGCGAGTTAGGCGACATATGCTAGCAAACTAACGTACCGCATACTATCGCAGTGGCCACACTGCATGCTTCGCGCCACGTTGCATGACGATTAGTCATCGAGTGAATCTCCTACCGAACAGACGTCTTGGTTAATTTACAAGATGGCGGAAGTTTTAATGACAGCTGTGTATAAAAGGGAGCCTTTGTGGAACCCATCGAGCAAATTATAGAAAAATGTACCTGTAATAAAATCACTTTGGAATGAAGTTGCACAGAAAGTAAATAAAGATGGTAAGTTATAATGAAATTGGTTAGTTTTGAGAGTGACATCGTGTGTTGACTCAACCGTTACCAACTGTCAAATGAATTTGTGCGTAGCACTTTGGTGTGGCCAGGCATGAAATCACCTAGTATATGAGTCACGTAAAACCTACCTTAGCACCTAACGAAGCACTTTGGTGTGGCCTCGGCCTAAGGGTTGATTGTGAATAAATGCAACTTACGAGTATGAACACCACAACATCAATTCTGATAAGGCGTAATTTATTATTTCTTGATTTACAAAAACATAGAGCGGTGACAACCTCCGTCGCCTGGTTGGTAGAACGCGTATATTCCAACCCAAAAGTTGCTGGCTTGGCTTGATTCCAGTTGGAGCTTAGTTCTTTTTAATGGTTCTAGTCTAGTTTTCTCTAAAGCATGTTGAAACACCTTTCTGGTTGGTTGGATAAGATTGTCAAAGGCCAATTAGATCGCCAGGTTGTACTGTATACAGCGAAAGTGTAATACAATTTATTAATAACACAAAAGTGACAAGCTCGTTAGATAAACCATGTTTAGATATAAGCTATTGATAAGCTCGTTAGGTATACCATGTTTGGATATCAGCTATTGATAAGCCCGTTAGGTATACCATATTAAGATATAAGCTATTGATAAGCTCGTTAGATATACAAGTACCGTGTTTAGATATAAGCTCGTCAGACATACCATGTTTAGATATAAGCTCGTCAGATATACCATGTTTAAAATAATTCAATAAAATAAAATTCCAAATTCACGTATAGTAAATTATATTGTACTAAAAAACACTTTTTCTGTTATATTCACCAAGTGATAAAAAAACAAGTGTTTTATTTATTTTATTTAAAATTAATAAACATGACACCACAAGATGAAACAAACGTCTTTTTTTAAGATTCAAGATTATACGTGAAAACTTAATGTACAGCTCCTCAAAATTCTCGACTAGACCTTATATGTAGAAAGATATTTACAAGTTTCGATAAAAACGCTGAAGGTGATAATCCGAAAAGGAAGAATATTTCAAGTGTTATCCTATCACACTAGCAGTGTTATTTATTCGCTTTGCTTGACACATAAATTGGTTTTATCTGTATACAAACTTATTCATTTATATTCCAACCATCGCACACAATATACGTGGTCGTTCCTTTGTCTATATATGTCATCATCATCAGACTACATTCATCCACTGCAGGATATAGGACTCCCAATTTATTTCCAAGAAATCCTGTACTTAGCGCACTGCTGCCACGTAATCGCTACTTGTTTACATATTTCATCTACCCAGCCTGCCTTTGGTCTTCCTACAAGCCTAGTTCTGCCTTTTGGGTACTACTGGATTACTTCATACGTCCAACGATGATCCATTGTTCGGACGACGTGCCCATCTCATTTCCACTTGAATCTTTTTGTGACCTCCATAACATCGTCAACTTTTGTTTGGGCGCGTATCCACTCATTGCGTTTGCGGTCTCTTCTGGTATAACCTTGCATGCACCTCTCCATGTTGCGTTATGTTGTCTGGAGCTTTTGTATCATTCGTTACGAAAGAGTCCACGTTTCACATCCATATGTTAGTCCTCGTAAGATGCATTGCCTAAATACCTTCCGTTCAGATTGGGAGAATGCTCCTGAAAATGTAGTCCAGTCGTCCAAATTAATTCCAAGCTAGTTTTTTATTTATTTCATTGAGAATGTAAATCTTAAATAAAATACTTTGTCCGAAGTAGATATAGTATATTGTTGGATTTGTTCTAGATGCGTTCCATCCACCTCAATCGATGTGACATCAGCAAAGCGGTTCGACATATATTTTGTCTTTTCAATTTTAATTTTCAAATTCGCTAATTTGCTTTCTTCTGTCAGTTCCAGTATTTGACATTGTAGTTAGTTCCTCAGGACAAGATAATAATATCGTCTACAAATCTTAAATGGGTCAGGTATGAAATCATTAATACAGATTCCTTTAGTTTCCCATTCGAGCTTCTTGAACACATCTTCCAGGGTAGCGTTGAATAATTTTGGCGAGACGTTATCACCCTGGCGGACTCCCTTACTTACGAGTAATAAGTAAGGGAGTCTATATGTGCAAAATGAAAAATTCATTAGGAAAGACATGTGTGCCCCCATTCTAAACGCGTTTTTTTGAGACCCTGTCCCTTTAATGCGTAAAATTAAAAATCCGTATTTAATATCACAGCTTTATAGACACACGATGCATACTATTTATTTGTATCCCTCGTTATATGCGATCTCATTTGACGTAGTTTCGCTATAATACTATTGTATTTAATTCAAATTTAAAAAAGTATATTTTAATTTACTAGATTGAAAGGAATGAGCTTTGTAGACCTTCTGACCACTTACGAAGTTTAGTCTATAATCGGGTTTTTATTCAAATTTTACAAAAATCCAAATTACTTGAGAACCACTGAATATCGCTGAACATACATGGGGGTTAAATTGATAGGTATTGAGGTCCCCCATCACCTTGCTTCCGTTGATCGTCACTTCATGTTACACCCTGTATACTAATTTTTATTTTACTAGAAACATTCGGGCTGTATTAAACATGTTCTTTATACATGGTGCGCATGATATTGAATATTTTACCATATTTACTTTTTTAGCATTATAGTTTACTAATATTCTCTTTTCACCGTCTTGTTTATTTATTGTGTTGATTTAAATATGCTGATTTTTTTTGCCTTATTTGGTTTACTTCTTGGTGCACGTTAATATGTTATGGATACGTTATCGCATTAACATTGTAGTATTGTATTGCATTACACTTGTGTTTTATAATGTACAACCCGGCGTGCTTATTGGTTTATGGCAATTTATTCCAACCAATCAGGGCCTTAATTAAATCCAAGCAAAACTCCTTTTTTTCTTCAAGATCATCTTTGTTCCAGCGGGAATTGAACATAGAAAACAAGCGTCTTAGCAACTCGGCCACAGAGGTCCTGACGTTTATGCAGTTATTACACTAACGTATGCTTGTGTATTGATAAAAAAAGTTATGCAGTAAGTTATTGCATTAACATTCTATGCATTTGTGTACATTGATAAACAGTTAAGACAGAAAGTTATCGCATTATGGTTCTATGCTTGCATATTGATAAAAAAATTATGGAGTAAGTTATTCCATCAATATTCTATGCTTGTATATTGTTAAAAAAGTTATACAGTAAGTTATTCCATTTACATTCTATGCTTGTATATTGATAAAAAAGTTATACAGTAAGTTATCCTATTAACATTATATTCTTGTATATTCATACAAAAGTTATGCAGTAAGTTATCACATTAACGGTGTATGGCTGTGTATTGATAAAAAAAACAAGTGCGTTTTCGGCCATATGTCAAAAGTTTGTCAATGCTGCAATTGGTCAGTGACCAAACGTTTATTTCGAGCCACGCCCATCGAGGAGAGATTGCCAAACAACTATTTTTCTTTCTCTAAGGAATGATAATTTATTTGAGGTATTTAAGTTCCAACTCTTTTATTATTATTATATTAACACTTAAGTTATGTAGGGTACAATCTGGCGGGCTTATTGCGGTGTGGCAATCTCTTCCAACCAATTAGAAATATGTTAAAGTAAACCCAATTGATTTTTTTAAAATAAATCAGACATCCAACGGGAATTAAACCCTGAGATTAGAAGACTGGTTTCTTATCCACTAGGTCACGGAGGTCGTCTCTCTAATGTAAGAGATTATCTAACTCCGAAGTAAGCGTTGATGTTTTGAAAAAGATGTACATATATAAAAAACATGTTTGGTTTAAAACTTCGATAGCAAGTTGGTAAGACGCCTCTATTCCACCCCGTGGGTTTCGAGTCACATTTGTTTTTTGAAAATTGTTAATTAAGTTGGGAAGGTTAAATCATATAAACCATTCCAAATCAAAGCCCTTTTCTCTAAATCATATTTTTTGAATGCGCAAAATTTTCCACGCGAATGTTCAGAAATGCGCTTGCGCTTGCAATGGTACAAGATACATTTTAATTATTATTTTGATATCAGTTTTCGTTTTTTATTTTATATATGATTATCAAATCATACTTACAATATACATACATACAATATACTAAATCACTATTAAATAAATTCGAAATAGAACAACACTAGACGTTTTTAACACCCAGAAAATGTTTATATATGCTTTTTCACCATTAAATGTGTCCAATTCGATGCGCTTTAGGATCATTTCTAGCTATCATAATTATTTTGCATGCAATAGTCCAGCCATCTCCAAATTTAGAGCAAGCTTTAACTTATTGTAATGTTATATACTGAGCAAATAAAACTAGCTGTATTTAGAACCGGTTGTTGAAAACTTTGTAAGACTTTCGCTATAAGTCTTGTTTGTTAGACTTGTACAGTACATTTCGAAATATTATATAATATTTTTCATTCATATATATTATGAAGCTAAAATTAAATGCAAATTTGATAAGAGTAGTCAATATAAAAAATAATATAAAGTATCTACTTCAGTAATCTCGTAACGTGGCCTATCTTAATTATACTGAATATTTATACATTGCGATAATCTCGTGTTTTAAGCAAAAAAATATGCAATACTTTCTCCACAATGTTGGTTAAAAAATAAAAATTTCTCTATATGTTTGAATTTTTATGCTTATTAATCTACCGAGTCGTGATTTATGTTATGTATCGAGTATTCCAACTAGTTCATGTAAAAAATGTATTCAATTTAGGGTAATATTCAACGGGAAAGTATACTCGTATATGTCATATTTCCTCATCATGTCATCCATCATCTATCGGTTCGTTCCATTAGGATATCATAAAAAGTTTTATCTAGGTTGGTCCACAGTCCGTCAATCAATTTCGTCCCTGGTCAAACCGAGGCTGCGAATCTTCTAATTATAACGCCGGTGTATGGTATAAGATGGGCTGATTCGGCCTGAGTCGCCAAGCCCTTGAGCAGGTTAAAACTAAAGAAATAAACTCCCCAAATTGTACAGTCAAGTATTTAAATGAATTTATAGCACCAGTTACGCTAAAAGCGCTCTAATAATTTGTTAGCCACTATAAGCCTGAACAGATTGAATTGCATTACACTTGCATTGTATACAATACAACCTGGTGGACTTATTGCCTTGTGGCAATCTCTTCCAACCAACCAAAAATATGTTAAAGAGGCTTGATTGTAAATCGGACTGGAACACTTTTTAAGAAATCTGGGTTCTAACGGGAATGGAACTCGCAACCTACGGGCTGGGAGACAAGTGTCTTTACTAGGCCACGGAGGTTGTCTCTCGAGCTGAAACCAGTTAAGTCAACCGCCAAAACTCATACTCCAAGTAAAACCTGTTGTGACACCGCTGAAAATCGAATCCCTTATCTCTGAGTGTCAGATTATACTAGTTTTTAAATATGTGAAAGAAAATACAATTATATTGAGCTTGTATGCATTGGGAATATATGAGCTTGTATGCATTGGGAATATATGAGCTTGTATGCATTGGGAAATATAAAGCCAGTATATAACCAGGAACTACATATGTTCTGTTGACTTTTTGCAGACTTTCAAAAAGCTTATTCGATATTTCAAACACGGAAAAAGAATGTGAATTGCATCTTATAGATCCCGTCGCAGATCCAGTTTCAGGTCAGCCATATGTACCTACTTTACTGTCAAAATTTTATATTATTTGCATTGTAAAATGCTTTCAACCACTGTCAATGCTTTACAATATTGTTTCTAAACCTTTTTAACTTTGCGACTCTTGTTGATGCACGTGGCCGCACAACTTGTACTTGCACACATACGATAAGCCTTATCAGGAAAGGTTATCTTCTGTTTTACGTTACTAACATAGCAGCTAAACTATTTGAATTTGCCGCGAGTATGTATACGAACGACAACTCCAAACTGTTTAACTGTCTTAATAGCGACTTAAAGGCCGCAATGAGGTTCGACGTGTTTCGAAGGCCGCAATGAACTTCGATGTGTGCAAACATGTGCACCTTACCAGTTTGAACTGGTCGCTTTAGTTTGATAATGATTCCATTACTTTTGCTACCATTTTACACACTATCACTAGCTATATAATATTATAGATATACAGAGGTAATCATTGGAGTAAACAATGTATAACAAGTTTATTCCAATGATATCAGAATGTATTTAAAAAAATCGTTTTTCTCAGAAAATGTGTTGTTTTCTTTTTGTACCGTGTTATTTTTATTTTCGCAAACCACAGATTTAGAAGCGATACTTTACAACAACGGACACAAACTTTGGTTCGTTCCGGTCGATGACACCTCGCGTTTCAATTGTTGGTGCAATATACAACCGCACGTTATTCGGGACACGATATAGACGATGGTCTAGTTATGATTGATGTTGTTTTCTCCCCCTCCACTGGCGTGGCGCGCCGAAGTGGGGGCGATCGGCTGTCGTGGTGGGGGTTGCTTGCTGCGGTAAACAATGCCAAATTAGACTGTGGGCTTAAACTCTCCCTCCTATAGGCGACAAACGGCACTAAATGGGTGCATACACTGCCCAATCTGTTGCTGCCAATAAGAGAGACCATGTTTATTTATTTATTAAGCACTTGTATAAATACATCCGACAGATTTATTGCTTTAAAGCAATTTCTTCCAATCAACCAGCTTTAGTTTCAGAATAATTATTGGTATCCATAACCGTATTTTTAACGTAATGTATGATATACCCATATAAAAAAAGTATTTAAGAAAAACTAAAAAAATAAAGATAAATTTCAAGGAAAATAGGCATTAGGTTAGGAATCGTAGAGAAGTTAAAGGGCAGGGATATTGTGAGATAAATAGGCATTAGGTTAGGAATCGTAGACAAATTAAGGGGCAGAGATATTGTGAGATAAAATTTTTTAAGTCACAGAAATCGTAGGAGTTGTATGAGGAGGAGAATGATAGGAAATTCGAGCGACATGGTGGTATGCATGTATGTATTGAAGATGTCTGATTTTTTAACTTTGTTTTTATTTATATAGATATGAAATTTGTCGAATTTCGGATTTTAGGATTAGTTTATTACGGATTTTAACGCAATTTTACTGAAATCCTAAAAAAGTATAAAACCCTGACTGTTTTTTTCTGTTAGGTTTGTATCCATAGTGTTAGGAATCAAATAGATCATTATACTGTGTATCCTACTGTACTTTCAAAGGTCTCGACAAACAAAACATTATTCTGTTGTACCCATAGTGTTAGGAATCAAATAGATCATTATACTGTGTATCCTACTGTACTTTCAAAGGTCTCGACAAACAAAACATTATTCTGTTGTACCCATAGTGTTAGGAATCAAATAGATAATTATACTGTGTATCCTACTGTACTTTCAAAGGTCTCGACAAACAAAACATTATTCTGTTGTACCCATAGTGTTAGGAATCAAATAGATCATTATACTGTGTATCCTACTGTACTTTCAAAGGTCTCGACAAACAAAACATTATTCTGTTGTACGCATAGTGTTAGGAATCAAATAGATCATTATACTGTGTATCCTACTGTACTTTCAAAGGTCTCGACAAACAAAACATTATTCTGTTGTACCCATAGTGTTAGGAATCAAATAGATCATTATACTTCGTATCCTACTGTACTTTCAAACGTCTCGACAAGCGAAACATTATTCAGGTTTACATACATTACTCTTATGCCGTTTTACCATATATCTAAGTTTGTGTTTTTAGATTATATGTTGCTTATCATAAATTATTAAAGCGCTTTTGATTCAAGTTTAGATTTAAGGAACACATATCTATAAAACCAATTAACAGAGTTGATCAATTTAAGGATTTTATATGCTACAGTTGTGTGGTGGTGGAGGTAAGGATTTTATATGGTACAGTTGTCTGGATGGGTGATAAAAACATGGTGGTCGGATATTTGTCAGCGTCGTGGTATAACGGTTAGTATTCACGCTAAGCAAACAGATTTAATTCCTGGTGGATTTCACTTCCAGACTGGTTTTACTCTTAGACTGTTTTTCATCTGAAATTATATTTTTCTGTCACTTTTATGTTACTTATCATAAATTATGCCTCGTAGTCGAGCATTCCTTCGCCATTCCTACGTCAATTCGATTGGAAAGCGAATCTGTGACGTGAAGGTTATTTTTTTAAGTAAGCGAGGCGTTGCATACCAGCAAACTCACCAGTCACACCGCTGTACTGGATCCGATGAAGTGAGATGATTCGAGCACACTGGCATGTTTTTTTATCCTTGTTTTTTGAAGAATAGATATAACTGAAGTCATATGTATCCTTATACCCCCGAATACTAGGCGGAAAGAAATACTTGTGTCGTTCGAGGGGAGTAGCACAGCGCAGTGTTTGAACCGACGAATTTTCGCATGGGAGTCCAGCGCGTTACCGCGCGGCCATACACCTCACTTTATTATAGCGCTATTGACTAACATGAAAGTAGCGCTATGTAAAACTATGCCTCACGAAAGCCTGCAGAGATTACACCTGTCGGTCGTCTGGGAACTTTAATCTCCGTACCTGAACTTTAGGTTGGATTTGTCATAATTGTGTGCTTGCTGACGTACAACAGCCTTCGCACAATAAACTAATACACTCACAAACGTCTTTCATTCACAGGATGACAGACAATCATATAAGTTCACGAGGCAATCGTATAACATAATCTTATAAGCATTTTGTATCGATAATAAAAACACTTAAAAATACGCGATTGTTTATAAGCTTATATAAAATGTAATCTGTTCAAGTTTTTTAGTTTAGTTAAAAAAGAAATTGTAATTTAAAACAGTTGTTCTCGGTTTCAAGATCGTTAGTTCAATTAGTACTTGGTTCTCAAATAACAAATAAATTCATGTTTTAATTTAAGAAAGGATTTTGCTGGTTAACATAAACTACGATCTCCGTGGTTTAGTTGACAAGACGCATATCTTCCAACCCTGGGACGTTTGTTCGATTCTCATTGGTACCATATTATACAATATAAAAATGATTTTAGTCTTTTTTTTATAAAAGCCTTGACATCTTTCTAATTGGTTGGTAAGACATTGCCATGGAAATAAATCCACCTGATTGTACTGTACATAATGAAGTGCATACGATACAATACAATTAAAGTTGTTTTTTTACATTGTAATAATTTAATTATTACAGGGTCAATGATGATTGGGTCTTCTGCGCCGATCACAGTAAACCACGCAGAAATGTTTTAAACTTTCCACTAAAAGCCTCAATTATCCTTCTTGCGTTGTTCGACGGGAAGACCATTCCAATTAACAGGTATCAGTAACCAAGAATACCATAACTTTGAATTATTGGCTCTGTTCGGCTCACCCTCAAAGTTCCGGATAGTCTCAATAAACACATGAGCTCACAGATGTAGTGAGGTGCCATTATATTATTGTATTACATTTTCGTTGTATACAGTACAACCTTGTAGCTTTATTGCCTCGTGGAAATTCTCCCAACAAACCAAAAGGTGTTCAAGAAGTCCGAATTAAAAATAAGACTGGAACTTTTTTATAAAATAAATATTGTTCCGACAGTAATCGAACCAGTAACATCGAACTGGTCCGGAAGACAGGCGTCTTGCCAACTACACCGCGAAAGTAACCCATTCCTCTGAAGCTTTTCAAGATTTTGCGGTTCATTATGTGTTTCCCTTTACTGAGCCAAAGTTCCGAATCCAAAACAAAATATATCAACTTGGAACTTGTTACGTTTATTTTCTCAGTTATCGTTTTTTTTCTTCTATGCACTCGTAATAATCCACTTTGTTTTGACTATGTTTTCGTTGTGCAAATTTCCATTAATGTACAATATAAAAAAAAATATCATTTTACTTTTGCGATTGAATTTTTTTTTCATCTTTTATGGAACTAGTTATATTTTTTTCTTCTTAAATTGTTTCATACACGTGCTGAATGATTACAATATTCATGAGCGCAAATGAAAATATCTCTGTTCAATACCGAATGCCATTGTCTTTTCAAGGACTTTTTTAACGTTAAATTTTATAATTTGTTTTTTTTTGTACATCAAATTGTTTGATCAACTGTGATTTTTTGTATCCCGTTTTTTGTATAATTTTATAGTTTTGATCTGCCATATATTATTTACTAAAAAAAAAACAATGAAACAAACTCGTAGATTGTTTTTGCCTAGTATTTATCTATAATATAATCATTTCGAGGTTATCCAAATATTTATTCTGGTGTTAAAATGTTTTCATATAACTAACTCTTCGTTCGATGTGTTCAATCATTATTTATTTCTTTCTCAGCATTTCTTTCGCATCTCAAGCCTTGCCTCCGTTTGTGTACTGGGATTGTTTTCGATTCATAAGATGAAAACAAGATGCGAGAGTCTGTATTTTGATGCCACCCTATATGGTATCTCTTATTTATTTATTTAGCATTTCCAACCAACCAGACAAAAGTAAATAAAGCAAATTACATGGTCGCAAAAAAATATTCATATGATTATTCACCCTTACAAAATTTATGAACAAAATACATAGTAAAAATGAAAGTGAGATATCATTAATCAAAGGGAAAGGAAGGGGTGGTGGACAGGAAATAAAAATCAGGTACGAATCGCGTTATATCACTGACTGGAAATTAAGAGATTTTCAGTCGCTTTTTAAAATGTGCCAATAACGGAGCGAATCTAATATTGGTTTTGACAGTAAAGGACGACATAAAAAAAGAAAAGCGGTGAACTGGGAAAGCCAATAAACAATCTCTGTTTAATCGTAGCGCAAGTCGATGATCGGAAAGACGTTGAATATTTTCGGCGAGATAAGAGGGGGCTGCGGAATAGTTAAGCATATTATGCAATAGTGACAGTATGTGAGTTTTGTGTATATTTCTCACGTTCATCCAGTTCAGCTCCTTCTGCCATGAAGTGATGTTATCATACTCCTGTCATACATACTGCCATGAAGTGATTGATCATACCCCTGCCATAAAGTGATGTGATCATACTCCTGCCATACATACTGCCATGAATTGATGTGATCATATTCCTGCCATACATACTACCATGAAGTGATGTGATCAGGTTAAAAATAAATCTTAGACAAACATCTCTTTCTCAGTTTTCCTTGCGAGTTTTAATATTGTATCAAAAAAATCACTTGATTGATGGAAAATAACCAATGGTTCACAAAAACACGTTACATCTGACAGCATATAAAAAAATACTTGTAATTTACTCGTATGTATCATCTTAACCACTTAATTTGTATCAAGGCTACGGTTAGTTTATCATCAACTTTATCAAGTGAAACTTTTTTATTGGTTTACTATTAAATATTATACGAGTACTTATGAATTGTATTGAACTGTTAAGTTAGTGAGTAAAATAAAAAAAAGGTATAATATTTTTTCTCTCTGTTAATGTGAGGAAAACATATTTATATTTTTTTATTTAAAAAAATATCAGTTTATATGAGAAAAAAAGACGACCGCCGTGGCCTAGTTGGTAAGACATCTGACTTACAATACGGAGGCGGCGCGTTCGATTCCCGCTGTCACCCAATTTTATTTTAAATTGATTCTGATTCGAATTTCACTTAAGGTCATGTTTAACATCTTTCTGGTTAGTTGGAATAGTTTTCCATTTGACAATAAGCTCACCAGGTTGTACTGTATACAACGAAAGTATAATAAAATACAATGTGTATTAATACTTTGCGCTGCATTTTAGTACTTGATACATGGGCTGTTTGAACTCCAGGCCTTTAGACACTTTATAAGTATTTAGCAGAATGTCCTTGAAGGACGCGATGATGATTTTGATTGTTTGGTATTTAAATAAAATACGTCAATTAGCAATGCGGAAAGAGAGAGTGAATGGATCAATGAATAATAATTAATAATGCTTTATTTATCGGTAAGTGGGTATTTATACATTTCAGAATGGGCGCGGGAGTGCGCCCGCAATATATTTTTATCTCGCTTCTGTGCGTGCAGAAATGGTCGATTGAAATATTGCAGACATCGCAAATAGTATTGTGGGTAGACAATTTGTTTGCGAAAACGGCGAGACAGCGTGATGCGTTCTCTTTCTACTGTGGAATGTATCGTAAATAGTATTTGTGGGTAAACAATTTCAATGTTTTGGTATGCGACCTTTGGATATATCCAAAGGTCGTTTCGTCGGTCGTTGACCGTGTGTGTTGACAATATTCAGCGACGACCGTGGTTCCTACAAGTATATTTACAGCGCTGCGAGTTATTTTCCTTCTCCCGCAATGTTGGACCTTAAATCCGTCGTCACTACTATATTTGTCACATTCAGGTGTGTCGCCACCGGATAAGCAGTCCTTTTGGGCAGTTCCCTCTTCGTTGTATCGTGCTTATAAAAAAAATAAAGATGATTTCGATCTTCTAGTGTAGATCACGCTAAATGGGGACTCCTTTGTCTCATATTAATACGTTAAGGAGAATTCGATAATTCATATTTTCTTCAGTACAGTCGTATTGAAATTATTTATTTGACTGTTAATATTATCTACTCAATACACGCAGTAAGATTATAAACGACTTTTATAATCTTACTGCCTGTATTGAGACAGCTGACTTACAACCGCGAAATTCACACATAAACAATCCAACGAGTCCGGTGTGGCGACCGCTTATTACATTTTACAACTCTCAACATCAAGCTGTATTGGTAGTATTTCACTGATATTTACAATCATACAAACCCAGTCTATCGAAATGTTATAAAAATATCAGTGGTATTTATTGTCTCAATGCTGTTAAATATTTTGAAATAAATCACCATCTTATCAAATCACCCTTAAGTTCCATCAAGAACACCGTAAAACTTCCCCATTAAAGTCTGCCCATATAAAGACACTGTTGTGCCGTTAATTAAATAAATAAATAAATATTCCGACCCGCCACGTCTTCCCATGTTAGATCGAGATTTCGAATATCCTCATCGTAACACTGTTGTATCGTGTTGGATGGTCGTCTGATTCTGATGTAGAATTAAATAGTTTATTATTAAGTTTGATTTTAAAAGAAATAAACATGCTACGAAATAATATACAGTATCGACAGCATCAGTCATTCTCCTAGTTTGTACCTCTTAACAAATAAGACATTTCATCTCGGTTTTTACGTAATTTCACGAACAAAACATTCAATTTTACATTCATTCTCACCGTGTCTAATTTTAATGTACATTTCTTGATTTTAACTAGTAAACAAGCTATGAGAGATCGTACAGACGTAATATACGACTAGCATTTAGCCGATTTAACCCCCTGCAGAATCATCCATCGTATCGATTCTTGTGTAAAGCCACTCGCAAAATTTTCAATATTATTCGATTAACATATTTAACTCCCCCATCGTGTCTAAATTTAATGTCCCGGCTGTGTTATCAGCCATTTCTCGATTTGTACAACGTAAACAAGTTGGCG
Organism: Odontocerum albicorne; assembly: GCA_949825065.1. Lineage (NCBI taxonomy): Eukaryota > Metazoa > Arthropoda > Insecta > Trichoptera > Odontoceridae > Odontocerum > Odontocerum albicorne. Next base: position 45,626,106 of record OX463839.1, read on the forward strand.
TTCACACTCGGATCACACACTGTCTGGCGCGCGGCCGCCGAGTGTGGAGTCGCTCACTTTTATTGGGTGTATTTTTAGAGTCGCGCGCTGCCGAATTCATAATATAGCCATTAACATTAACATTGACCGTGAAACGGCGCTATACGTTATACGCCATACTTTCCATCCCAGCAAGTTCAATATTCTCAATAACAGTGGCGTGGCGTTAATCACTCGATAGCGACTTCGAAGTGGAATTTGGAACGCAGATTATCATCGATGCGATGCACCATGTGTGGACGCCGCAGCGCCCGCCCCTCCTCGAGCGCGTCGCACACCCTTCCTCGCGGCGCACACATTTGTGTTGATTGTGCGAAAACACTTGTGCTGTTTGCATTGCTTTGCGCACCGTACCGTGCCTAATTTTAATGTGAACCTAAGAAGGAAAAATACATATTAATTTATTTATGTTCAATCCAGACAGTGTGGGGAATGGTTTCTTGTAATGCAAGTCAAAAGAAGAAAAGTATAAAATAATTGCATAAGAAAACATATATTATATGTTTAAAAAAATAAAAATAGCAAAATGAGTTTTTAAATACGAATAGTTCATTGACATAAATAATATTCGTTTTTATTTTATTCTTTTGTTTACATGGACACCTTGTAGGATTATTGATATATAGCAGTTTCTTCCAATCACCCAGAGAGGTGTTGGAGCTCTTACATAAAACCAGACAAAAACCTTTTTTTTTAATGAGTTTTTACTGGCAATGAATCCGTAACCCCCAGGTCGGAAGACAAGTTTTACCAACTAGGCACGGATATCGTTAACTTGATATATTATTTTTCAAATATCCCGCGCCAAATCATCTACAATACACCTCTACGCCAGAATTCGTATTATTATATGTGAAATATCTTGCAACCAACCAAATGGGCGGTTAAATAAGTCTGTATGAATGAACTGTATGAGAATATTTATAGTAGTGAAGACGAAAGAAATATGTCGTGATAGGAAAGTTGAACAATGTCCTCTCTGTATGTATCAACAGGGAAACGTCGAGATGGTAAGTTTGTATTTTTATCTTCTTGGGTCATTTCGAATCTCCGAATGTCCAATTAAGTACCTAATAACTATTAAAACTCAACATTAGAAAGAAAGAAAACTGTCCTTTTTTAACCGAGTCAGAATTGTACGAGATGAAATCAAAGTGGAACACTCCTTTGTAGACTCAGACAATATGCGGGCTAGCCTGTAAAAAGACCCAGGTTGTTCGAGATAGAGAAGCGTCAATTTGGAGGCTAGAGCTATGTAGAAGTAGTCGTGCCAAGCAAGCAGGTGCCTTTGACTATTTTTAATTCTTTAAAATGATATTCGAACAAACAGCCATTGGTTAATCCAGACAATATGTGAGGCTAACCTGGAAAAACCCCAGGTCGTCTAATATAGAGAGGCATCAATTTGAAGACTAGAGCTCTGCAGAAGTTGTGCCAAGTAATCAGTTGCCATTGATTCTTTAAAATAAAATTCGAATAAAACATTCATTGGTAGATCCATCAATATGCGAGCTAACCTATCAAAAAGACCCTTTCGAGATAGAGAAGCATCAGGAACTCTGCAAGAGTTATCAGGCGAAGCAAGTAGGGTTCCTTTGATTATTTTTTTTTTAAATTTAAGTTTGGTCTAACGCTCTTTGGTAGATCCAGACAGTGTGCGAGCTAACCTGAAAAAAACAACCCGGATCGTCCGAGATAGAGAAGCATCAATTTAGAGGCTAAAGTTTTGCAGCTTTTTGAGTTGAGAGGCATCAGGAGTTATCGACATAATAAACACCTATTGGTAGACACAGAAAATATGCGAGCTAACCTGGTAAAAAGACCCAGGCCTTTCGAGATGAGAGGCATCAGGAGTTATCAGGCGACGTAAATAGGTTCCTTTTGATTATTTGATTTTTTTTAATTGAAATTCGATCTAATACCATTTGGTAGATCCTGACAGTATGCGAGCTAACCTAGAGAAAATACCCAGACAGAGATCATCTAAGACGGAGGCATCAAGAGGCTAGAACTTTAGGAGTTATAAGTAGGTTCCTTTGTTTTTTTTAAATTCTTTAAAATAAAATTCGACCTTAAATTCTTACACGTGTAACCTCAATTTCGCGTTTCTCTTTTCCCAGATACGAAAGATAAACCTCTACAATTTTGACAGATATGAAATTCGACAACTCGATCCGCCCTGTCACACTCTTGCTCCAAGGCATTACAAGGCCAACGCGTGTTTGCTTCTCTCTAATCATGGTTGGTTCATGTTGCAAATCACGCCGCCAGATCAAGAGCGCTGCAATCTATAAGAAAAAATTGTTTATGAAATATAATGTTTGCAAAAAATGCAATTCACAAGTTTTACCATTACGGCTAACTGATGGTGTCGAGGATCCGATTACAATCAAAACAGGAAGTGACTGAATAAATTAACGATTCAGTGTCAGATCTAACGAACTTATTCATATTTTGTTTCTATTTGTTTATGCTATGTTGCGGTCCAACGTGGCCAATCATTGTGAGATCTGCCACCTTTTCCCAGAACAAGGTCATCTAGTCAAACGGAAATAAGATGTCAAACTATGTCAGAGACTTCCTTTCTTTTACTATAACGTTTTTGTCTACTCGGAAATGAAAACATACTGGAAGTTGTTTTAGAAGCTGGATAAAACAGGTGGTATTTTAAAATAGACCAAAATAGTGGACCCATTGACTATCCGAGGTTTTTAACCTTGAACGTCCAATGGAACCCCTTGTATTCTACAGTAATTAGACATGTTTTGTGTATTGCTGGACTTAACCCGAATGATTAACCTCTGGAATTAAGATATCCTTCTAGAGGCAATATTTAGGTCCTCTCAAACATCTAATAACTTTAATACTACTTGTACCTATTTTTTTTTAAATTTTCATCATTCATTCTTTCTACGCGATCGAACCATCTCAATGCTTCTTTCTTCATCTTAAGCACTGCGCCTTCTTTCAATTTCCATTCATTCCTAATGTACTGATTCCTTATTCTGCCGTACATTATTTTTCCATACAAATATGAAAATAAAAACATCATTAATGCCGACTTGACATTGCATAAGGATTAATCGTAAATCAACAAATGCTGATTATTCAAAAGCTTAAAAGGAAGATAGCGACAACCAACGATATTTTTTCTTGTGTGTCCCGGCGTAAAAATAACAACCGCACAAATAACAGCGTATGTTGAATTGCGTTTAAAATAAAATAACAGTATGTAACTAGTTTGCTACGTTTAACATGTTTGTTCATATTGAGATAGCAATGAGTGTTTTTTACGGTCAGGTGCGGTGCGGTCGAGGACATACATATTCATATTAAAATTTATTTTATGTAATTTTTCACTCATTTGTATTTTAATATTGCACGAGAGCTGTAAATATAACTTGGGAATAAAAAATCAGGAGACATTGTGTAAGAAAAACAAATTCATTATAAAAGCTAAAAACCAGAGATTTTTTTTGAAATTTTCAGAAAAAATCATATGTACAAAAGTAGATTTGATTATTTAAGACAAGTTTCAGGTAATCGAGGTTCTAAAAGAAGACGTATTGACGTGAGCTTAAAGAATCTTCGATAGTAGTAAGTATGCAGTCTTTTCACGTACCTGATCAACACGAACACAGTCTATAGCTCATTTTCAAAAGACGGAAAAAAAATTCTATGAATATCAAAAAGAAGAGAGCATTTGACACATTAGCTTTGTATTATTATTGATGACCTTCGTGGTCTAGTAACTAGTTGATTGGTTCGTAGACTCTGATCTTCCACCCTGGGGTTTCGGTTTTCGATTCCCGATAGTGGCCAAAAAATGGGGTCCCAGTCTGGTTAACTCGCACGCACTAGAAGTGTGCGAGTATTGTTCACTATCTACGTGTGGTAGTATTTTCAATACGTATGATTAAGAACTGTGAGTTACTTGTCTAGATTAGTGTTTCACCCGAAGGATCGATTACAGGGATGCAAGACAATATTATCGTCTCCCGGCTACGCTTATCAACATGTTCATGTCATTAATCTTTCATATCATTAATGTTCATATCAGTGTAATCTTTCTATCAGTGGTAAGATTATTACTTTTACGGACGACACGGTTCTTTTGTTCGAAGGCCGAACATGGGATGATGTATTCTTAAAGGCTAACGAAGAATTACGTGTAGTTAAAGAATGGATGGACTCAAATTGATTGACTCTAAACTCCCAAAAAACTAAATACACATTTAGAAAACAGGCAACCAGGCCACCGAGGGTTTATCGTTTATCCGCTATTTATTATTTTTTTACCTACGTCACTCTTAATTACTGTAATGCCGAAGTTGTATTAAACGATACATTAATTTATTTTGTACATTAAACATAGTACATCTGTCGAGCTTATTGCTGTACAGCAATTTTTTCTAACCGACCAGCTTATCTTGGTTTAAATTTATGTAAATAAAAGAAAACAAATGACAAATGCTTATCAATAATGGTAGAACTAGAAGAAACGAATTCGTTGAAGATACGGAAGGGAATCAAAGGAAAATTAGGGTAAAATGGTATTCTGAGTAATGTAATATTTGTTCGATCCTCTAAATGTAAATAAGGTTGGTGCACATCTGATAAATCTTTGAAGTTTTTTCCATAGTCGCGCCGAGTGATCCGCAAATGACAATGTTTTACCAAATACGTATGATGGAAGTAAATACACTTCAATAATCCGTCATAATGTGCTAATCGGAAGACCCACTCGCAATGTATTCGCTGAAAACCATCTAAAAGATATAACAACAATTAGGAGTCGACATCTCTGCAAATGGCAACGTTGTTTTATATTACATTTCGTTGTATACACTTCAACTTGACAGGTTTATTGCCATGCAATTGCAATATCTTTTAATCAACCAGAAACATGTTAAAGATACCTTAATTGAAAATCAGATTGAAATCTTTCTTTTAAATATTGAGTGCCAATTGGAATCAAACCCGCAACACATGAGTCTTACCACTAGGCCACGAAGAATATTCCCAACGAATAGATCCTGGAACTAGAATAATAAAATAAATGGTTTTACCACCTGTTTTTAGTATATGGTACAATCTATAGTAAGAATTAATTTATTTTATTGAGTTTAATTACCCTATACCATAGATAATGGCTATCACTAGTTACTTGGGTATTAAACACGTTGTTTCTAGTGCGCTACTAATGAAAGGAGGAAAATAACAACTTTCCAAGTGAAATAAACTTTTAAATGTTTGTTACGCAATTCTAGTTAGGGGCTCGAGGCTCTTAATGGACCTTAATGGACAAGTTATTCCAGTTTTATTTCGCCAAAATTTACCTCGAACGCGAACGGCAAACCAGTAATGAACATACTCTTGTACTTCAAAGCCCAAACATTGTCATCTCACTTTTGGTTATTTTGCAAGAGAGCGTTTTTAAGATTTTCTGTAAATTTATTTAAACATCTGAATGAATAAAAAATATAGTTTTTTTGTTGACAATATTCACAAATTGTATTTAGTATGGAAGAGTTACGAGGGATATTAAACGGCGTAAAGAAAAAGGAAGCAAAGTCGATGAGGCATTAAAACATATATACTCGAACCGGATAGTATCAAAATCTGCCAAGATGTTAGTTCGCAACAGTACTTGCGTACCAACTTTGATATATGGGAGTAGAAAATGGGCATAGAAAAAGATTTGACAGCGCCGATGAAATGCTGTAGAAATGCGAGCAATTTAAAGAATACTACATGGGTTAGCAATGTATCACAGAATATGGAATGAAGGGATAAGAAATGTAGAAATGCGAGCAATTAAAATAATACTACATGGGTTAGCAATGTACTCGTATCACAGAATATGGAATGAAGGGATGAAGAATGTAGAAATGCGAGCAATTAAAATAATACTGCATGGGTTAGCAATGTATCACAGAATATGGAATGAAGGGATGAAGAATGTAAAATGCGAGCAATTAAAATAATACTGCATGGGTTAGCAATGTATCACAGAATATGGAATGAAGGGATGAGGAATGTAGAAATGCGAGCAATCAAAAGAATACACGGGTTAGCAATGTATGACAATATGGAATGAAGGGATGAGGAATGGATCTCAACTTACAGTTGATGTATTAAGTAAGACTACTTAGATGATTTGGGCATGTAGAACGAATTAATGAAGAAACACTAATGAAACAAACGTAGAGTGATGTGAGTGGAAGGCGTGGTAAAGGTAGACCAAGGAAGTATGCTTGGATCTAGTGAATTATATTTTGAAAGAAGGAATAAAAAAAAACTTGGACAAATCGTAAGAGCTGTATTAGCAGGTGTAAACATGAAAATTAGGCGAAAGACGTTTGTCGCCATAGGTAAGTCTAGCGCTCTGTCCTTGCCTACCTCGACAGCGAAACGGCGTGATGGTAGATATAAACGTGTGTTGACATAATATAATTTTAAGGCCTTTCATTTATCCTTCATTAGTAAGGTACAATAGCTTTTTAAGTTCATTAATAGAAAAATAATATGATTTGAGAGATTCTCTTTTGTTATATTAATATTAATATAATAATTTTGTTATATTAATATAATAATATTCTCGTAAACTTGAGTACGGCAAACAGTACTTTTATGGCAGGCAGAGTGGACAGATCTTCTCGCACACAAACGTAGCCTTCAACTCATGCTCTCAATGCCCTATTTCTATTTCAACATTTATTTCTTTAATCTACTACACGTCCATGTCTAACTAGCAGTTACCTTTTATCTGATCATTCATTTCTCTATAATACTCGTACATTGTAACTCTAGATTCTTCGCAAGGCACGTATTTATTTTGCTCTTATTAATACTTTTCAATACCCAGACTTTGCATAAATATATTAAGGTGACACGGAAACTACTCAAATTAAAGGTGATATACAACATTTTATATCATAGATATATAACACATGGACATAAATTAATAAACTAAAAATATTCTGTTATTTTTTTACACGTTGACATGTGGAAGTTAAGCTTTTGGACTTGACAGAAAATAATAGAAGTAAAAAATTAATACATGGATCAAATTGATGTTTTAAGTAAGATTAATAAAGGATCTTTTAAATGGTTTGTATACGTCGAGAAAATGAAAGACTATAAAATGACTAAGCGAGTATACAAATTCGAAATGCAAGTTGTGCGTGGAAGAGGAAGGCTGGGGAAAACGTGATTGGATTAAGTGGACCATATTTTGAAAGAAGGTCAAGTGAAAAGTATGAATTATAGAAGATTGCGCATGACGAGATGTACGAATATAGAGGGCGTGACGGTTATATGCTTAGATAAAATGTATTTTATCCAACGTAATGGACACGGGTTAAAAATATTTTTTGATGTATTTTTTTAGAAATTCCCTGGTAAAGAATTGAAATGACACTGTTACCGAATTATTCAGTAATTACATTTTTATTAATTAGTGAATCGGTGTTAACTTTAGGTAAACTTTTATAAAGCTTCTTATTTTTCTCATGGCAACTCCAAGTTTCCTCCCTCAAATTAACAAGTTAGAGAAAAGTTATTCGTGATGACGTATTTATTTAACCGAATTAGTCGTTGAGCATACCTTTTTATTTACTGTCCTGGTTAAAAAGAGCATTAAATATGGTAACAAAATTTATTTTATTTCAATACTATATCCTCCAGAATTTTAAAATTCATAACTGTAATGTCAATTACAATTTAAATTAGCTTAACTATTTTAAATTACGTACTTGGAAAATATGAAACAAATATGTGATATTGGATAAAAGTTGTTAAGTGCAAATAAAGCATATTATATTCACAAGCGGGGCCATGCAGAGTAGCCTTTCTGTGAGTGCGGGGAGATCCAGACCGTGACCACTTCGTTAAGAACTGGCCACTATATGCTTTTTCCGGAGACGTTCAAGAGCTACACAATTTAACACCGGACGCTCTGACCTGATTGGAGAAAACACAACTTAGTGTGAGGGCCAAACACAGTTTAAGAAGAAGTAATTTGGAATAGTTCATAATTATGAAACATTTTCCTCATAACGAAATGCAAAAAATCGAAAAAAGGTATAATAATTATATGCTCCTGGTAAAGGTAAAGGAGCTTCACCATTAACGGTAAGATTTTACATAACGTACAAAACTGTAAAATTCACTAAGTTCTGATTATTTATGTGTTTTCTCCAGATTGTCTTTATATTAAATGCCAATTTAAGTCTGCTATGTTAAGTAAGACGAAGTAGTGCAAGCTGAGATAGTTTGGGCATGTGGAAAAAATGAATGAAGAAAGACTAACAAAACACATATAGTGTAAATGTGAGCGGAAGGCGTGTGAGAGGAAGACCAACGAAAGTGGGGTTGGATCAAGTAAATAATATTCTGAAAGAAGGAAACGTCGACAGTCAGAGAAATTTTAGAAGTTGTATGACAAGGTTTATGGACAAAAGAGTTACTGCGATTGATAATATTTCGAGATAGGAAATTCTGGCACTCGGTCCTCTCTCTGCCTATCCCGATAGGGAAATGGTGGGATTGTATCTGTGTATGTTTAATAAGTTATTTGAAATTAGGTAGTTCATCCGAAATTTATTTTCAGTGTACCATAATATTTATAGTTCAGTTCAACACCACCACCACCCACGATATTGTAAGGGACAAATAAGTCTCCATCCAGTGCGATCTACACAAGTTCGATATATTTGTTTTTTAATGAGTGCGACGTTACATAGTGACGAAGAGGAAACTGCCCAAAGGGACTGGCGAGTGGGAGTGGCGTAACATCTGAGTTTGAAAATAATAATTGCGACGGCAGACTTAAGACCCGACCTCGCGTGAGATGGAAAATGACTCGCAGCGCAGGAAATATAATTAGCCTGGAGTTGTAGCCTTAAAAATAAAAAGCCTGGAGTTGAAACAGCCAAGCTAGTCGCCAGTACTTGCACAGAAAACTTCGAGTGCAGCAAAACTATTCTTTGACGCCATAAGATCAGAGTAGCAAATTGGTCCGAAGATGAACTGATATGTACGGCTAAGTGAAGATCCCTTCAGAAATTATGAACTCGATTATCATCGCAGTACCATGAAATGGAATCTGCAGATTTATCCAGATGGCCACAAAAAATAAAAAGCAAACGGACAAGATTGAAGCTAAAAAACTTACCATTAAAAAAAATTAGATAAGTATTTATAATCTAAAATACACTTCAGTAGTCAAAAAATTTTCAGGTGTTGATCCCTTCTATCAAATTTGTATGTTCATGGTTACGCCCTTTTACACATACCTTATCGTTACGTGCCAACTCCATCAATGGAAATAGTTTACGTCCTGCAGCAAAGCAATGAAATCATCAGTCTACTAATTTGTCAAAACGACTTCAGAATTAAAGGAGTCTAGTCGTCTAAATATGTTTTTGTGTTAGGTCCGTCAGCCAATCGCGCGACTCAAAACGAAATGTCAAAGGCGAACGTGTCTGGACCACTCAACCTTAGACCACCGACCAGTTCTTGGTACCACTGGGCGAAAAAAATATGTTTCGAAGGGGATCTATTCCAACGCGTTGTGATCCTTTCACTTTCGTCGTCGGTGCATTGAAAATGTGAATTGTGGGCGGTGTGAGAGCGGGTTGCAGGAGGAATTATAATGATACGCGCACACAATGAAAACGCAAGGATTAAAAATTAAAATATTTTGTCTTTGTTAATAATATAACGTCAATTTTGTAAGTATTTTCAATTGGAATTAATTCTTGACATCTTTCCGCTTTTATTTATTTGTTAATTTACAGTCGAGTTCGTGCATTAACAATTTTTACAAATATATACATAAACACCAAAATTACAGGTGCATGTTTTGATCATTGAACATCGACAAAATAGTGTAATTCTTTATAATTTATCATTTAAATAAATTAATGTGAACTTAAGGGTGATGTGTTGAGTAAGATGACGAAGAGCACTCTGAGATGGTGTGTGCATGTAGAACGAATGAATCAATCAATATAAAAAATATGTATATAGCGCAAGTGTAAGTGAAATGCGTGATAGAGAAAAACCAAGGAAAGTATAGTTGGATCAAGTGAATGATATTTTGAAATAAGGAAACGTAAAAGTAAGATAAATCTAGGAGTTTTATGAGATTGGTGTATTGATGTAAAAGACGCGAAGGATGTGTTTTTCGAAAATCTGGCGCTCTGTCTTCTCTGCCTACTCTGACAAGGAAATGGCTCGATAGTAGGTTTATATGTTTGTTGAAATAAATTAAATTTATGAATAAGGGATGAGATCACTTCCTCACAGGCCTTGCCTAGTGAAGTGATTCTCCATATTGACAAAATGGAGGGTTTTAATATTTTTGTGTACTTGTACTCTGCGGTTCATATTTCTATTCAAACGGTTTAGATTCCTAAATTGTAGGTTTAGAAGCTAAATCTTAATAAATTACTAAAATACAAGCAAATTTGATCGCCACTTTGATCTTTAAAAAAACATAATAGCGTATCTTTCAATTTCTTTATCTATAATTTGTTTCGAATTTATACATGAAAAAATAATGTCGAAGAAAACGTTCTTCATTTTTAAGGTCGCATTTTGCGTCATGTTCTTCGAATTCAAAATAATTTCAAGTTCATATGTATAATAAATTGACTTAACTTTAGTTGTAGGCGCCAAATTTTCCATGTAGAAATTACTTGGCATAATTTTATTCAAACCTAAGAGTTAATATTTCGTTTGAGAAAGAACGGAACAATCATACCTTCTTATTCTGCGTGACATTATGAGGACTGAGTTGGCAGACTTCAAGGATCCAATGAACATCAACGACGTAGTAAAAGCGTGCATAAATAATATTTATTTTTAAAAGCATCCATGCTTTCCATTCTGATTTTCTTGAATTTTAGCCTGATTTATGGTGTTTTTAATCAACATTATTGTCTCTTCTCACTACTTTCGGCTTGAGATATATTTGCTCAACTCAGACCTGTCCCCTCGTCTCCTCACCTAACCGATCCACTTGCTTCCTCTAACGCCTAAAGGGAATTTATTTAGTTATTTAAAATATATACGATGCTTTACAAACCGTATCAATATTTACCAAACAAAATATAAAAAACCAACAACTTAAAAAAATCAATCCATATGGCGTGTGAAGTCACCAATGTGTATTTATTTATTTATTCATCAATGGTACAATGCATCTTACACAACACTATTTAAAAAATATAAGTGTTTCATTCATTACAAAAGACAAATATTTAAAAAAAACTTGATAACAATTTCATTGAACAACACAATTTAAACAACATATAAGTATGGAAGTATACACGTCAAAATTCTTACAATTTTACAATATATACAGTTATTGATACGGTACGGGACCTCTTCAAAACATGCAGCCCGCACCGTACCACACCGGGTTACTTTCACGTGGAAAGAAAAATATAGTTGCATACAAACAAAATAATAATAATAAACAATAAAAAAAACAATTCATTCATAGTTTAAGCGTAATCAAAAGTAAATGTCGACCACAAAATCACAAGGTGCTAAAATATGAAAAGAAATCAGAAACGAGTATTTTTTTAAATGCCATAACCACCAGTCTTAGATTGTTGAAATTTCGTTAAAAGGACTCTCCTAAATTTACATCTTCATTTAAAATGTCCACCAAACCAGATATGGAGTTACCCCATTTGTTGCATTTTCACTTTGATTAATTACATGCAACTGTCGTATTAATTAACTTATATTAATCACTTTAATAAAGGAAATAGATTCACAATTGACTTTTCCTGACATTTCAGCAATGACAAAATCGAGCGATGGTCGTTCGATATTTCAAATAAACCAAATAAATTATTTGGATCCTTTTTGCATATTTACGCCCATTGAAATAAGGCAAAAGTATAATTTTTTTGTCTATTATTTCCGATTCAGTTTTTGTGTGCCCGCACCTTAACGGGTTTCTTTTTGGTAATGCCCCGCATAAACCCGTTTGCCTTGTTGCTAATTCATATTGTGTTATTTATGCCAAACAATAACAACCTCACACACTGTCACACTCACTCGCCCACTCACACGTACTCGGGCGGACTAGATGACTTTCTCCGCTAGAGAAGGAGCCTTAGATAGCGCTGCTCTATTTCAAGGGTGTGCTAGTATGGTCCAATACATACAGTCGTAATTTGTATTCATGCTCCTTGACATAAATGTCGCATACTTACACAGTGAATCCCAATATTTTTATGCCGGTGCCGATTTCGATTTTTAGCGGGTCCCATACTAATAATTAATTTCAAATCGTTTTCATCTGATTACGTTATATTGGAGTTAAGTACTCACTTAACATACGAGTACATTTGTTATTGGAAGAGACATTTGTTAATTAAATATCTCTATAAATAGTTACATACATTTCCTAATATTAATAACTGCTCTTCAAAAGATTATTAATTACCAGTATTATTCATCATCAACATCACGCCATTGGGGTGGCAGAGATGACTGATCTCCACTGCATTCTATCCTACGAGTAGCACACATATTTCGCTTCTGCCACGTCCATTCAACTTACTTTTAAAAACAAAGTATTTTTATTTTATTAAAATAAAATAAGTTCCATTGGATACAATACAACTTGACTGACTTATTGGCATTTGTCAATTTTCCACCCAACCAGTAATTTATCAAAAAAACATAATGTGATTAATCCAGACTGGGACCCACATAATTTTTGAGTATTAGGAATTGAACTGAAATCACAGAGTAGAAGATAATATTTAGATCAATTAAGCCACATTTTAATAGATTTATTGTATTAATAAAACTCTGGATGAGTTTTGGAATAAGCAAAATGAAATAGGAAACCATTGCCAAACAAGTACACAAACAAACATTGATACGATCATGCCATTTCTCTGCCGAGGAAAGCAGAGAGAACACTTTGTTTTGCTGTCTCGGCCACGTCTTCCATTCATATTGCACTATATTCGTTTTGTTTATCTTTCTCGTTCTACATGTCCAAACCATCTTAAAGTGCGTGTATTCTTCATCCTACTTAAAATGTAGTCATAAATTCACATTCATAATTAAACATTTATCTTTTAATGTAACGATATATGAAAATACCTTTCTAAAATGGGTGAACTTAGTATTATTCATTTTTGTGAAAGATGTCTTAATATTTAAAATAAAAACAATTTATCTTAAAAAGGGTTCCAGTCTGATTTTAACTGCAGGCATCTTTAACATATAATATTTCTAGTTGGTTAGAATAGATTACCACTATATCGAGTAAAGTGTTATACAATACAAATTAAATCATGCAACTTCCAAGTGATAAAATCATTTTAAAGAAATGTTCAATTTATTTATTCCTCAATTTATTAGACGAGATGAATTTTTTTTCAAACAAGGTACTTCAATCCCTCGATTAATGAAGTGAAAAGTTTCTCACTTATAGAAAAACAGTGATGCAAAAAAAGGTGAATGGTTTTAATTTGCAAGTTTTTTTTAACTCTTTATTATAATATGAATGCAAAGTGTATGCTATTAATCAATAAAAGGAGGTAGAATCACATATAGCGGGGATTAATGTAATTAGTGTAATAACTAAGTCATTTGTTGTAAACTATTCTAATATGGAGTTTCACAAAGTTAAAATCGAAACCTTTGATAAAATAAAATGTTTGTTTGACACAAAAGCATATACATAGACAGGTACATAAATTAAAAGTAAGTTTAATTATTAGATAGTTTACTTTTTGGCAAAATACGTGTAACAAGTTTGAACTACTCGTATATCGTTTTTCTTCATTTCGTCATATATTATTCTGTAGCAGTTAACATACTTTTCCAGGTTTCGATTAACTTTCTTGCGGCGTTCAATCGTAATTATGGATCAGCATCCATAATTAGTTCCTTTCAAGTTTCAAGAGTGCGAAATATTTTGTCGAATTCATTTCGAGTTAACATTTTCGACGGTTCGTCTTTTGTTTCACTACTGGCGTCATCTTCAAAAACACGCCGTTTTAAATCAACAAAATCATTATTGCTGAGTTTTTTTCTGTATGAGATTCCAGTATTTCACCAGTGTTGACAATGTGTACTCCATCTAAACCTAATTCTCGTCCAATGCCAGTTATTTATTGAGTTTTACCACCGCAATGCCAGTTATATACTATAATTTCCACAATTTGGTTCTCCGCACACTTCTCATATTTTGGGAAAACCGCATTAAATTGAATTGCTCACCAGCTACTGAAATCTGGTGCCAAATTATAAACCGCAATGTGAAACCGCACCAATCGAGGTATATAGTATACCTGTATATGAAAATGTAAAAATAGTTTTTATTTTTCGGCAAAAGACTAGTACACTCATGTCACTGCTGTAATATTGTTACTTTCTGATAATTATCATCAAATAAATATTCATAACTGTAGCAATATGTACGGCCGATGGTGATTGTGTTTGATTTGATACCACTTTGTTTGCAATATTTTCGTATCTTACAAAGCTATTAATTATATTATCGAATGATTTATTCGTGTTTTCATAACATGCTTATTACTTATCTAAACACGCAAAGTGTATTACTTAATAATATAATATTTGTCTGGTTTGTATGTAAATGTCAGGAAAATAAATAATTATTAATGAGTCTTATTGTGGACCCCAAAGTTTCCTGGTGCCCGATTCGAGTGACACTGTTTTGAAATATAAGTTCCGGTCATTCAGCTTTCATCTTCCACACAATGTTATTTATTTATTTAAACAATACTTTCATCATTGAGACGACCTTCAAAAGACGCATGTGCCCCAACCCGGAAATTGCGCGTTCAATTCCCGTTGACAGTTCTTTTTTTTTTTAAAGTTAGTTTGGTTTTCACTTTACGCCTCTATAACATATTTCTGGTTGATTGAAAGAGATTGGTATATAGCAATAAACCCACCAGGTTGTATTTTATACAACGGTGACTCTTTTGAGTTCAGCCGTTCTTCGAATTTTATTACGCTACGTGTTCAGATCGCTTCCACATTATTGATAATAAGTTGATTTGCTTTTTTCTTACTAGTTGGCTTTCTCTCTCCAGCTGTTTGAGATATCTGAAAATATGTTGAAGTTTAGATATGCATTTTTATGTGTATTGGTGCGTAGGAATTATACGAATATATATATTGTATATATATTTTTTTCAAACAAATATTTTTTCCTTCGATCTACCGATCCTTGGCCTGTCTCATGTTTGTATTGTATGTATGGCAGGTAGTATTCATATACTGCTTTCTGATATTTTTCGTATGATTCATGTTAATGTTTATATTTTTAGTGACAAGTTGATTTGTATTCATGCGCAAAATCGTAATTCGAATGTTTCTATTGTAACTATGGTTTATTAAATACCGTACTTTGCAATAAATAAATAATAAAATGGCAATTTATATAGTACCATTTAGAGAGCAGACCTTTCAAGTTGCGCTTTAACTCGAGATTCGAACCCACTATTATGAACAGGTTAAAATATTAAAAAAATAATACTTAAGTTGAGTGTAAGAATACGAAGGTATTGATTGCCTCTGGCCATTAGATTAGGATTAGGTACTTCCTCATTTTATACATTTTTATACAAGTGTTATACATTATCTTGTAAAACGTTTTGTTAGAATAGTTGACGAGCGCCCTCATTTTAGTGGCGTCAAATATTGTGTTAAATGATAAGACTCCACAGACGCCTCGATATTTGCTTTTAATTTTAGATCATTTTTGGTCTTGATCCATGAAGATTATTTTTTTATCTGTTTTATTATATTATATCTGATTTGAACTGTTGAAATACATTTTTTTCGTTATCGTACAAATTTGTATATCTTGTTTAAAAATACTCCATTTCTTAGTAATTGAATTACGCTATGCCTATGCCACATATATCATTATTTTGATATAATTTGAAATATTATATTGAACAAAAAAAAAGATTTTTTTTCTTCATTTCTCGAAGTCTCCTTGGTAATATTGTGTTGGAAAAACTTGGTTATAAGAAGTTGTGTGCGAGATGGGTGCCCAGAATGCTCACACCGGAGCACCGTCAAAATCGCGTGACCGCCGCGCGTGAATTTTTGGATCATTTTGCACAGGAGGGAGAAGCTTTTCTGGACTCTATCATGACGGGGAATGAGACGTGGGTGTGTCACGAACACCCCAATAATTTTCCAACGACCAGGAAGTCGAGGAAGCTGTGAAGAAGTGGCTGAAAGAGCTGGCGGCGAAGATCTATGACACTGGCATACAAAAGCTGGTTCCCCGACTACAGAAATGTCTCGATCTCGACAGCGATTGCGTTGAAAAATAGTTAAATAAATTTATGAAGTATCCTGTGAATTTTAATTAAATACAAGCATTTTTCGATCCTACATAAATGTTGAAACCTTACTTTCTGGATGACCTCGTATGTTCAATAAACTAACTAATAAATTCCAATGTAAATCTTGGGACAATATTAAATGAAAATAATATATGGTAATGTTTTCCTAATAACCAGGAAGATTATACAGTGGAAACCAGACTGGAATTCTTTTTAATAAAAAGTGAGAATCAACAGAAATTGAAATTGCAGACCCCGGGTTGGAATACAAGCGTCTTACTCACTAGGCCACAGAAGCCTTTATAATGAGTAGATTCAATGAAAAAATTCAATATATATTGAGCAAAAAAAAAGAATTTTTTCTTCAGGTCTCTACAGTACATTGGATAATAAATTTTGTTGAGGTTTGATATGATACAAAGGCTACCTCTTGGCATTCTACTCTGAGTTGCAATTATAAATTTTTTTAAGTTATAATTTAAATAAAATGATTGATTTATACGGCTTAGTAAAATAATTGTAAGAAACCCATTTATTTACTATCCACAATTCACATAGTTTTAATCGAAAGACCTTCATTTTGCAGATATAGAGAATCACTTCACTGGGCAAAGTCTGTGACGAACTGACCTCATTCCTTAATCACAAATTACAGATGTCCTAAATACTAAAACATTTCCACTGTGTATTCATATTCATGTGAGGATTGCGGATTCCATTCATGCTGTTATCCAATATTTTTAAAAGAAGGATTCTAGTCTGATTTTCACTTAAGGCCTCTTTAACATATTTGTGGTTGTTTGGAAGATATTATCACATGGCAATAAACCACTAAATTGTACTCTATATAAGAAAAGTGCAATACTCGTACAATAATGTTGTCAGGAGGGAAAATAACGAAGATACCATTGGCATGCATGTCCAGATATGATAAAAACCTCAACAATCATTTTGTGGTGCATTCAAGACCACCTGGCAATCTTCTTCCTGGAAGCCGCCCAGAATATTGAAATGCCTTTAGTAAACTACTCAGGGTATAGTAGAGACCATATTTCCGAAGAACAGTAACGTTCACCGTAAGATTTTGATGTATTTCTCGATTATTCAACCCACAAATACTTGGCAAGGTGTGAAGGACAATAAAGTGTTCCATTATTTCACCCCACAAGTTAAGGTGGTGAAACAAAACTATTGATTTAATTAATACACAACATAAATTATCTAACATACATCAGTCAGCAAAAAAATATTAACACAATTTCATTGAAACCTCAGAAATCTAAGCATATCATATTTACATGAAACCCAATACAAAACCCACTAACAAACATGAAGGATCCAAATGTAATATTTTACATACATCGATTTTTTTATCGCTGAAAATAATTTATTTATTTTTATTTATTATTACACATGACAAGAAATACACACAATCTGCGATAAAATAACAGGTAATTTAATTTGGACATACATTATTTTAATGGATCTGGGTTTGTCGCCTTTCATTTGTCGTATCCCCAGTAAACTAGGATTTTGCCTGTATCTCACTGAGGATATTTAGCATGAAAAAATAAATCGATACTTCTTTCCGATTTTTGATTACACAAAAACAAAACCCCGTTGCACGTTCTCATTAACCTGACAAACAGTGACACTCAATTACAACTGAAAACATCATGCGGAATCAAACTCTTCACACATCATCACTCCAGAAAGACCAAACTTGTTCATCCCATAATATACCGCACACAATCATAAGAATAAAAACAAAAACAAAAGTACAGCCAAAAATGAACCCAAAATGAAACAAAAATAAAACCAAAAATGTTCATCCCATAATATACCGCACACAATCATAAGAATAAAAATTAACACAAAAATATACAGAAACACAAATACAAAACAACAAAAATCAAAACAACAAGAAGAAACCTACACTCAAGAGCCCACACAAATCTTTTCCACACGGACGGAATGTCATCTGAATTTATGTGAAATAATTATCACTGATCTAATTGAATATTTGCTAACCCAATCTTAAAATGTCGATTTATTTTTTATTAATAGTATTTAGATAATCACGAAGAGTGTCGTGCGTTTTGAGCCCTTATAGCAATTTCTATAAGAATCACTGAATTTTCTCAACTTGACTTGACGTCGCGCAAAATCAACTATGGCGCCATTCGGAATCCTGGTTTCTTGGGGACAACATTTTTTTTTTCGATAATGAGTTGTGACATGATTATTTTTAGTTTAGTTGGAAATTTTTTCGTCATCACGTTGGATCAAATCATATTCGAAATATAAGTCAATATTCGAAATCAAATTTAAAAAAATCAACATAGAGGATCTGTAATACATCAGGGTGTTTTTAAAAAATGTATACACACTTGAATGATTATAAATTGAGTATTTATTTATTCAAGCATATTTAATATGAAAACTACAAATTAGAGAAGACAGGTGTAGATTTTTTTAGTTATCGCAAGTGCTCAAATTAGTAACCATTCTGGTTCATGCACTAACGATAACGTGGAATCGCAAACAATTAGGTTTGGTATTTGGGCAAATTCTCTTTTATTGACTGCTCTTAATTTATTGATTGTTACCGGTGTTGGGCCATAAACTTTATCTTTGATGAGTCCTCATACAATATAGTCCATTGGCGTGAGGTCTGGGGAGCGTGGGAGATATTCAATCCTACCTCTACGTCCAATCCATCCGTTTGGTAATTTTTCAAGATAGGCACTCGCATCACGATGAAAGTGGGGAGGCGCACCATCTTGCTGGAAAGAAAAGTACTCCTCACCCCACTCACGAATGTGTGGTATGACGGCAGCAATTTAAAATTAAAGGTACAGTGTAAAAGTGCGTATATAGTTTTTGGGACGTCCTGTAATGTAAATTGCTATTTCACATACATACACTACAATCTTGACTTCCGTGATTAATCTTTCTACTTTCTTACTCGGGGGTTTCATCAGCTAAGTAATATTAACTTAATTGATTTGTATTACAATGCTGCAATACGCCCACGACCTCCATGGCCTAGTTTGTTAGATATGCCTGTTTCTCAATCCGGGGGTTACGGATTTGTATTACAATGCTGCAATACGACCTCCATGGCCTAGTTTGTTAGATACGCCTGTTTCTCAATCCGGGGGTTACGGATTTGTATTACAATGCTGCAATACGACTTCCATGGCCTACTTTGTTAGATATGCCTGTTTCTCAATCCGGGGGTTACGGATTTGTATTACAATGCTGCAATACGACCTCCATGGCCTAGTTTGTTAGATATGCCTGTTTCTCAATCCGGGGGTTACGGATTTGTATTACAATGCTGCAATACGACCTCCATGGCCTAGTTTGTTAGATATGCCTGTTTCTCAATCCGGGGGTTACGGATTTGTATTACAATGCTGCAATACGACCTCCATGGCCTAGTTTGTTAGATATGCCTGTTTCTCAATCCGGGGGTTACAGATTTGTATTACAATGCTGCAATACGACTTCCATGGCCTACTTTGTTAGATATGCCTGTTTCTCAATCCGGGGGTTACGGATTTGATTTCAGATGTTTACCACATTTTATTAAAAAGGCTTTTAGTCTGTTTTTTTTACTCAAGGGCTCGTTAACATCTGACTGGTTGGAAAAGATTGCTAAATGACAATAAAACCCGCCACGGTGTACTGTATACAACGAAAGTATAATACAATACCGTGTTATGCTTACTTATAATTTTTGTTTTATTTCATTGATTCCCTTTGTTTTATTAATAACACGTTTTAATCATGTATTTTTTATTGTTTCAGGTGAGTTTCACTTCTTTCTTCAATATTGTCTCTTCAATCTATTCCATCATGAAGACCTCATAAGGATGATAAGAAGGGTAAATATGAAAAA
The DNA here is from genome assembly GCA_949825065.1 of Odontocerum albicorne. NCBI lineage: Eukaryota > Metazoa > Arthropoda > Insecta > Trichoptera > Odontoceridae > Odontocerum > Odontocerum albicorne. The sequence goes on from OX463839.1 coordinate 45,646,431, forward strand.
ATATATATTACACGTATCCTACTATCACGTCATGTTTTTTTTTTGTGTTAGGCAGAGAGGACAAATCTCAACTGCGTCATGTTTCAAAAGAAACCTTTAGACATTATGAAACTTGGTCTTAGAAATAATTATGTAAATTTTAATTTGTTACAATATATACTTTGCTAACGCACCTTGATTTAATGAGACTTTCTGATCGATGAGTAATATCTGATTTGATCGCTTTTCAAAATAGTAAATGAGATAATAGACTGTCCTAAGTTATTGGAATCGATTAACTTCCGAATACCTTCGAGAAGAATGAGATTGCAGAATATCCGGTGCAAGAGTTGTAAAACTATTACTCGGATTCTGCCGTACACAAACTACATCGACTGTGTAATTTGTATGCTGCAGTGTCGGACGTATTTGCTGACAGTTAAATACCTTGAAAAATTCTTTCAGAGAGCGTTTTTGTTCATTTGAACCATCTGGCGCCACGACGTAACTGTGCGGGGATTTTTTCTTGTTTTTTTTCTCTCAAAATTTCCAACATCTCTTAAAAATGTGTTGAAATTTCGAAATGAGTTATTTGATATGTATTGAGTGGAAGAAGCATAATAATATACGAGTATTACTCATATATTACGGAAGAGTGACAGAAGACCGACACCGAAGGTTCGATTAATGAGGTCTAAGACCACGTGGCGTGTCGATAAATGAAATGTTGTTATAAAGAATGAATGTGGGCTAAAACCCGTGTTGATTATGGTGAAAAATCGTACATTGTATTGGTTGAGGCATATTAAACAGATGGGCGACGAAAGATTAACTTAACAAATTCATAATAAGTGGGAGTCGTGGTCGAGGACGACCGAGAAAAGTTTGGATAGACCATGTGAATGAAATTTTGAAAGAAGGAAAGTTTAAGAATAAGATAAAAAGAAGGATCTGTATGATATGTATAGATGTAGAAGAGACAAAGAAAGTATGTTATGATAGGTAAATGGCGTGATGGTGTGTATTTATCACTTGTATAGATATTTTTTTGTAATCTACGTAGCTGAAGCATCCCAATGCACTTTCTTCCTTTTGAATACTGCAGCTTCATTCAGTCTGCATTTTTTAAGCAATGTATTCATTACCTGTTCTATCATACATTGTTTCCACATTTTTTTGCGTAACGATCTCGTTTCTATCGAATTTCTTTTACTTTCATCGATCTTACTTTTGTCACGCCCAAGTTTCGCTTTTCTTTTAAAAGATTGGGAACAGGATTCCATTATGCGCAGCCAACTTTGCTTCACGCGATTATTTACTGACTAATGTTAAACATATTGTGTAACGCATAATAGATAAATTATTATTTTTATTAACTCACATACTTATATAACACCATCCGTGGCCTAAGTGATAAGACGTTGGTCTGCCACCCGGGGGTTTTGGATTGATTCCCAACGACACCCAAAAAAATATTAAAAATGATCCCAGTCTGCTTAAAGAGCTTGTCTGGTAAAAAATACTCGCACGCGCTAGATGCGTGCGAGTGTTGTTGCCTGTTCACGTGCGGTAGTTTTTTCAACAAGCGCGATGGGAAACTGAGAGTCATTTGTCTACTCCAGTGTTTTTAACCCGAAGGCACGATTACTGGGGTCGACGATATCTCCCGGCCACGCTTTTCATCATGCCCTTATCAGAAATTCGGATATGTCAAGAGGTACCATACAAATTAATGAATGTAACTTCAATAAAATGTAATCCACTAGATGGATTCGCATGTCAGAAATAAATATGTTTAACCTGTTAGCATGATACTATACAAGACGTAAGCGTTATACGCGGAGTGCAGTTCAATGATGTACATCTAAATCTGTTTAACCTGTTAGCATGATACAAGACGTAAGCGTTATACGCGGAGTGCAGTTCAATGATGTACATCTAAATCTGTTTAACCTGTTAGCATGATACAAGACGTAAGCGTTATACGCGGAGTGCAGTTCAATGATGTACATCTAAATCAATGTGCATTAAATATCGCTGAATCATCAACACTGTAGCTTTATTAGTCAGGCTGGGATTATCAGATTGCCAGAGTCATCTTAATTCCGGTTTTTCTAGTTACATCTCTTGTTGACATTTCGTGCAGCTTAATATATTTTTGTTATGTCACTGCGTCAATTTCTTTCCGTATTGCTTTTATTGATATGTTTTTCGATTTCTTACAAAATAATATGATACAAAACTTGTAAATTAAAGGTTGAGTTAGATGAAGAAGAGCACTCTGAGATGGTTTGGGCATGTAGAACGGACGAATGAAGAAAAACTCACAAAACAAATATATAACGCAAATGTGAGTGGAAAGCGTGTTAGAGGAATACCAAGAAAAATATCGTTGGATTAAGTGCGTGATATTTTGAAAGAAGGCAACGTAGAAAGTCAGATAAATCGTAAGTGTTGTATGAGGGGATGTATGGATGTGGAAGAGGCGAAGGATATGTATCGAGAAAGGTAACTCTGGCCCTCTGCCCTCTGTGCCTACTTCGACAGGGAAATTGTATGATGGTATGTATTTGGAAAAAAATCTATTATTTTACGTACTGTAATGAATATCGAAGTTTTTTTGTTGTGCTTACTGCCTATCTTTTGTTTTTTGCGCAATCGTTAATTTTATTTTGTCAAGTATAAAATATCCACATCCGAAACTGACGAAGGACACATAATATATTGCATGCATTGCATGCTGCATTTTCTCGATTTAGAATTGAATGCCAGCAATGTCACTAAAGGCATAACGAACAGATGGCAATGTTGGTTTCAAAAAAATAGTTTCGTTAAATCGGGTAACACATATTTAAGGGATATCCCTAAGGCAGGACAACCCTTAAAGTCAATGTGTTTAATATGTGAATGATACATTTTAGTATTGTTGAAGAGACAAAAATGTATGTAAATATTCTCGGATGTGAACTGATAGACGTAAATTAATTAGGTTAAAATTTGTTAAAAATACTTTTTACTAAATAAATAAACAAAACGGAGATCAGCAATACGAGCAGCATCGACTTACTGACTGGAATCTCCAAAATCTTCCATCCATCCATTTTTTGTCTGTTATGTAGCTTATGACTGAGCATCGTGACTTCCTAGCCCTTGACAATACCTCTCCGTCCATCCCTACTCTCCGTTGTTCGAAGAAGAGCAGTTCTTGAATTTTATTCCGTCCCGTCTCTCACTTGGTCGGCCCAACGCATGAAGACTCTTCCTCTTGTATGTCGTCCTTCCACGCTTCCAGTGACTACAAGCCTCTCCAAATTGTCACCTTGGCCAAGAGCAATGTATCTAAGGAATCGGAGGACTCGTCGTAGGCAAATTGTCAGTGAATCTAAGTTCTTCGAGAAGGGAGGCATTAGGTCGCCTTGCCGTTCATGGAATTTGTAACATCGTTCTCCAGCACCACATTTCAAAAGCGCCTATTCTGCACATACGTACATGTCCCTCGCTTGCTCTGAATCCACGTCTCCGACAAAATGCTTAGCTAGACGCATTTTCGTCGTAATGGTGCACAACTAACTAAACCTCCATGGTCTAGTTGGTAAGACGCCTGTCTTTAGACCTGGAGATTGCGGGTTCAACTCCCGTTGGAACCCAGATAAAAAAAGATTCTAGGCTGGTTTTCCCTTAGGTCTCTTTAAAATATTTTTGGCTGGTTGGAAGAGATTAGCACATGGTAATAAGCCCGCTAGGTTGTACTGATAACAACGAAAGAGTAATATAAGTAACTTCGCCATGAAAAAATATGTTTTCTAGATATCCAGTTAAATAATAAAATTTTCAAATGTTACGCTATGATTTTACATATTAAAAAAAAACAATAAAGATGTCATACTGAGTAGCACTCGAGCCATTTTTGATCCGTCAAATGATCCTCGGTGACAAATTATCGCGGACCACTGATTTAAGTCAACTCAACACGGCTACAACTCTGCTATCCACTATCCACCATTAATTTAATATAGCTGTAATAATATATTATAAAATATTATTATAGAAAATGGAGCTGTCGGTCGTGAAATGATTCTCTATCTCCGAGACGACAGTGTGAACTCTAGACCGTGATGTTTTCAATGATTGTTTGTTTTGTGTTGTGATCGATAAGTTTCTTATCACACCAATCGGTGAATCGTTTAAAATGTATTATAGCTAGAAATGCTTGTGCTCCATCGTCTCCTTATCTCGAGTGGATGGATGGTCACACTTTTGGATCGTGTGATATTTTATTTCACGTACTACCGTTCACAACAGTATTTTGGTACCAACCTTGATTTATTGAATGAAACATGGACTATGAAAAGAGCCGAATAAATGTTGTAATAATGCTTATACTAAAAATAATACATGGGGTGACAATATATCACAGAATATGGAATGATGGATCGGGAATGAATGTGATCTTAAGAATGATTTATTTATTAATTTATTTTCTCGATACAGGTTTAGCCCAAATACATTGAAAAATACAAAAAAATGTTTATATTAAAAAAAATTATATATATATATATATGCTAACATATATACCATATACACATACATACACATATATTCAAAGTCGCTTAAATACGTTGATGATTGCTTTCTAACGCGCTGAATCTTAGAATAAAATTTTCTTTTGCTTTTGGTAATGTGATATGAAATATGTCAATATCTGAAGCAGTCCCGTTCAAGAGTTAAGGCCCTTCCAACAGGCATAGCAGCTGGAAGACCCGTTATTGCGTATGTTATTGAGAATAGTTTTTGCCGGCGCAGTTTAGTGTAATTGTTAGGAACATTTAACGCTAATCTTTGTAGTAATGGTGGACAGCTCACAACTCCTCGAACGAGTATACAGTATACCAGGAGACGCAGATCTCTTACGCTCAAGGAGTTATACCCGAGCATGCCCAGCAGAAAATAAGTAGGATAAAGCCATGGATAGACACCAAACTCACTCATATAGAGATATCGTAGATAATTTTTTTGTGCCTTCTGCACCATGAGTGAGTTCTGCGTCCCCACCGGGCTCCAAATGCAAGCATTATTTTATAATTTGCAACGAATCAATGAACTAAACAACGTTTTGAGTACCATTTGCTTTTCAAACGACTTAGAGATTCTCATTACAAATCCTCGAGTTTCATAACCTGAATTACTGATGTAGTAAGAAGGATGAAGAAGAGACTTCTAAGATGGTTTGGACACGTAGAACGAATAAATTAAGAAAAACTGACAAACATAAATATATAGACATTTGAGGTGTACATCCGCGCGAGTATAAATAAATAAATAATTATACAGTGGGCTTTCATACAGGTCGCCGATTCCAACCCCGCTCTGTGTTACCTCTAGTAAAAGTATCACAGGTATATTTTGCGCCTAGTACACTGGATTCGCAACAAAACAAAGATAGAATACGTAATAAAGGTGTGCAATAAAATGAAGTGGCAATGGATAGTACACGTAGCCAGACTGTCAGATTCCCGGTGGACATCCGAAATAATCCAATGGTACACAAGAGGCATCAAGAGGCTCAGAAAAAGACCGAAGATACGCTGGATGGATGAAATCAGGACGCATGGCAGCATCACAACGAGCAAAAAAACGAATTATTTGGACCGCTTAAACCATATTATTTATGAAGATCCCCTTCAAACCACCGTAAAATTGAATTGTAGTCACATGACTGTATACCGCCATCTTAAATCAATGGGAAAAGTCCAGAAGTTCGGCGCTTGGGTTCCACATGTTTTGAGTGAAAACAACAAAAATCAACGTTCGACAATTTCTGCTGGTTTGCTCGCGCGCAATCGAGCTACGAATGGCCACAAGCAAAAGTTCCTTTACCGCATCATTACTGGTGATGAAAAATGGTGCCTTTATGTGAATATGAAGAAACGGAAAAAATTGGCAAATTATGGTCAACAAGCAACGCCCAGAGCGAAACAAGGTTTGTATCCGCGCAAGACGATCATTTGCATCTGGTGGGATTGGCAAGGCGTCATCCACTACGAGATACTTGAACGCAATCAGACAGTCAACGCGTAGCTATACATTCTGCAAATGCAGCGGCTCAACACTGCAATTCAACAAAAAAGGCCGGATCGGCAATATGGCGTTATTTTGCAACACCGATAACACCCGCCCTCATATTGCCAACATTACGAAAAATGCTATTCAAACGCTTGGTTGGGAAGTCCTGCCGCACCCTCCATATTCTCCAGACCTCGCGCCGTCGGCTTTCCACCTTTTCCGGTCGCTTTCGAACAATTTGCTCGGCGTTTCCTTCAATAATGACATCGAATTGCGGACACGGTTGGACGAATTTCTCGATTCAATACCGGATGGTTTTTATCGCACAGGCATTGAAAAACTTGTAAAACGTTGGCAAGAAGTTGTAAATAATAAAGGAGAATACATTATCGACTAATTTGTTGAATTTTTTTTTTTGTTGTGTCCTCTTGTTCTCTTCATTTGGAAAAAAACGGACATAACTTATGTTAACACCCAATACACGACTAAATTTAAAAAAAATAATACCATGGTATATATATAATATTAAAAATAAAATTATTTATAGGATTATACTAAATTGATGAGTTTTTCCTAAAGGAATAGTGCGACACATAAAAATGACTATCTGAGGGGACACACGCTCTACCTACCGCATTTCCAAAGGCAGAATGTTTCAACATATAATGTATGGTATATATGTTATATTCGTAGGTTGATAGAACAACAAGGGGTGTGTTGCCTCCAATAATTATCCGAAACATACACACCAAAACTTCTCGGGACGGATATATTGATGGTTGACTAGATACCCTACGCAAACTGAAAAAAGTGTACATCCAATTGAAGAGATATTTCACTCTCTCGTGACCTACCCCTAACCGTCGACAGTTCAGTTCGATCCTACTACCACCCATGCTGTGAGACAAAATAAGTCTCCATCAAGCGCGATCTATACTAGAAGATCGAACTCTTTCTTTTTTTATGATCGCGATGTGACGTAGTGACGAAGAAATAACTGCACAATGAGGCTCCTTCCCCGGTGGCAACACACATGAGTGTGAAAACAATAGTTGTGACGATCGACTTAAGTTTGGACATCGTGGGAAAAAGAAAATGACTTTCAGCGCAATAAATATACTTACGAAGTGGCTTAAGGTCCGGGATTCCAACAGACCAGCAAGTTGCCATTTACAGAAAATTTCGAATACAGCAAAACTCTCCTTCAACGCCACTAGATCGGAGTGAGAGAAGATGAACCATGTAAGGCCGAGTGGAGTTCCCTTTGAAAGTTATTGACTCGATTATCATCGCAGTACCACTGAATGTGTTCTGCGTTATTGGAAGACAAGTGTCTTACCAACTAGATCACGAAAAAATATTTTTTTTGTTGGTTTGCAACGATCGGCAATAACGCATTACGCCCTCTAAATTTGTATTGTATACGATTCAAGTGTTACACAATACGATAATATAGATTTAGCGTGAATAAATAATGGATAAGAAATTCATGAAATATCTCAAGGAAGCTGCGTCGATGAAATATCGAACTGATAGCCCCTATGCCCTTGTGACCCTTCTGTCTGATGGTATTCAGATGGGTTTTCCACGTCAGTCGCCGGTCAAGGTGCAGGCTGAGGTATTTAACCACGTCCTGCTACTCAACCAGGCAACCACCGATGAATAAGGGCATTACTATTAAACTGTTACAAAAACAACACCTAATGTTACACACGGACGTAAGGACTCACTATATTGTTTGATGATGATCAATTTTTAAATAATAAACCAAACTTTGAAACGTTTCGGGTTCGATTCAAGATGGAACCCATAAAAAAAGTCCCATCCTGGTAATAGAGTTCGTCTGGTAACAATACTCGCGTGTGCCGAGTACGTGAGCGAGTGTTGTTGGCTATCATACGGTAGTGTTGCAATGACGAACTAAGAGATCTAAGCCCGAAGGCTCGATTAATGGGCCTGAAGATAATATCCTCTCTCGGTCACGCTCTTCAATATGCCCGAATTAGCAATTCGGATACCTTACGAAAGAAACAAAAAAAATAATGTTCGGAAAGATTTAAATCAAATAAAGAGTAACGTACGCTAATAAGATGCAAGTACGAGTAGCTCACAGTGACACGAGAGAAAATGAAAAACCTGACGTTTGTTTTATAAAAAGTCTTCTTTCTGCAGTCAATTTTTCATCTCTTTTTTCTCCCTTATTCCTGCTTTGCATGGTGGGAATCTGGGTCTCATCCATTCTTTGGACGAACTCCCGCCAATAACGTCTTCTCTGCCTTCCCCATCTTAATCGTAAGATCTTCAGTTTCACACATTCTTCTTATTTTTGTATTTCTTAGTTTGTCTAGGGATGTTTTACCAGTATCTTAAGACCTTCATTTCAGATGTTCTAAGGAGTGATTTCGTTCATGTGGTAACTATCATAACATTTTAACAAATCTTTTCCTAGTTTAAGTAAAATGGTTGTAAAGAAACGCATGCAGCTAGTGTCACATTATCAACGTCTATTAGTATGTATACAATATAAGCAAACATGTCGAACAACACGATTGCTTTTATTGTAACAGGTTAATAATGGACACGCGAAAAGTTTATTATTCTCAACTTCGCATATACGGAAGACGCGTTTCGAACTTCAGACAAGAGTTGTCAAAAAAAACTTGGTGTTGGTTATATAGTGAAATGAGGCGACTTGCGGCGGGCGCCCGGGTTATCTGATGACGCAGAAACAGAGCAGGCGATACCTTATTTCAAAAAAAAAAAAAATACAGTTTAAATAAAAATACACTGACAGTACGCGTATAAACAGAGGCTTAGAGGTTTACGGCATCCTTTAAATTCTTATTCAGTGCCATACTTCACTGGAACATATTTTCTTCCTCACACAAAAAATGCATTATAACATATGTTCCTCGAAGTCCTTAAGAAAACCATTCTTCGATTCCGTCATAAAATAAAAAGATACGATTGAAGATGTTAAAATGTGCAAATACCTCGGTATCGTCTTCATCAACAAAGATGTATTGGTCTTGGACACCCGAACAAGAATGCAAAATGGAACCAGAGCAGCACTTCACAAACAACTGAGCTGTAAGCCCCTGTCCCGTAATAACAGAGAATATACATACAATTCGATAGTAATATTACCCGTATTAACATACGGTTCATAAGCGTGGGCCATGACACTCAAATAACAACAAAACTTACTGAATTTTGAAAACCGAATAATCCTTGTTAGCCATCTTATGATGGAAGACGTCTTTGCGTGTATTAGTTTATTGTGTGCCCGAGTTACTGCGTTTCAGCGTGACAGATCAAACTCAAAGCTACGATGCAAGACGAACGGTAGGGTCATTCCGCTGCAGTCTCTCGTTAAAGTTTTTTGCAGCGCTATTTATGTGTTGCTTAGTAGCGCAATAAGAATGTATGAGCAGCATATAAGCTACATAAAAACAAACACAGTAAAACCAGTCACAAAATAAATCAATTGATAATTTAAAGAATCAACGCTAACCTATAAGTAAATTTAAGAGAAACAATTACTCCGACCCTGGTTGGAGCCTTGGAAGCCACTATATAGTATTTGCAGACAGATAAGCGAATCAGGTATCAAAATATGTACTTTATGTCAGTAAATATGTGCATTGTCAAACGCAGTCAACAACTTTTTGCATCCCGGCAAGAACGCGAAGCTCAAAGACGCACTGCTTCCAGGTGAATATAAATATTATATGTACTATAGCACCGTTTCCTTATTAGAAAAATCTGAAATGACCGAATGGTGGTTTTGAGCTTTGCGTCATACACAATTTGCTTTTTCTCAACTAAACATCTCATACAGCTTCGAGGGAAGAAATTGACGGAGAGAACTTCGAGGGAAGAAATTTACGGACTATGAAAAAGTTAAAAGTACAATTTCGGCTTATTTTGAGCGCAAAAACAAATCTTTGTTTTTTCGTGGGTATAAATAAGCTTATTGAAAGATCTGAAAAATTTATTAGTTAATGGTGAATATATCGAAAAGGAAAAATCGAAAAATGTTTTTTTTTTCCTTTTTCCCCTGTATTCCGTAAATTTATTGATCTCCCCTCGTACAAACAAAAAAAACATACCTACTCGTATAGTACTTAGAAATGTTTAACGTAGAAATATGTAGTACGACCAAATGAATCAAATTCCGTATAAACGAAAAACCTAGAAACCTGACTTCAAGATATGTTGAGGGGTATCATACAACTGATTTAATGAACAGAAACTCGAAACCCTTAATTTTAACGTTGATTTTTTTTTATTTTCCTCTGTTGAAAACATTCTGTTATATAATATTCACATTATGAAAAACGTATTACGTCTATTTATAGCAAAGCTTAAAACATACAGCCTTTCGTGCTTCTTCTAAAAAAATTAATAATACCAGAAACTAAACGAAAATACAAAGTTCGTATAATTCCCAGAAGAGAATCAAATATATTTCATGGAAATGTTGCAAATAAGAATGAATTAAGGGGGATGAAAAATAATTCATAGTTATTTCTTAACGTTTGAATGTTTGTAGAAGAGTATTTTTTGTGTGGTTTCTTCCTTTTTTAAAATTATTCTTGTTGAATATTTATCCGTTTTCCATTTTATTAAATCCTATTTTTAGTTTTCTATTGCTAAGGAGTAATTTCTCAGAACGAAAGATTTATTTTCTATAGCATTTTTTATTTGCCCTTATTTGGATTAAAGGATAAAAAATATGCGTTATAAAAGGTGCATTGTTGCATGTTAACGCACTGAGCTTCCGTGCGGAAGGATGCTGGTTCGAAATCATCGATAAAATAAAAATTAAATAAAAGGAAAGACCATTGTAAGATTTATTAGATATCATGAAATGTAGAAAAAAATGTCATTCTACTGAAATAGACAGAAAAAAAATTATAAATAAAAATGTCATCATAAGCCTGGGTCTATCTACTTCAGAACATAACATGGGCCTCCATCCAAAACCTCCACGCTCCTCAATTCTCTAACCGTTGCTTCCACTGTACTCCCATTATTATTTCTTTATTTTTGGAGGTGTGTCACTCGTCTGACTGTCTTGTTGGAAGAGATTGCCGTATGGCAATAAAATCGGTATTTGTATACTCGATAATCAAGTGTCGAAACAAATAATGTGTTTTTAATAATGGTTAACGAAACAGCTGAATATATAATATTTTAAATGTAACTGTTTATTAAATAAATCATTATTATTTTGATCCGTGAACCTCGAATCGACCATTCCTGACAAATACCCTAATAATAATATATTATTTACCACTTATACAACATTATTGCATAAAAATGCAACTACAGATGTGAGATTATGCGGAATTTATATATTTTTTAAATGTCCTTATCTCGGTACTGGGCGATAAGGTGACGATAACGCAATGTTGTAACAGGTGTAACGAATCGACACCGAGTGATATAACTGCAGTCAGTGCATTCAATAAGGTCTGCTGCATCGAGTACACTTCACTTTGTTGTAGTGTTTGATTTATTGAGATTTCCAACCGGCACTATCTCGAAAGTAAATATGCATTAGAGGTCATTCATCTTTGAACGAAAGATATAAATATTTTGACAGGTGTCTGATATGATGCAACTGCATTTTTCCTTCAACTGCGACTTCGTGTTTATAAAAAAATGTTTTTTTATCATTTTAATTAACTTGCGTAGTGGATAATTAAATGAATGCTATCTTCCTATACAATTGTGCATACGGAAATCGTCTCTTTGCAGCTATTTCTACCAGTGTTTCTGTGAAATATAATATATTGCATGCATATTATGCATTTAAATTATTGTTTTAATGCATTTTCAAACAGTTAGACCACGGATTCTCACCCTTTTTCGAGTCACGGTCTCCTTTTACAATAGCCAAGTACCTTGAACCCCCCAAATTTGTATCAAATGGCATTTGCAACGGAATTAAGAAATCACATTAAATTAGATTTTCGATAATATAAATTATATTTTACAATTTAATACGTACGATGATCTTGCATTTGGGCAACCAGCTTCAGAATTTACGGCTCAGTGCTTATTAAAACCAACCTCTTGTCATTCTCAATATTCAGTCTTCGTTTTGATATGTTGAAGCGTTGAGAATCCACTTCCGCAGAGATATGTAGAGGCAAATGGAAGTAAAATTTGAAAGGCAATCATGGTAACATTAGGATAAATAATAGCACACCAGAACGGAGTCAGCTATTTGCATAAAACAGATTTTGAATTTGAATTTTGTATATATTTTAGCAATTGGTGTCAATATTTTAGCAATTGGTGATCCCCTAGAAAACCTCGCGACCCATGGATTGGGAACCGGTGAGTTAGACAATGACTAAGTAAAGCGAAAATATCCTGAGGCGGTATTGCATACATGTATGAATCTAGTCTTGATTGGAGGACCAGATACTACAAAAATAGGGAAAGAAGTAAAAGTCGGATTTAACAACAACCGACTCAACTAGAGCTTGATTTCATTGTCCGACCTTAACTCTAAATACTAAATCTTAAGATTTTTTTACTGAAGTAATAAGTATAGAAAATAAAATTTCTTACATTTTTGCCTTAGTTTCCTTAAATAAGGGAGTCACATGGTTTTATTACGTCAATTTAAAGTTTGGCGCGTACAAGGTCTGACTTAAATACAAATCACGAAAATTGAGAGTTCGAAATGTGTATTTAAGCCGGATTATAAATCCTGGCCCTAGGTATTGCAGCGGATTGTGTTTATCCACCCAAAATAGGATTTCATGGTTTCTAGCATCACTCTTACTATTATCACGTCATTTAGTAAAAAGTATCGATTATCTTAAAGAATGTGAAGAGGCCAATGGCAACGGGTAACGCGGAACACGCCTGTCAAAATTATATTTTAACTTCTTTTTTATAAACCTTTTCTGGTTCCAGTGATCTCCAAAATAATCACTTTGAAGAAAATAACTATCCTTCAAAATTTAAGGTACGAGTATATTATGAACATTCCTAAAACCCAGCCTTTTTCCATTTTCCAACCGACTCGCGGTTTTATTCTTAAGAATGTGTGTTAATATTTTCCGATTCCCAATCGACTCTCGGTTTTGCTTTTTAGATCGTGTATTAATATTTTCCGATTCCCAATCGACTCGCGGTTTTACTCTTTAGATTGTGTAATATTTTCCGATTCTCAATCTACTCTCGGTTTTGCTCTTCAGAATATGTATTGATATTTTTTTATTAATTTTTATAGAATTTTACAAATACGATAATAATTTATTTAACACTTCATTTTATAACAATCTGGAGAGTTTGTTAATAGTTGGCAATCTCTTCCGACCAACCAAATAAAAGTAAATAAAGAAGTTGCATGGTCGCAAAAAATATTCAACTTAATTTGTACAAAATTTATGAACCATGTTAATAACAACAATAAAAGTAAGATATCGTGAATCAAAAGGAAAATGAAGGCGAGATAAGATGACGCGGAGGGACAGTTGAGGATATTATACAGTAGTGATAATATGTGCATTTTGCGTTTATTTCTCACATTCAATCGATTAAGTTATTTCTCATATGATCATTCTTCTAAGGGTGAAGATAAATCTCAGACAAATATTTGGAAAATCCTGTAGTTTTTTAAGATTTTATAATTTACAATATTCAAAATTGTGTGTATAAATTCAATTGACTTGTTACACATAACGTCGAAAACTTTTGACAGTATCACTCCAACTTCCCGCGCTGCAGTGACCTGCGATGCCCCATGTTCTTGGGCTCTGCACCCGCGTGCATTCTGTCACCCAGTGGGTGTTATCGGTGTCAAAGGATATCATCTCTTGCTGTATCTCTGTTATGCTGCGCTCGAGAGAGAGGCCATCGCACCTGTTTTGGGGGCCGAGTATAGAAAAACCTGTGTAGTTCTTCTCTTGGCTTTATCGAATGTAATGGAATAATAGCATTCTACACTCGTTTTGAGAGTTAAATACTCGTAAGTGCTTACCATAGAAAATAATGAGTATGTTTTCTTGAAAAACGATAAATTATTTTTTAATTGCTATTCACCAAATTTGGGTGTTCTTAGCCAGTGAGCAGTGACAAGTTGATTGTGTTCATTGAGAATACGGTATATGTACTAAAAGCACAATCAAATTAACCTCTCACTCTTCAAGTTTGAAATACTCGTAATATCATTTTTATGAATTTAGAATACAATTTTTGTATCTTTACCATAACTGTGCAAACACATTCGAATAACAACATTCTTAACACTATACAAACACGTTCGAGTTACCATAAACATTTTTAACACTATGCAAACACGTTCGAGTAACCATAAACATTCTTAATACTATAAAAACACGTTCAAGTAACCATAAACATTCTTAAAACTATGCAAACACGTTCGAGTATTGTTATATCATAAGACGAACTTTTTAATCAGACAGGGAGCTTTTTTAGTCTTTAATTTTGTACTTTATATAAATAAATATTGATATCGATACGTAAAAATCTCCTGGGATCATTAAATGTAAGTTGAATTTAGTTTTTAACAACATACAAACAAAAAAATTAAATATTATCTTGTATTCACCACTGTTTTATTTGAGTTCATTACCTGTTTCAAAGACTTCCGTCTTCCTCGTCAGGTGAAGTTGAGCTAAATTGTCCGTTTCGACTTTATAGGTGAATAATAAAAAAAAAGTATTTAATTTATTTTTCTAAAAAAATATGACACCACAAGTGAAAAAAAACGTCTTTTCTTAGATTTAAGGAATAAAATATTATCATTAACATTTATTATTTTGAACTATACAGAATATTTGTATATGAAAATAAAAGGTAATAAATATAAAACTTGTGGGGAAAATTTCCTTACTTTTGTATGTTTTGCTTATTAAAAATACTTTATTTTACTTGCTTAAGTTTTAGTAATAATAATAAAAGGCCAATCTGAACACACGTAAGTTGAGTGTAAGGAAAGAAAGGTGGTGGCTGCGGTCATTAGATTAGGTACTTCTGCGCAGATAGATCTTCCGATATTTGATAGTAACGTTCTACTTTATGTGTAGTGTATTTCTTTAGTGTTCATATACGTCTATAATTATAAATGTTGATGAGACCTAAAAAGGGCCGTTTTCAAATGATTCATCTAGCTACACTCGCCACCCATATATGTTATCTAACAGTTAGACGCAGACCATTCCACATCACAGGACCAGCAACGACATCAAAACCCAGTAAAAATACCCCACCCTAACGGATCGATTCGGAAAAATGCATATTTTCGATGAAGACGAAATCGACCTCAAAGTTCTATTCCTCTCCGTTGGAACATCCATCAGACACCGATTCGGAAGATACAATGGATACATCCCATTAAGGAACTTTCAGGGAAAAGATCTCTTTAAAAGCATGATAATCCGACAGTAATACCGCCGTTTACTGAGTAACATAACCTCAGTGGTGCTTTATATTATGTACGTACATGAATCAGTTAGTTGCCAAACGAGATAAGTAATTTTTCCATCGACATATGCATATTTCAAAGTTTCTCACGATATACGAGTCTAAAAGGGCGATCGGAATTTGCAACATCTTCGTTTCGTCTCCACCACATTTTTATAAGTGAAAATATTGTATTGCATGCGAAACAAATGTCTCCATGTTTTAAATAATCCATTGATGATGTGACGACCTCCATTACTTTGTAAGACGCTTAATTTACACCCGGAGGTTTCGGATTCGATTTCCGATGATACCTTTGATTTTTCTTTGATTATCTTCCTTATCCTTGGATGAATTCCTTACCTCTTGTTCTACCATTATTGTGTTGTTTATAGTTAAGGCATTAACGTTGTGGAGGCTTAAAGACATTGTAATTTATTTTTAACAAAGTCTCTAAGTCTAAAGTTTCTAAGTCAGTATACCGATCGGAGCATCTGTTGAATAGTTATTTCCCCAAAATCTCCCCGCTCCTGGCCGAAATTATACCTAGCCTTCCCCTCACCCCTCCCGCCTCCAACCGTTGAAGTGTCTATGTCGGTGCCAATTCGAACAGCATTTAGTCTTGTTTGTACTCCCCTGAAGATGAGGTGAAAGCCTTGAAACCGGTAGGGTTATACCGTCATAAAAAAGTGGACTACCATTATTGATAGAGATTAGTATTTTTTTTTTTACTTAAATTTAAACGAATATTTTTTTATAAAATTTGTCGATTATAACAGTCTAATGTATCTAAAATGATTTGGTTGGTTGGAAGAAAATGCTGTATAACAATTAGCCCGTTAGATGTATCATGTTGTACACATAATAATGAAAATAAATACCTAAAAAAGTATTAAAAGGGTCCCACTCTGTTTAAAAGAGTTCGTAAGGTAACAATACTCGCACGCGTTGAGTACATGTACCAGTCTTCGAGTGTTAATAACACTCGCAATAACGAACCGCGCATTCCGTGCTGGCTACATTTTGACTGGTTTTTAATCTGAAGGCTCGATTACTGCGACCTAAGACAATATTGTCTCACAGCCACGGTTTTCAATATGTCCGAATCACTGATTCGGACATGTTGAAGGAGGGTCTACCTACCTACTCGTACCATATGTAAGAAAAAAGTAATCGATTTACTGTAAAATAAATATATAATTAATTTAATTATTAAAATTTTAACAAAAGAAAAGTTTAATTATTTTACTAAATTGTATATCTTATATACCATTAGGCAAGTAGCGACTACGGTTATTGTTTGGATCATAGTATACACTCGTACTTCCCTATAAAAAGTGTCCGCAAGTCCCATTAAGAAAAGAGGCGCCATTCATGATAATGTTCCACTTATGAGGTCAGATGATTTTACAGTAAACATTACTCAGATAACGCCTTGATAAGTGTTAAACTTGACCTGTGGACGAGCACGCCGCTCCGCACCGCGCTGGACCTCAGCTGACTGGAGCTAACGGAGCGGCTGATCGGCAGTCACGGTCGAAGTCCGCAGCGTGGAATACTTTATTCTTGTGAAATCGACGGCCGTGGTCTAATGGTTAGTTAACATTTACGCAAAGGGAGCTGGCGCCCAAGTTAGATTCCTGGCGGATTTTCTTCCGGACTGGTTTTACATAATTATTCGTTTTTTTTATTCTACTCAAATTATTATATTAAAAAAAATAATAATAGGACAATTTATAAAGCGCTGTTTAGAGAGTAAACTCTCCTTAAAGGGGCTCCAACTTGAAATTATAACCCACTATTATTGCCAGATTAAACAAAATGATAAAATAAGTTGAATCTAAGGATAGGAAGGTGGTGGTTACGGTCAATAGATTAGGAACTATTCCGCGTCTGCATATATTAAGAAAAAATATATGGTATGAAACCCGCAGAAAACTTAAGAGAAGACGAACTGCAAAGGGAGCTTTGTAAATCTTCCGATATGTGATAGTAATTAATACGTTAGGCTTTAGGTGAAGTGTAGTCAATGTTTATAGTGTCCATATATAATCGTAAATCAGATCGTCTTCAAGTGATTCCTAAAGCTGCACACACCACCTATATCTCGAACACTTTTAGGCAGACAAAGATCGATGTATATCGCTATTAAGCAACTTAAAAATAGCACTATATAAAACTCTACCTAACGAGAAGCTGTGACTGATAAAACCTGCCTATCGTCCCGGAAATAAAATTTCCCTTCGGGGTTTTGGGTTGGAACTGTGAATATTGTATGCTTGCTCAAGTGCAACAGTTTGCACACAAACCAATACACACAGGCGTCTTCCATCCGCAAGATGGCTATAAATGAGATTGTGGCTAGATGACAATCATAAGAGATATCCTATTATAATATTTATTTTGTAAAATATTCCGAAGGCATAATACATTGAAAGGAAATAACAAAAAGTATTATTGCTAGTGAAACGTAAAAACAACATGACCATCAATGATTATACTTGTTTCGTACTCGTTTCATTATTTGATAATGATTTATGTTTCGTTTCCTTGCAGATTATCTATTTCAAATTTAATTTTAGACAATTAACATTCATTTCTCTACATTTTGACTCGTTTAATTTTTAGTTTGTTCTGACTGAACAGTATCAAAATCTGCTACAATTACAGTCCATAACTATATTTTAGCACCAGCTTGGATGTATTTCTTCTAACATTATTCCTTTTCTCTATTCCTACCATTATTGTTCCGAGATTCGTGAATTATTAGTTTTTACGCAAAGACTGTTTAACTATGTTATATCTATATCATCACACCATGTATGTCCCTTTTGGGATAGACGGATCTCCACGGCTTTCTATGCACCCATACATTTTTGTTTATTTCACGTCCATACATCTCTTCCACGTCATACATGCTCTCATATTTCTCACATTTGTTTCTATCGATCTATTTTTCCTCGATCTACCTCTTCCTCGTTCTTTTTTTTTTCTTTTCTTTTTGTTGTGTATTATACATGGTTAAACATAGTACACAGGGCGGGATTATTGTTGTACAGTCATTTATTTTAATCAACCAACTCATCTTGAATACATTAAATTATTTGAAACCATGATAAATTTTACAAAAAAATATTCGTTTAAATTTGGAAGGGATGCAAAAGAAGTTGCAAGGATATGATAAGATAAGAGTGCAAGGATATTTTGAGTAATGTCATCATCATTGTCAATCAGAGTCGATTCACTGCTGGATAAAGGTCTCCCCAAGTTGACTCCAAATAGTTCGGTTTTTTGCTCGTTAGTGGCATTTGATGCTGCCGTGCTTCCTGATTTCATCTATCCAGCGTACCTTCGGTCTTCTTCTGGGGCTCTTTATGCCTCATGGGTTATTTCGGATGTCCATCGGGAGTCTGACATTGTGGCTACGTGTCCTGCCCCCATTGCCACTTATATTTATTAAAATATCTCTTAAACGTAAATTGAAATGTTGGTGCACATCGGATAAATCTTGAAGTTCGTTCCACAATAGCGCCGTATTCTTCATTCATTCCAGACATATTTATCTGTTTTTTTAGTATTTCACAAATCACTCAATGTGACCAAACCATCACATGATTCCTTTCTTAACTCTACTTATAACTTCTCTAACAAACAGTTTTTTTACTAATCTTAGTCAGATGATTAACTATAGATAAACTGTCAAAAAAAATCGAAAAAATGGATTTATATATTGGGTGTTAACATAAGTTGTGTCCGTTTTTTCCAAATTATAAAATGAGCACCAAAAGTAAACCAAAATGGTAAAGGTATACATACGTCATTAGAAAGAAAATTTTCTGTTCTATAAGATATTGTGTTTGCTTTTACGTTACACACATTATTTTATTTGATTACAAGCCTTCAAAATGAAATGTCAAGTAGACGAAAGTAAGCATTTTCGACACCTATTTCTGTTCGCGTTCAATCGAGGGAATAAAGCTGCCAAAGCTGCTCGCGATATTTGCGAAGTGTACGGTGAAGATGCTATCATTGAAAGGACAGCTCGTCGATGTTTTTTTCCGTTTCAAAGACGGTAATTTCGAACTGAAAGACATGAAGCGTTCCGTACGACCAGTGGACTTTGATGAGGACTGCTTAAACCATATTATTCATGAAGATTCCCTTCAAACCACCGTAGAATTGGCTGAGCAGATGAATTGTAGTCACATGACTGTATACCGCCATCATTAAATCAATGGAAAAAGTCCAGAAGTTCGGCGCTTGGGTTCCACATGTTTTGAGTGAAAACAACAAAAATCAATTGTCGAACGTTGAACGAAGTTGTCCTTTCATTAATAGCATCTTCACCGTACACTTCGCAAATATCGCGAGCAGATTTATTCCCTCGATTGAACGCGAACAGAAGGAGGTGTCGAAAATGCTCACTTCCGTCTACTTGACATTCTATTTTGAAGGCTTGTAATCAAATAAAATAATATATGTAACGTAAAAGCAAACACAATATCTTATAGAGTAGAAAATTTTCTTTCGAATGACGTATAACCTTTACCATTTTGTTTTACTTTTGGTGCTCATTTTTTAATTTGAAAAAAAAAACGGACACAACTTATGTTAACACCTAATACATTCAGTGAACCTTTCGAATATGATATTGCTGAGAGACTTGGTGTTACAAGTAATGTACTGTGTAGGCCTGTTAATGCAGGTAGGGTACTGTTTGACGAACTGAACGCTTACGAACCAAATAATATGATGATTTATTGCTTCCTTTAATGTATTGTAGTTAATAAAAGCCATTAAAGGGATCGACAGTAG
This sequence comes from Odontocerum albicorne, assembly GCA_949825065.1. Taxonomy (NCBI): domain Eukaryota; kingdom Metazoa; phylum Arthropoda; class Insecta; order Trichoptera; family Odontoceridae; genus Odontocerum; species Odontocerum albicorne. Next base: position 45,666,741 of record OX463839.1, read on the forward strand.
ACTAATGGACTGGGAACTATATCACTTCCGTTGATAGTACTGAGCAGTCAACGTAACTACAAATATAGATAAGTCTACACATTCGTTTAAGTATTTCATTTAATACAAAATCTCCTACCTCCATAGCGGGGTAGTCAGATATAACAGATCTGGGAACATTTTTTATCCAAGCACACAATTTTCGCCTCCTCTACATTCATACATCTCGTCATGCAAAATATTCTATTATTCATACTTCTCACTTTACCTGAGTAAACCCATACATCGCGCACACTTTTTATCACACTTCTTTATATAACCATAATCTTTGATTTCGCTACATTAATTTTCAAACCTCTTACTAGACATCTCTCATATAGCTCACTTATCATACCAACACAATACTTTATATCGCCATTTCTGCTACTTTTGATATAGTGCGGTTGTTATATATTACATTAAGTGCTCCATTTACTTTGTTCCCTGCCGCTACCATTATTTCAATGCCCCTTTCAACTCGCCAATTATATGTAAACTTAATCTTACATATCCTCTTAAATATTCTTTCGTCTGAATTTATTTGGAGGTGTTTTCTATGTGATATTTGTAAATAAAAAACAATTTGTATTGAATCAAGAAATACAAGTTATACATTTTTGTTATTGATACCATCAACCAATCGATCGAACCATTATGTCGAAATCTAATGCCTAATGTTGTCTCGAGTAATACGTAATCAGATGTTGATGCGTATTTCACCTGAATTTTCCACAGCGGAGTGAGTTGATAACACAAGTATGGTTCCTCATTATAACAATTAGTATTACATCACTTTAAATGGAGGATAACTACTCTAACACAACACATTATAATAAATACCTGATAATTGTGCGCAGCAATTCAATCTGTGACTCTCAAACTATGTCATTATATTATTTATAGTTAATGCATTAACATTGTGGAGGTTTAAAGACTGCAATTTTTTTTGTTTAACACTGTTTATGCCACTTTTTGTAACGGTTATAATCCTACCGGTTTCAAGGTTTTCGCCTCATCATCAGGGGAGCACAAACAAGGCTGAATTCTGTTCGAACTGGTACCGACGTACACGCTTCTAACGGTAAACATTCGTTTTGGAGACTGTGGGTGGACGGAAGGAGGAGACAACCTCAACAAGCAGCGGTGAGATTTTCGGAGTACATATGTGTTTACCAGATGTTCACCCCCGACGCACTGACTTAGAAATTTCTAGGGCCTCTAATCTGTCCAATTTATTTCCGTTTCTACTGATATGTAAGAATTTGGCATCATCGATAGAAAATGTATAATTTTCACGGTGACAATGATTAGCCATTTCAGAATAAATTAGAATATAGGAAAGACATGAAGATCATTTGAAAGGAGATTTCATGAACACAAGTCCGCCTTAACAGCAGGCCTTTGTATCACAATCAGTTTCTACAAATTTGTTTCGTGAATATGATTCAGTTATATTCTACGTCAAATCTCCTGGCTCCGCAATATACGTGATTGGACTAGTATAATGAGCGTCGGGGATCTTTTTCGGGCTGCCGGGGACAAAGATACCTACTCTCAGGTGATATTCAACGTTGGGTGGAGGGGGACCTGACATGACACTGAGAAGAAGATATTCTACGTATCATAAATACTTATAGCGCTTTACAATTACAGCGCTTTACAAAAATTCTGCCTGATGAAAAGATGGCAGCAAATTAAACCTGCCGATCGTACTGGAATTTTAATTTCCTCGTCATTAGAACTTTGGGTTTGATCTGCCAAGGCTGTGTGCTTGGTGAAATGCAAAATATTGCTCGCAATACGCGCACAGGCATGCTCCATCCACAAAACTTGGCTGACAATCGTATTTAATCACGAAGGAGTTAGCATATCGTAAAAAATCTTACGAAAACCCCCGTTCCTTCTGTGTTCGAGTTTTATCGTTTTTTTTTCAATTTTGTTATTGATTTCCGTTTTTGGTTTATGATATATTTTAAATTTTATTCACTTTTTTTTTTTCGTCAAGCAGCGGCCGTGTAAAATTTAAGAAATAAACTTCTCATTGGATAGATTTTATAATTTTTTCACTTGTTACGATGAAAATTCTACGATTAGCAATAGTCCGATAAAAAAGTGTCATTTTTATATTTTTTGTAATATACTAGTATAATGGATGTATATTTTTTTGTAATTCTGGGCAACCTTGTTATTCCTGTAAACCAGATATATCCCTGGGGGTGTAACTATTTAAATTATAAGTATGCTCCATGTTACCGTTTGTGGAATCGAATAAATTGCTTTTATACATACCATCACGCCGTTTCCCTGTTGGGGTAGGCAGAGAGGAGAGCGACAGACTTTACAATCGCGACACACAGTTTTCGTCTCTTCTATATCTATAAACCTTATACAACTCATACGATTTCTCTAACTTTAAAATGGACTTCTTTCAAAATATAATACCCTGGCTCCGCCTATACTTTGCTTGGTCTTAATCTACCACGTCTTCCACTCACATTTGAAGAGTGTATTTTTTGGGAGTCTTTTTTTAATCATTCGTTCTACATATCTTCTGGAAGACAACCAGGGTCTGCCCTATCTTCAAATCGGGAGACCCGTTAGACTCTCATAATTACAGACCTGTAGCTGTTCTTTCTTTGCTTCCAAAAATTTTCGAAACTGTACTGTGCAACCAATTGACCCACCAAGTATCAACAAGACTTATTGGAAACCAGCATGGCTTTTTGCCAAAACGATCGACTGTTACTAACCTTCTCTCTCTCACACAACAGATTGCGTCAAACTTAGACGAACTTTCACAAACGGACGTAATATATACAGACTTTCAGAAAGCTTTCGACAAAGTTGATCATGATATATTACTTAAGAAAATGCACAAACTTGGCTTCAGCGATAATCTAATTGGATTATTTGCATCTTACCTAAAAGAAAGATCTCAATACGTAACAATCCGTAACAAGTCTTCTGTGGAATTTATCGCAAGATCTGGTATACCACAAGGATCCAATTTAGGTCCCCTACTATTCCTCATATTAATAGACGACATGCAAAATTCCATAAGTCACTCGACATGTTTATTGTTCGCTGATGACTTGAAAATATTCAAAAAGATCAATTCACCTCACGACTGTGCACAGGTACAACAGGACCTACACTCCCTAGTCTCCTGGAGTGAGCAAAATCATCTTCTGTTCAACATTAATAAAGTGTCTGTGTATCTTATAGTCGATCGTTTTCACCAATCCACCATCAGTATACTATACAGGGAGTGGCACTAAACAGAGTTTCTGAATTCAAGGATTTGGGCGTAACCTTCGATGTCGGACTCACGTTCGTTAACCATGTCTCACGTTTGATATCGGACTGTTACAAACTACTCGGTTTTGTAATGAGAATATCAAGAGAATTGAACAGCACCGATATCCTCCGAAACTTATATAACTATCTAATTAGAACCAAATTAGAATATGCATCTACGGTTTGGGCTCCTCACCAGCTCAAATATAAAAACAATATAGAAAAAATACAAAAAAATCCTCAGATATCTATGGTACAGAACAAAGGGCGATTACCCAAAATATGCTCACCATGCCGAACTTCTCACTGTGTGTAACTATAGAAGCCTCGAAACAAGAAGGCAAGAATCCATTGCGATATTCCTAATAAAGGTTTTCCAAGGTTCCTTTAACTGTCCCGCGATTCTAGAAGCTCTAAGTTTATATGTACCCAATAAATATATCCGTGCAAGGAATCACCCTCTGTTCTACATACCAACTTACAGGACGAATATCATGGCTAAACACTCAGTCCCGCGTGGTATAGAGATATTGAACCAACTGAATGACACGGTTGATATATTCTCGGTACCGTCTAGCAGTATGAGAAGAATCCTGGCTGATATTATTCCTAACGAATAAGCTAACGCTAGAAGCAAACCCTCTTTGTGTAACAGGAGAAATCCGTGCAAAGTGGATAAAAAAAATAAATTTAAAAAATGTCCAAACCATCTATGTGGTAGTGATCTTACATAAAACATCAGCCAGTTCACATTCATCCCTGATCCCTTCATTCCCGTATTATGTCATACATTCTCGCCCCATGCATTCGTTTCATTGCACGGAGTGCTAGTCTTTTTCCACGTCTACGTTTCAAATTCACACACCAAGTTGGTACAAGAATATTGTTAGGACTATCATCATCTCGGCAGATTTTGATACTATCTGGCTTTTGTTTCCTATCTTTTTTTACAACACTAGTAAAAAAATCTATGTGAAGTAGTCTTAATAGTCATTAACGCGTGATTTTTTCTGATAGTATGATAAAAGTATGAAATTCACTGGCAAAACCGGTCAGGTTGCATCCATACGAGAGTTACCACACATGGAGGGCGAGCGCGGCATTTCCATGACGAGACGCTTATTATTCCGCTGCCCAATTTCCGTAAACAAACCCGAAGCCGTCTGTAAGCAGAGGCCACGCCAGGCCTCTATCACACGAAAAGAATAGTCAGATCGCATAACTTTTCGCTGTCATTTGGCCAAGTTTCGAGGTCCTAGTCTGTTTTTTTTTCATATAAGGCCGCTTAACGTGTTTCAAGTGTCGCGAACTCTTTGATTTAAAACTTTCTATTTGTATTCAGGTCCCTTAATCGGACGAGTCCATTGAATCTTTCTAAGATATCTCTGAGAAATGATACTTCGGAGAAGAGTAGAATTTTGAAGTCGATTTCACCGATCCTTCGGGTCACAGTACCCCATCCTATTGAATCGTTTCAGAAAGAGCTTTTGCCGTTGCTGGTATATGATAATATGTATTTTAATGTTAGAAATATGCGTGCACTTGTAAACAACCGTTTTGTGGAGGTTTTATCAAAATTTATGATCATATATGAGTATATGAACATTATGCTGCACCAGTTTAATTTGTTATTATCTCATATCGAAAGATCTACAAAGGTTTCTTTGTATAATATTTTGTCTTCCTTTGGCAAATTTTCTGCGGTTTTCTTACCAAACATGTTTTTCTAAACATATGAATATCCAAGAAGTACCCAATATAATAGCCGCAAGCACTACCTTCTTATTTAGACACTCATCTTCAATATATTTATTTTATAATATTTTCAATATTTCAATAAAAGTGGGTTCGAATCCCGAGTTAAAGCGCCGTTGAGGTGTTGCTCTCTTGAACTGCGCTGTATAAATTGTCCTTTCATTATTATTATTCTATTTGCTTGAGAAACTTGCCATATGGAATTATGCCCGCCAGATTGTACTGTATAGAACGAAATTGTAATATAAAAATTTACATACTAAATGTGGACATTATTTATCTTAGAAGTACGTTTACATGAAATGGTCAAAAGAAATGCGATATTGAAAGAAAAATAGCAGCAGACAATCGAGTTTGAATGGTTGGTTATACAATGTGTTTACTGACTCGATTATTTATCGACATGTCGGGAAAAGCGAATCTTGCTGTTCATAATGGAATCTTGGCCCCAACATTAGAGTACGTAAACGAAACGTTGATGCATCATAAAAGTGATTACTGTAAAATAAATCCTATAGAAATAAGCATTTCGTACTATTCTACTCTTAAACAAAACATTTTTCTAATGCGAGGTTACGTCTTTGCATTGAAATGTCAGTGTTTTTGAGTAGCTGTTTGAAAACAGGTAAATAATGGTAAATAGTTGACATATATAGCGCTTTTTTTAAATTAAATATAACCTCAATAGCCCTTTGTTTTTGAGTTTAGAAAAATGCAGATAAAAAGCACCACTTGAAGGATTTGAAAGCTTGACACCAGAATTTCAAAAATGATTAACAAATTAACTATCCATTAGATCAATGACATTGACAATATTACCAATGATGCATTTGCAGATCATCATCATCATCATGTCCCTTTTGAGGTAGGTAACAAATTTTCACGTAATTCTATTCTGGCATACATCATTCCCTCCTACCACGAACATACACCTCGCCATGCATACTCGCCTATCATAAAAGCTTTTCACTCTACATACGTCATCACGCCATTTCCATGTCGGGGTAGACAGGGAGGAAAGTGCGCCAGACTTTCCTATTGTGACACACATAATACGCCTCTTATATATCCATACACCTTCACATACAATTCCTACGAGTTTTCTGATTTTTTTACGTTTCCTTTCAAAATATCATTCACTTGATTCAACTATACTTTCCTTGGTCTTCCTTTACAACGCTTTCCTTTCAAACCATCTCACAATACTCTTCTTCATCTTACTCAACACATCAATCCCACGTTCACATTATTTCATTACTGTTTCGGAAATAAGATAATTAGATCACATGATGACTTTTACAACGGAACTTGTTAAGAAAATCTCAATCCAGTTTTTCGCTATTTTTGGTTAACGTCTTAAAATAAATAAATTTCAATTTTTAATGTGTTCTGGTTGAAAACCATTGTGATTCAATATGTCTTATTATCTCAACAAGTCTGCTCACAATGAGATCTGACAACCATCCTTTCACACAGTTTCTGTTACTTTGACTTCTCATATTCCCTTCTTTTCTCAATCTAATCTTACCACCTCTTTTGGGATCGAAAACAACATGGTGTGTCAATGTATGACATAATAAGACATTAATTTTAAGGGAGAAACAGTTTTTAAACTGATGTGTTGACAAGGTTGAAAAAGAGCACTTGAGGTGGTTTGGACATGTTGAACGGATGAGTGACAAAAGACTGACAAACAAATTAAAAATACAAGCATACGTGAGAGTCGTGGTAGATGACCGATAAAAATATGTTTAGACCAAGTTATTAGAATTTTGAGAAAAAGAAAGGTGGAGTAAAAGAGACATGGAACTGTATGAGAATGTATATGGATGTAGGGAAGATGAAAGCTGGACTTCCTTTCCTCTCTGCCCACTCTTACAGGCAAATGACGTTAGTGTGTTTATGCAAAAAAGTGTGGTCGGGCCAAGTGAATGAAATGTTGTCAGGTGGAAGAGAAAAACAATATATAGAACAGTATCAGAAGATGTATGGATGGGAAAGAGGCGATAAAAGTGTATCTTTATAGTAAAGTTCGGTGATCTATCCTCGCTGCTCGCTCTAACAAGGAAATGGCGTGATGGTATGTATGTATTGTTTTCCAATTTCGTGGTACAGTACAGTACGACCTGGCGGGAATATAGTAATCTCTTTCTACCAACCATTAATATGTTATAGAGGCGTAAAGTGAAAACTAGATTGTTTTTGTTTAACCATAGTTTCAACGGTAATCGAATCCGTAACCCCCTAATTAAAAACAGCATATTTACAACTAAGCCACATAAGTCCGTATGTTTGTATAATTTTCCACTTGGATATATTTTTAACTTGAGTTGAACGTAATTTTAGTTAAATAACGTTTACATCCCCTATTAAAATTCTGGATTTGCTTGAACATATTTTAAGGCCTGCGGTGTTTTAATAGCGTCTAGACTAGGGTCGGAATTTGATGGCTCACTTTAGTACCAGGATATATAATGTTCCTCACATAATATGTAGTGTCCCCTATTCCTCTGAACCTAGTTGTTCAATTTATGGGTCATAATGACTTTGTTTTGTATTTTTAATACAATATGTTTCTTGTCTCTTACTCCAAAGTTTATTTGCCCGGTAGAGTTTACGGTTTGATTTGCTTACATAAGTTTTCTTTCACCATTGCCCATTGGATGAGACATTGGAGATGAGTCGGACTCTTATAGTATTCTTCCATGGTGCATCGTACTCGTAATTATTCGCTCGACAACAGAAACTACCATATAATTGGATCAACTATCCCACTATCAATCTTTACTACGAGTAAACGACGCCTGTGCGTTTGTTGGTTTTTTGTGCACGTACTGCTACTTTTTAGCAAGTAAGTCTTCATACAAGGCATCGAATTCGTTCAATATGTTACCACTTTCTTCATCTTCTTACCAGTGTCATGTCAGGTCCCCCCCAATGTTGAATATCACCTGAGAGTAGTAGGCATATTTGTCGCAGCGCTACAACGCTCCTTATACCAGTCCAATCACGTATATTGCGGAGCCAGGAGATTTGCCTTCTGCCAACACCTCTTCGACCCTCTATTTTGCCTTGGATGAGCAGGTGCAGTAATTTTTACTTTGCTCCTCTAAGTACCACTTTCTACTGGCAGATTTATATTGCTAATTCGTTTTCACTCATCCCTCTGGGTAAATGTATGTGTGGTGGCGAATAAAAAACATCAATTGACTGGAAATTAAGAAAATTGATGAATTAACTGTGGTAGAATAACTGCCGTTGGAGTCACAGTTGGTGTTATTACGTTGTATTACACTTGACGACCTCCGTGGCTTCGTTGATAAGACGCTTGTTTCTCAGTCCGGAGGTTGCGGGTTTATTCCCGTTGGAAACGAGATTTTTTAATTGATTCCTTTAACATCTTTCTGACTGGTTGGAAGATATTGCCACATGGCAATAAGCCCTCCAGGTGGTACTGTATGTAACGAAAGTGTAATACAATACAACACTTTTATTTGTATACTGTATCACCTGGTAGGCATATTGCCATAAAGGAAATCTTCCCACCAATCGGAAAGATGTTAACAAGGCCTCAAATGAAAACCAGACTTTAATTCATCTGTGATGTGAGTTTCAACAGGAATCGAATGCGCAGCAACCCTCTTGGTTGGAATCGAACGTCTTACCAACAAGGCCTCGAATATCACACTTTGTACTGAAGTACACATATATTACACTGAACCTAAAGCCCAACTATTATAGTACATATCGAAAGATCTACATACAAAGGTTTCTTTGAATTTCGCCTTCCCTTATCAAGTTTTCTGCTTCTTTCTTCTTCTTCCTGTCACTGTCCCAACTCATTAGGCTTAGGTAGGCTGTTGGGGTCGGCTCTTCTCGTTCTCAGGCTGTATGTTCGGTTCAGGGTGTCGCTTTCATCTAGGCCGTTTCTCTGTAGGATTTTGGAGCATTGCGTTATCCAGGAGTTCTTTGGTCTTCCTCTGGACGGCTCTCGAGGAAGATCCACAGACATTGCCTGATTTACCGTATGGTCTGGTGGTCTCCGTCTTATGTGCCCGTACCATCTCAGCTGTCGCTCTCCTAGCTTACTGTTTATGTCGGTGACCCCCAGGCTACCACGAAGTCGTGAGCTCTTAATTTTTGCGTCAAGTTTTCTGCGGTTTACTATAATATTTTTGATCTGTCAATAATGGGTTTGAGTCTCGAGTTAGAGCGCCCTTGAGGAAACCATACTCTCTAAACGGCGCTCCATAATTATGTCATTTTATTACTATTATAAGTTTTTTGACGTAAACTAAACTGTACTATATTCATAGAAATAAAAAATATTGCAGGCTCAATAACCCAATTAAAAAAAATATGATAAAATATGCTTTTCAGTCATCCATTTAAGTTTCTCAACCGGTGTGTCACTACCTCCAGAAGGATTGCAAAGATAAAAATAAATTACTTGCACAAAAGGAACATAACACATTTTCTAAGAGGGACGGGGGGCGGGGGAGGGTCGTCTTATATTTTTTAATCTTTCGGAGTCCGCAAGGCTTAAAGGGTTCAGAAACAATATTTTAAGTTAAACCAATCTAAAATTCTAATCTGCCGAGACTCCAAATCACGTAACCAAGGACGCCAAATCACGTAACAAGCACACTAATCATTAGACCGTAAATGCAGGTAAAAACAGTTTACGACTGTAATTGGGGCATGGTATCCCTCCACTTACATCCAACTCCAGCGAAGTAAAGCCTCACGGAGCACAACGGCACTATGGTTGCGTCTTAGAGGTAACCCGAGCTGCCAGTCTTCCTGCCAGACCACTCTTCTCCCTCGGCCGGCCGGACACAGTAGCGCCTGGCGCCTGTCTCGGGTGTCACAACACTTCACGCTCGGCTGGGACTTGAAAACTAGCGTCGATCCTGAACAATTTGTGTCTTTTATCATTTAATTTCAAAACATTTTTTCTTGTTCTTCACGTGTCATGCCTGGTTTCTCTAGTCTTTGGCGATCAGTCTTAATAAAATATATCTTTCTTTGGCGGCATGGAACAGCTCCTCAACTGCCTGGTTACCTGTCCATTCGCGAATGTAATGTAACCCAATTGACACCTTCTACCGATTCCACGTCAACGTTTAATTTTGCCAATGAAAAGTTTAGAAAGTGGTATTTTTCTCCTCTCAATATACGAGTACATGACCCATATAAGCTATCATTCGGCATTTCATGATACGAGTATTTAAAAGCTCTCATTCTACACCTCCTCGGTGTTTGTGATACGATGAAACCATGAATTTGATATGGTGGCGCTGTTATATTTTTTTTACAATTCACTGGTTCGCAGTATATTATAGAGATGAACTCAGAACTCCCTAATATTTGAGCTAGCCCAAAGATATTTTTGTGACACCTTTATTGCAGGGTATTTGGATTTTATAGCTCATAGCTTTATCGTACATTTTTTATAGTATACTTGGCTATTACTCTTTAAGCGTCAAAAGAGATCTACGCACAACACGTCAGATTTCAATAAATTGAATTAGACAGTTTTTTATTTATTATATTTTGTTTTTTTATATATTTATTTGGAATTTTATTCTTTAACGAGAAAATGACATATTTTATACTACGAGTACTAAATGTTGTTTGACATTTGAGTGACGAGTCATTTACAAAATATGTTGAATGTCAAAAACTCTAATTTGTAATTACCAAAAGTCTTGATTTGTATTAAATAATCGCTGATTTTTGGCATGTTTACCACTTTAATATGCCATGCGCTAATGTTTTTGTACATATAAATAAACCACCAGGAAAACCCTTGTTGATCGGCAAACTTGTGTTTAATGTACCTGCAAATTATTTCCGCCATCGTGAAATGAGACTTTTTTTGTACCGTATTCACGAACTGGACTATTGAGAGCTTCATTACTCGCACACGGAAAGACCTTGTTAAATATATTTTCCGATATTTATGTGTTCCATATAACTGTGGTTAAATTGAGGATTATGCTCTTTAATAAACATTGTAGACATAACTGAGCCACTTCACAGGAAACCCGTGAGTAATCGTTATTCCTGTTTTTAAACTTTTATCTAGTTTTTTCTTGTACTATGTATGCATTTTATTCGATGTAATTAGATTAAGCATGTGTGAAATATAAAATAAAATAAAAAAGAGTATACTACCTTGATCAATAAGTTTTAGGACTTTATTCATAAAATCGAAAATACAAGATTATTCTTCAAAATCGATATGGTCCCCTTCAAAGTACTCCCCATCGACTGCAACGTACTAACGCCAGCGTTGATCCAATCCTCGAAACACCGCTGGTACTCAATTTTCGGTATGTCCATCAGAACCGTCTTCGACTTTTTCATGACATCCTCACGGGTGCTGTAACGCGTTCCGCGAAGCGGTTTTTTAAGTCGGTTAAACAGGAAAAAGTCGCAGGGAGCCAGATCAGGTGAATTCAAAGGCTGCTGGATAGTAGTAGTTGTTTTTGGTCAAAAACTCATGGAAATCATGTCTTTCGCGATTTCAACGCGGTCCTTTTTTTGCATGAAATTGAGGTCTTTCGGCACCAGTTTTGCAGCGACACGTCTGAGGCCCAAATCACTAATCAAAATGTCTTGAGCGGATCCATAAGCGATGTTCAAGTCCTCTGCCAGCTCTCTGATGGTCAATTTGCGGTTTTTGGCCAACATTTCTTTGATTTTATCGATGTTTTCATCGGTTTTCGACTGCCACTGCGTTCGTCATCCTCGACCGACTCACGACCACTTCTGAAGCGTTCGTGCCACCAAAAAACACTTCTTCAACGTTTCCAAGGTCTGTGAACCGTTTAATCCGTTTTTCACACAAAATTTAATGCAAACTTGTTGATGCCATTTTCAAACTTGTAAAAAATCGAAAACTCGCACAAAGGTAGATGTACTCAGTACAGCGTAACTTTTACAAATGTCAAGCTATGACGCTGAAATTTGGAGGGAAATATCAATGGTAGATGTGGTAACCTAACCAAAAAAAAAAGAATTCCAATGACAGCGCCGCGCCACACGGTGGCTGGTCCTAAAACTTTTTGATCAAGGTAGTATATATATAATATACCTATACGATATGACACGAAGTTAATGAGGCACTAAAATAATGGATTCAAATCACGAGATGAGCAGAGCCTTCTTGAAGAGAGTCTACTCTCTGAACGGCGTTAGGTATATAAATTGTCGTTTTATTATTATTACAGATCTCGTAATACACGATCTTATATTTTTCATGCATTTTACCTTTAACTTTACATAGTTCTAACGATCTCCTTGGCTTCGTTGGTAAAACGCATGTATCCAACCTGGAAGAAGCGGTTTCGCACCCAGTCGGAACCCATAATTTTTGTAAAACTGATTCCAGTCTGGTTTACATCATCTTTCTTGGTGGATTGAAGAAATTACCACATGACACTAAGCCCGCCATATTGTACAGTATACAACGAACTTGTATCGGACGTATGCGTCACATAAATTAGTGATTCTCTATATTGTATTACTTGTTGACATTGTTTTAAAATCGTGACTTGAATACTGTTGTAATAAAACGGCCGTTTGTGTGGTCCTCTCATTATCACTACATACATATATGATCGGACGGCCCCTGTGCGCAATAAACGCGTTTACAAGCATTGAGCTAGCAAAGGGTGAAGGCGTAAGCAGTAGGACCGAGATGCGTGTAATTTACGATGGGCTAAACATAAGATACCCGAAATGAGCAAAATAAAATCTCGTCTGATACTTCTACTGTGTTTTTATTTCTACAAAGTTCTACCAGTTGACAAAGAATCTTTTCACCGAGACTCATTGAAGTCACGCCGAAATCTCCGAGGATTGTGCGGCAAACACCCACCTATTCTACAGTCTTCGCACCGATGCTGTATACTTGTAATACTTGTCCCTCAGACAAAAATGACGATCAACATAATTTGATCTGTTTTTTCAACATAAACAAGACAATCAATCATGTTGTGAAATATTTAAAAAATAGAGAAGCATAATATATATTATAAATCTGGCATCTTAAACTACAATATATATCACGCGAAAATAATTAAATTAAAACACCTTAACATAATTTCACTCGGTGCGACTTTCTTGCCAAGATGTGAAAAAATGACTTCGAAAGGTTCTTCTATTTTAACTGAATATATTTATATCGATACTTTATTTACCATCGTATGAATGAAGCACCTTTTCAATATGTCATAAAAATACTATCAATATCATTCACAAATATTTAATATTATCCACCAAATATTTTGATTCCTATCAGTACAAGAAAAAAGACGTATTAAAACACTTCCTTCCATAAAAAATCCCAACCAAAATTTAGAGCATAAAGCTTGTCTTCAATTTTAAAACCGACCTTTTTTACATACTTGCTCAGTATTATTTGGCATTTTTAAACTGTAATAGAACTAGGAAGTGTAGACATATATTATTTTGACGCACAACTTTTTACGCAGGCTGCAAATACCGCCTAATCCACGTTTCAGTAATAACAAAAATAGACATACCCGCTGTTTTGATATGTAACTTTTTACTCGGTTTCAAATATTACTTATCCAATGTTTTGATTTCATCGAATCGACGAGGAAAATTCGCTATATTTTTACGATGGCGCTTTTGATTCTGTTTCTGGGCATCGTTTCGGAATTGGTAACGTTTTAACTCGTCGCTTTTTATACGGGCTCTTGATATTGCACGGATGTTATTGCGAGCTGGCGCCTTGAACAAGGAAGTTTGTTTTATTTTGGAACATTGCTTTTACGCCGTTTCCAGATATTGTCTGCCGATGTTTTGGTGCGAGAATAGGCCCTAATATAGGGTGACCATACTCTGAATAGCGTTTATTGAGGAAATAATTTAAATTAATTCGTCTCTTAAAATAAACAGTGGCTATTGAAAGCTGCCCCGGAGTTTATGTCAATTTCATAGGATTATATGGAATTATAGAATTATACTTCAAGATATGCACCATACCTGCATGTGCGGGTGTGGAATGCAACGTGGGTGTGGAATGCAACACAAGCCATATAAAAATACACACGCAATAAAAATCACAGAGTTAATTAAATGGATATATAAAAATTATGAAAAAAAGTATCAAAAACAATTAAAAGTAAAAATTAAATAAATATTGTATTACACTTTTGTTATATACCGTTCAACATTGGCGATCTCCGTGGCTTAGTTGGTATGACTCCTGTCTTCTAGCACGGAGGTTGTGGGTCTGATTTCCTTTGAACCCAGATTTAAAAAGAAAATCCCGTCTGGTTTTCACTTAAAGCCTCAAACATCTTTTTGGTTGGTTGGAAGAGATTGCCACATGGAAATAATCCCACAAAGTACTCTAAACAATGAAAGAGTAAGACATGATTCGCTTGGGCGTCGCTATAATATAACATAGTTGTCAGACGTAATTTGTTTAGTAGTAGTGAATTCGAGTCTCAAATTAGAGCGCCCTTAAGAAGATTTTGCTCTCTGAACGACGCTGTGTATATTAAAAAACATGATGGATTTATTGCCATGTGCCAATCTCTTCTAAACCACAAAAAACTATTCGAGGTTAAATAAAAACCATACGGGAATCCCTTTTCTTAAAATGTTGATAATAACTGGAACCGAACTCACAATTCCTAGTTTGTAAGACATCTTACCATATAAGCCACGGAGGTCGTCTTATATTTCGACTCTTCACAATAATTATTTATCTGGTCGCTAACCGCTTTCTTCAGTGTCGCAGGATACATTTCTAACTTTCAATAATTCGAATTAATGAGTTCTCAGTTTGTTTTATGCCGGTATAATTTAAATTGACAGTGGAAAACTAAAAATTGATCCCAATTCAAGTCTCAAAGATAATAAGGAAATATATGAATGAAGAAATTGGAAAACTTTTTATATATGCGTTTTATGATGCGTAAGAAAAAAGCTTCGCCTATAATCAGATCAGAGGGATGGTACATTGTTCAGTTTCGAGCATTCTGCTATCTTTCGCTGTCTGTGTCAGCTAGTTTTTATACTCGTATTGGTTTGGTATATGGTATATTGCGGTTATATGCTGCATGTCAAAAAAAATATATTTCTATTTCACAACACAAAAATAGCGCCGTATAAAACCTATCGAAAGGCTGCAGCAAATGAAATATTTTGATCGTTTTTGAGTTTGGATAATCTTGGTATTGGAACTTTGGGTTTGATCTGCCCAAACGATGTGCTCGCTGAATACAAGTACAAACGTCTTCCACCCACAAGATAGCTATCAATCATATTCGACCACGAGGGATTATTTTTCAGAAATAACATGTATGATATGCGTAAAATCCAAAGACTAGATACAAGTACAAACGTCTTCCACCCACAAGATAGCTATCAATCATATTCGACCACGAGGGATTATTTTTCAGAAATAACATGTATGATATGCGTAAACTCCAAAGACTAGAAATAACATGTATGATATGCGTAAACTCCAAATACTAGAAATAACATGTATGATATGCGTAAAATCTAAAGACTAGATATCTGTGTGATGGATATTGTGGAGATCTCAAGATTTATTTTTATTTATTTAATTAATTAATTAACGACATAACAGTGTATTTTATATACAAATGAACATATGACAAGTTATACAAATAGGTACTTAAAATTATTGACAAAAATACAAAACTTGTATAAAACTAACATGTAGGTACAGGAGATACAAAAAGCAGTAGTTATAATAAATTACAAAGTCATTGTTGAAAATTATTCAATATTAAAATGTATTTTTAAGTTCAATATAAGTATCATTGACTTACGTAATTGTCGAAGACTTATTTTATAGTGGTAAAGAATTTAGATTTGTTTTTAGTGGAACAACGCTTACATAGAACAAGAAGAATTGGATTTTTCGAGAATTTTATGGATAGATCTTGAGATATAGAAAACACATGGGCTCACTTGTAGAACAAGATGCAAGTTGCTTTTCAGAATCGAAACCATCCACATGTTGATGCATGGCTACTCAACTCCATATAGTGGTATTGTCTGGATATGATCTGATGCAGAGTAGGCCGCACTGCATATGGTATGCACAAGTGGGGTTTGGCATAGTCGCCTTTATGTGAGTGTAGGTAGATTTTGACCATGTACCACATTGTTAACTGCTGCCCATTGTATGCGTTTGCTGGAGGTGTGCAAGAATTGCATAATCTAACACTGAACGCTGTGACATGGGTGGGAGAAGACACAACGCGTTTGAGGGCGAATTCAGAATAAGAATAATATTCCATACTTCTACCGTGTTTGTGCTTATGAGCTTAATACATTCAACTGGCCTAGTAATTTTTAGTTATGTTTTGATGAGCAATAATAGTTAGTCCCACGCCGTTGCGGGCGTTTGGTGTCTGTCCGCTACTACGCACAATGCGAGCGCACAGTGCGCACGCCCGGGGACCTTGGTCCGCAAATAGAGGGCCGAGAATAGCGCGGCCGACGCACCGCAACGCGGCGCACCCGCCCGCCGGCTGCCCGTATGCCCGCCCGCCCGCCGCCCGCTCGATACGCGGCCGGCCGCGCGCCCGCCCGTGCCGCCGCCCGGTTCCGGGAAGCGGCAGCGGTAGCGCGCGCGCAACTGTTGCGCCCGCTGAAACTGAACTTAAACACTGCACCGAATGGGCCGGGGCCTCCTACAAAATATCTTAGGGGCGCTCGAAAATCCCGGACCAAACTTGAGTTACGTTCTCTGAAACATAATAATGAAAATACAATTTACATAACAGACTCTTCTTAAGGGCGCTCTAATTCGAGAATCGTACCCACTATTATTAAAAATAAGTTGAGTGTAAGGAAGGATATGAAGGTAGTGGTTGCGGCCTTTATATTGGGTACTTCGCTGCATCAACATACTACCTTGATCAAAAAGTTTTAGAACCGGCCACCGTGTGGCGCTGTCAGCCACCCGATTGGAATTAGTTTCTTTTTTGTTAGGTTACCACATCTATCATTGACACTTCCCTCCAAATTTCAGCGTCATAGTTTGACATTTATAAAAGTTACGCTGCACTGA
The DNA here is from genome assembly GCA_949825065.1 of Odontocerum albicorne. Classification (NCBI taxonomy): domain Eukaryota; kingdom Metazoa; phylum Arthropoda; class Insecta; order Trichoptera; family Odontoceridae; genus Odontocerum; species Odontocerum albicorne. Next base: position 45,683,905 of record OX463839.1, read on the forward strand.
GTACATCTATCTACCTTTGTGCGTGTTTTCGATTTTTTACAAGTTTGAAAAAAGGATTTAACGGTCCGCAGACCTTGGAAATGTTGGAGAATTGTTTTTCGGTGGCACAAACGCTTCAGAAGTGGTCGTGAGTCGGTCGAGGATGACGAACGCAGTGGCAGTCGAAAACCGATGAAAACATCGATAAAATCAAAGAAATGTTGGCCGAAAACCGCAAATTGACCATCAGAGAGCTGGCAGAGGACTTGAACATCGCTTATGGATCCACTCAAGACATTTTGGTTAGTGATTTGGACCTCAGACGTGTCGCTGCAAAACTGGTGCGGAAAGACCTCAATTTCATGCAAAAAACAACCGCGTTGAAATCGCGAAAGACGTGATTTTCATGAGTTTTGACCAAAAACAACCCGACTACTATCCAGCAGCCTTTGAATTCACCTAATCTGGATCCCTGCGACTTTTTCCTGTTCAACCGACTTAAAAAACCGCTTCGCGGAACGCGTTACAGCACCCGAGAGGATGTCATGAAAAAATCGAAGACGGCTCTGATGGACATACCGAAAATTGAGTACCAGCAGTGTTTCGAGGATTGGATCAAGCGCTGGCGTAAGTGCGTTGCATTCGATGGGGAGTACTTTGAAGGGGGACCATATCGATTTTGATGAAGAAACTAGTATTTTCGATTTTATGAATGAAGTCCTAAAACTTTTTGATCAAGGTAGTATTCAACAAAACGTAAATATTTAATGGACTCCGCCTAATGTATGTAGATAACTTTTGATACTAGTAGTTAATATTTTATTTTATTTAACACTTTTATTGCAAATACAATTCTGGCGGGGGCTTATTGCCAGGCGCCAATCTCTTGTAAATGAAGCAAGTTACGTGGTCGCACAAATAATTTACATGACTATCAATCCCCACGAAATCCATGAAAATTTTCGGCGAGATAAGAGGGGGTGGCGGGACAGTTAAGGCTATTATATAATAAACAGTATGTGAATTTGGCGTCTATTTCTAACATCCAACCAGTTCAATACCTTCAGGTATGATCTTATATGATCGTACTTACAAGGAAGAATATTTTTTTAAAACCTAGAATTAATTCAGGTCTGAAAAGGTTAAATCGATTCGTGAAATTTTCAGTTGATATTACCTCCGAACGGAAGACAATCGCTCTGTTACAATTTTTTCAATGTTAGAATTTTGTGAATTTTATAAAATTATAATTTTCTTTTCATAATTTTGAATTTTTTTCTTAGTACTTCAAATCGTACAAGTGGCAGAGCTACTATCCATCAGAGTACACCCATACCATACATATCCCGCTTAACGCGGACCCTCATTAAACTTATTTATGAATTGAAAAAACAATCAACAAATTCGCTTGACGGAAAAAAATCAATATGGGAAGTATTTTAAAATTTGAATTCAAATGAAGAAATACGCGAATCGGACTAAGATCCACCCTATAGCGACACGGACGACAAAATAAATCTTTCTCGAGAATTATTACTGACAAAATTAATTGACACTTTCTCACATTTCGAAAATAGAATTCAATTCCTAATTGATAATGATTCCGATGAAGAGAAAAACTCAAAAGTTTCTCGAAAAATTAATGAGATTCTAATATACAATATATTGTTTAAAGCAGTTTGAAGAGGGGGAAAAATATGCAAATCAGTAAACTTTGAATGGATATAATTCCGCCCGGTTCCTACTTCCTGATCGACTTATCCTTATTATATATTCAGCCATTCTATATATTTATATTACACATGTAAATGTTTTCTCTGTTTTACATATTTCAGAAAACATTTGAAAGTTTCTTGTGCACATTTAAAATGTATAATATTTATACAGAAAAAATAATTCGACGGATGGAATTTCAATTTACGGACAACTCTACAGGAACCTATCTCTTCCGTAAAACGAGGTATAGGTGTATGCAGTGTTCCAGTGATATACTCGTTCGAGTGCGAGCAGTTGATATACTCGAATTTCGCGGACAGTTAACACAAGACCGCGGGGCGGAGCGCGACTGCCCACCTGTCTGCTTGTCTGCTTGTCTGCCTGTCTGCCAGACGCCGCGGTACCCCACTCCCCGCCTCCATAGCTTCACTTTCAGTCGCTCTCCATCATCCCTCACTTTCAGTCTTGTCGGCGGCCGTGGTTCAACGGTTATCATTCACACTAAGCAAATAGGCGCCCCGGGTTCGATTCCTGGAGGATTCACTTTTGAACTGGTTTTACTCTTATTTTTTTACTTTTACTGAATTTGTTTTTCTGCAGCTTATATGCTGTTTATCATTATAGTTTATAGCGTTATTAAGCAATGCAATAATTAGCGCTGTATATAAAAATCTGCCTAACGAGAGACTGTAGCAGATTAAACCTGCCGGTCGTCTTTGGAGTGCCTTCTTGCCATCGAATTTGGGTTTGATCTGTCAAAACTGTGTGCTTGCTGAAGTGCAATATCTTGCACGCAATAATTGCACAGGCGTGTTTCATCCACAAGATAAATGACAATCATATTCCTCTAACGAGGGGATATCCTATTGTATTTCGTCCGGCAGTTAGTTTTCATGTTGTTTCATTGGTCGTTGGATATAATTTGATTTCCATTTTTTTAAATAATAAAATGACACTTTATATCCAGCGCGTTATGGAGAGATTAAAAATATTATGTGAAAAGGAGTTGAGTGGAAAAAAATTGGTGGCTCCTGCCATTAGATTGGGTATTTCTTTAGTTCTATATAGTTTATGCTCGTTTTTGGTACCCATTTTGTCGGCAGTCTTTAGACGACCTTCGTGACTTAGTGGTTAGAAAGCTTGTTTTGTGTTTCGGATTAATTTTCGATTGCAATCAAGTAAAAAAAATCAGACAGTTTTTTTAACATGCCCAATCCTTCTTATATCTTTCAAATTAGTTGGAATAAATGGCTTACAGTAAAAGTCGCAAATTACGAATTTTTTACTATCTAATTTATCAAATTTTTATGTCTCAATCGTTTTCGTTCTTGGTTACTGGGATTGTCTTATTTTGTATAGCACTAAAGGTTTTCGTTCTTTGGTTGCTGGGATTGTCTCATTTTGTATATAGCACTAAAGGTTTTCGTTCTTTGGTTGCTGGGATTGTCTCATTTTGTATAGCATTAAAGGTTATCGTACTTTGGTTACTGGGATTGTCTCATTTTGTATAGCACTAAAGGTTTTCGTTCTTTGGTTACTGGGATTGTCTCATTTTGTATAGGACTAAAGGTTTTCGTTCTTTGGTTACTGGGATGGTCTCATTTTGTATAGCACTAAAGATTTTCATCATCATTTTTTAGATACTCGTATTAATTTAATTTCCTGAAATACAATATATACTCGTATGTTGACCGAACAATAGTTGGATTGATGTTGCAGGAAGAAGTCTCCAATAGAAAAGATGGATGTTTGATGAATAGGAGGAACTTGAGTTATGTGAATGTCAGTAAAATCTTATTAACAAAAAACCACTTTGTAGGGAAAGGGCTCGCAATATCGACATCACGTAATGGTAAGGAAAATGAAAAGATTTTCGTTGGGTTTCGAGTAACTTTTCTTGGAACTTGGAACATTTTTGTTTCAATTATTTATTTGCATAGCCTAAGGGATACATTTGTTTTTTCGTGTAATTTTTTTATAGGTTAACTAAATCCACGTTAATCGTCTAGTTGTGAATAACCTTATAAAGAAACATCAAATTGAATATAATGTTTTTTTTTTTTCAAACGATAAAACAAAGTTCGACTGTGTTTTATTATCTGCTTCATATATTGTTTTAAGTTCCTTTCTTCTGCTCGGTAATGGAATTTCAATATTTCTCTTGTTCAAGTGCGCTCTTGTTGACAAAGCCATGAATCATTCCGAGTGCTCGGAGATCTTTAACCCCGGCCTTGGGAATCTGAAACGGTTTATCGCTTTACATTTTTGAACTTCTAACACTATTTTCTTATATCCCCATATCTTTTTATTCCCTTTAGCGCAAATCATCCTATGTCGGATGTGCTATTCGGAATGTGTTTTCTAAATTTGTTTCGGAATGTGTTTTCTTGTGCCTTAAAGAATGTGTTTTCTAAACTAATTGATATTTTTATAGTATATAATTTATTTTTATTTGAAATAACAATAATATTTTTTCGGCCGCCGAGACCTAGTGATAGATCGCTAATTATCCAGTCAGAGGTTCCGTATTCGATTCACAATGGTGATTAAACAAATATTTTAAGTACTTTTTCAATGTTGTCTTTTCTTAAGTCTCTGGTTTGTTGAAAAAAAATTACCAAATTGTATTCGTCCCACCGTATTATACTGTTAACAGTTAAATTTGATACAGGTATACTATACATGGAATAATAGTTGGTTGGACATTTTTTTTATCATATCTTTATATTACGGGTATATCAGATTTGTTTTCTAAAATTATTCTCATTTTTTTATCACTTCATTGGTGTGGATACATATTTATTTTAATTTTGTTGTTGATATACGAGTAGATACATCATTCGTAAAAAAGAAAAGTTCACACATTGGAAATAATATTTAAAGAAACAAATCACGAAAACATTAGTTTTATCTTCTTGGAAAATACTTGGTTGTCTACAAAAAATCCATTCTTAATCTATCCATCATCATCATCATCATCATCATCATCAATGGCGCTACAGCCCATTGTGGGCCCCGGCCTCCTCCAGCAGTCGCTGCCATTCCCCCCTATCCTGGGATGCACTCCTCCAGCCCCTGATGCCAATCACGTTTGCATCATTCTGCACCCCATCCATCCACCTAAGCCTCGGTCTACCCACGCTACGTCTTCCTTGGGGCTTGGAGAAGAGTACTTTGTTAGGCATTTCCTCTTCTCCCATTCTTGCTACATGCCCCGCCCAACGTAGCCTCCCAATTTTGATGTATTTTATGATGTTGGGCTCTTTGTATATGCTGTATAACTCCTCATTATATCTCACTCTCCAAGATCCATTTTCCTGTATGGGTCCGAATATTTTTCTGAGTATTTTTCTTTCAAATATTAGAAGGGAAGATTCGTTCTTCTTACTCAATACCCAGCATTCAGACCCATATGTGAGGACAGGTCGTAGCAGTGTTTTGTAAATGGTAAGTTTTATCATCAATCTATCCATCGGTACATAGAAAATATCGATTTCAGAAAATGTATTTAATAAAGTCATCCCGTGTGCGAGTGGGAATGCACTTAATAATTATATTCAAGAAATATGACACGAATTTCATTTTCAAAACCGTTTTTGAAATTTTACAATAATATAAGTTAAAACTCTCGAAATTGAGATTTCGTACGAGCACAATGCCAATAATTTTTCAACTCGTTTATAAAAAAAAGTAAACAACATTTTTGCTCGATGTCTGAATCAGCTCTCAGCAATGTACGATCCGTAACTATATAATACTAACAGACAGCCGTATTTTAGGGACGCACTTAAAATACTGCGGCCAAGTATGACATACATCTCCGTGTCAAACGTAGTAAACATGACCACGGCTTCAGGTTGAGATATCTTGGGTATTCTTTGACCTCGGGAATCGGAAATTCTCTTTCCCGATGTCTTGATTCGTCACCAAGGAAAGTATGGTTGAATCGAGTGAACGATATTTTGAAAGAAGGAAATGTAAAGTCAGAGAAATCCTAGGAATTGTACGAGGAGTATGGATGTAAAAGAGGCGAAATATGTGTATTTTAATATGAAAGTCTGGGATCCTCACTTCTCTGACTATCCGGATAAGGAAACAACGGGATTGTATGTATGTATTTACGAGTATTTTTGAGAAAGTGATATTTTTCTTCTATTCTCAATATTTGTCTTCGCAAAGTATTGATTAAAAAAAAGATTTTTTTAATCTGTTTTTATCAAACACTATTTATTCCACGTTTTGTAACCCTTCCGGTTTCAAGGCTTTCGCTTCATCATCAGGAGCACAAACAAGACTGTTGATGATATGTTATACCGTTACAAAAAGTGGAATAAACAGTGTTTGATAAAAACAAATAACAATGTCTTTAAACCTCCACAACGTTAATGCCTTAACTATAAATAATATGATATATAAAAATGATGTCTGTCTCTTTGAATAATTTGAAATAAACATAAAGCAGCTGGACCTGGACCTGATGCTTTATAGTATTCCATACATTTGTTATTTTGACAGCTTCAATTTCTCGTGTTGACTGTACAATAAAAATGTAAGATTATATTTTAAAGTCGGCAGCGACCGTGGATAAAAGAAATATTTAAATACTAGTTGCAACCCGTGAAATATTCACGGAAATAAAACAAATTCTACATTTATGAAAATATATATTCATAAATGTAAAATTTGTTTATACATATCATTTATATAGTACATCGTCTCCTTTTACACCGGTTCAAAAATTGTTAGCTAGGTATTTAAAATTCGTTCAGTATCCCCACCGAGATTCAAATTTCGAATTACTTTCGGAGAGAATCTAAGTATTCCTCTCTCGCTCTCTTGTATTCAAAATTCAATTCTCGTATTCTTTCTTTGGCGACAGCCGTATGGGTTTTGGCCTTATTTAAATATTTCCGTTTGCTCTAAAATAATGTACATATTACGACCTCCGTTGCCTAGTTGGGAAGCCACCTGTCTCCCGATCCGAAGGTTGTGGATTCGATTACTTTTTAATGAATGAAGAAATTCTAACAAAACAAATATATACAGTACAAATGTGAGTTGAAGGCGTAAAAGAGGAAGACCAACCAAAGTTTGATTGAATCAAGTGAATAATTTTTTGAAAGAAGGAAACGTTGAAAATCAAGAGAATTTATAGGAGTTGTATGATGGGGTGTGTATGGATATGGCAGAGACGAATGATGCGTGTCGGGATAGGAAAGATCTGGCATTCTATCCTTTCTGCCTACCCCGACAGGGAAATGGCGTGATGATATTTGTGTATGTAAATTTATTAAAATATATATATAGTAAATATAATACATGAAAATATTCTTTTCTTAGCGAACCCCACTCGTTTTCCGTGAAGTCTTCCTCCAGTCTCAACTAATTTGGTATTGTCAAAATAAAGGATCTTCGAGAAAAGGTGTCTCACAGCTTAAATGTTCGCGGACAAATATAACTTGCCCACCTCTGGTCTACATGTTCTTCGTGTTGTGCTGACGCGTCCGTTGGAACCACTTGACCTCAATCATCTCCGAAGGCCCGCACCAAAGAATTCCACTACTCAAGCACTGATGACAGACACTTTAGACGCTTGTCCCTCTCCGAGTTGGCTACTCGCCGCTTTCTGTGTGTCAAAACAAACGAAAACAAAAGTGTACACAGACACCATTGTCGTGGCCAAGACATGTTCGTCTCTACTTTTCGTTCCCACAGCAATTTTCATATTTCGTTTAAGCTAATGAACGCATTTGTGGTTGCCTAGTTTTAATTTTGAATATTTCGTAAATCCTGGCAGCTGCGACCTGTCATTTTAAGCATAACCTTTTCTTAAAATTTTGAGGCGATATAAGATACTTGTGTTACATCCGTCTTTATTTTATAAGGATCCCAAGAAAATTGTGTAATCTGCCTCTGGTCGATATGGACTTTTTTTAAACTAATACGAGTAGGTACCCGACCCACTTGCTATGTCGCCATCTCTGTACTGAACAATTTTATTAAATTCTAATTTAATGACAAAGTATAACATGATGTCGAGTTTTGCTTAGTATTCTTTTTCTCTTTATGTAGAGCTTATAGTTGTCTATATCTTTCTCTTTATGTAGAGCTTATAGTTGTCTATATCTTTCTCTTTATGTAGAGCTTATAGTTGTGTATATCTTTCTCTTTATGTAGAGCTTATAGTTGTGTATATCTTTCTCTTTATGTAGAACGTAGTAGTTGTCTATATCTTTATTTATTCATTTATGTATTGTAGTACAATGTACGATATTTTGTCGAACATTAAAAATTGTTAACGATAGTTAAATAAAATTGGAATTTTGAGTGCGCATGAATACAAAATCAACGTGCTACAAAAGTACAAACATTAACATGCCTCATACACTAAAAATATCAGAAAGGAGTGCGTTCATGCATACTACCTACCATACATATAATACGTGAGAAATGCCAGGGCTCAGAAGGCCCAAAGCCGAAACTAACAAAAAAATATGTTTAGAAAAAATATATTCGTATAATTCATCCACTTATCGGAATTTCACACATATCGGAATTTCAACATACTTTTTCGAGATCTTGGAAAATTTGATAGAAGAAAATTCAATTTGGAAAGAAATAGGCATTTATAGAGAGCTTATGTTAGATGTTTTTGTATTACTGAAAAAGAAAAAAACCAAAAAAATATTTGTACAGTGGATGGCTATGATGCAGTAAGCGATCGTGTGTGTTAAACATTTCCGTAATGGTGATATCACACTCAAAGTGTTGTCCGCTCGGAAGGCTGATTACCACCACTGATGACGACTAAATCAAGGCTTTTATCTAAAATGAACGGTGCTCTATGACTCGAGATACTACTGAGATATTGAAAATACCGAAAATACCGAAAACCACCACACACGAACATTTGGTGCTATTTTGCGTTTGAATTTGACCTAAAAATACGAAATTACATTCCGAACAGTCCAATCTTTGTTTTGAATTTTTATTTGAAAATTTAGGTCAGCATTTCACAACAAATATGGAGGCTGTGGTTACATTTGAACTTATCGACTTGGTTTATGTTTATTTTATTATTCTTGTGATCTATTCATGGCATGAAACATTATCTGTTGCTGAAGTAAAATGTACTTAAATTATAATGAAAAAGTCACTCATAGTTCTAAAATATAAAATACCACTCATAAAATATAAACTACAACTCATGAAATGTAACTTCAATTCATTAAATACTAACTACCATTCGTGAAACATAAACTAATAACTACTAATAAAATATACAAAGTGCCATTCAGGTAATGTATACCGCTATTCGTGAGACATTAACTGGTATTCATGAAATATAAATTAATGTTCACGATACATAAACTACTTATCTTTCTTTTTTTAATTTATCCTTAAAAAGAAACCTTATTTTTGATGGGCACGCTTTATTCCATATTGAGCAACATTTACAAAGGGGTTGAAATTTTTTGCAAGTATTGTTTACTCTCGCACGTTTTTAGTCCACATAATTTATTCAGGAGTCAGAAATCCTTTTAATGATTCACCTCTGACCTAGAATACTCCGTTAAAAGCATTAAACGTTGTATTATTTATGAACAGAATGTTAGTATGTGATCCTTCTTACCGAACAATTCATCTGAAGTGAACTTAATTTCCGATTTCTAGAAAAAAATCTATAATAATAAAAAAAAATAGTTTCTGTAAACAGGTACGAACCTCTTTTAGAATACCAAAAAAATAGTTTCTGTAAACAGGTACGAACCTCTTTTAGAATACCAAAAAAATAGTTTCTGTAAACAGGTACGAACCTTTTTTTAGAATACCAAAAAACTATTTCAGAAATATCGGAATGAATAAATAATGCCCATTACCCGTGACGAGTATAATATAAGGCACAATACAAAATGGGGGATCAGGGTACTTGATATTGGTGCCATCGCAGATGATTATGCAAGGTAATTTGTAATAAACATATATATGCTGTTGCATATAGGGCAAGAAGCTTCAGTACCTGCAGCTTGTCTGCGTCTTCTTCTCCATGGAATCCTTGATAACTATCAACAGTTCGACACCATCAATTTGGATCTTGCTGCTGCTGTTTGTTCCCAGTTATGCTAAGCATTAATGCTTTAAGCGTCTCATACTATACGTCCTTATATCTCTTGCGCTCCCCACCGTGGTCTCTTCTGCTTCCGTCAGCTCAACAAAGAGGATAGTTCTTGGATATCTGTATTCATGGTCCATGTCCAGATGAACGCAGGCGACACCAGAATCTCGATGATACAGCAGTTCGCTATTTTCAAAACTTTATAATTTATTACTCTATAATACCATGAAATCTCGATTATTTGCATGAGGCGCCTATGCTGACATGTTTCGAGTGCCTTAATGTGTCGTCTCTAGGGAACCCATGATTCGCATTCATAAATCAGAAATGGCATGATTACAACTTTATAGACTGGCGTTTTGGTTTCGACACGTGAATACTGTGATTGAAAGACTGGATTTTAAAAGTAGTTCTGTGTTGTTAATTTTTCTGAGCTAATGCAAAACATATTCGCGACAGCCAAAGTAAATCACAAGCCCACTATATCTTTAGCACCCTTTCCCAAACACAAGCCACCATCTTAAGGGTGTTAATGTGTATATTATTTATATTGATTTTTTACTGTCTCGAACTTGCAATGATATTTCTTTGTGCAGAGTTAATCCATTGCCGAAAACGTTTACATCGCAGGATTGCCCAAAATAAAAATCGCGATTAAAAAATTTTGTGTTTTATGAAAGGACCTCCGAGTTAAACTGGATAGACATGATATGATGCAATTCATATTTTTTATGACAGCTTCAATTTTATATGTTGATTGCATAAATGTATTGTATTATCTTGAAGTTCACGTCGACTGGATGTAATAAATGAATAAATATTATAGCATGCTATACATATATGATACATGATATTGTTTGTAAAATTGTATGATACTCGTATTCGATCGTGTATGGCTACCATACCTCATCTTCTTGCAGTTTGGTCTCTCTTATTTTGTATGTAATGTATTTGTAAGCACCTTCTATACCCCGTCTTTAGTTTCATCTAGCAAACTTCAAGAAATAGAGTGGGTTATAAAATGTATTTTGCCGACCGGAACAATTCGAAACAAACACAGCTGGCTATTGAAAATGAAATACTGCTCTCAAAATAAGGATATGCAAGCAAAACTTGGACATGACAAAAACGTGATCGGAGCAAGATAAATAGAAATAAAACTTTTGCGTAGAATGTTCAGAACAACAATGTATGAAAGAATAAGGAATGAGAATATTGGGGAATAATGAGGGTTGAAAGAAGACGCAGTGTTAAAAATGGATAAAGAAACGTTGAGATGGTTCGGTCACGAAGAAAGAATGATTGATGAAAGATATTTTTGAAAAAGTTTGGGAAGATCTAAAACGTGGCACGACCAAATTAATCAAATTTTGAAAAAGGCGCCGTTGAAAAGTCTTAATAAAAGAAACGTATGCCTGACGAGGTGTATGAATGGGGCAGAAGTGAAATATGTGCCAGGATATAATGAAGTGGGCATCTGTTCTCTGCCTACTCCATTAGGGGCGTGGCATGATAGTGATGATAATAATACATACATACCACCACGCCGTCTCCCTATCGTGGTTGGCAGAGTGGAGAGAGGGCCAGGCTTTCCTATCGCGACACACATCTTTCGCATCTTCTACATCCAAAGTTAGACCTCATACAGCTCCTACGATTTCTCTTACTTTTTACATTTCCTTCTTTCAAAATGTCATACGAGTACACTTGATCGCCCTCCATCTTCCTTGGTCTTTCTCGACCACGCCTTCCACTCACATTTGACATGTACATTTGTTTTGTTAGTATTTTCTTTATTCATTCGTTCCACGCGTCCAAAACATTTAAGAGTGTTCTTCATCTTACTCAACACATCAGAGGTAAGTTGATTTCACTTGATTCCGTATGCTGTCATGTATTGCAACCTGTTCTCAAACTTCTCAAAGATGATAATGATGAAACTTCATAAATATTATTATCACGACTTCCAATGGAGAAAACATTTTAATAAATTAATTGTTAATGAGGAAAACAACCGTAGCACTGAATATCAAGGTAATACAGCAATTAAAATTGAAAATATTCCTTCTCGTTTTGTAGTGCAGAATAATTACGTAAGTGAAAATCTCGGTACAATATGAATCAATCGGAATGTGTGACCGACTGTCCTAAAGCCAAACCTCGGAGCAGATATTACACTCCAATGGGTGGCAAAGCGTTCTTATGTTACAGTGTTTACACAGGAAAAATTTGGGTGCCTCGCTCCAAATAGCGCGGTGACACAGTTTTAGGTCGTGACATATATTACGTTACATACAGACCTATTATAATTATCTACGACGTTTCTATTTCATTCTGTTACAGACGGAAAATTGTCTAGAAAAAAAATCAAGGTTCCTTATAACCAAACATGGTTGACAACTGGGTCCGAAAACAAAATTGTTTTCCGACCACGTTTTTTCAATACTTCCGAACCACCAATTCAGATATATTCTAGGATATCACACGAAAAAAGCAAGAAAAGCCTTTAAACTATTATATTATCACTAGTTCCAAATGCTTTTCAGAGTTGTTGCCGTGTTTAGTTTCCTAAAAATGATTGCCGAAGTTTCGAAGGCTTTATAGCTTTCATCCTCACAGCGATTTCATATTTGGTAATGTTGTTTATTGACATCGTCCAGAACATGAAGACTGCAACGCAAGTTTTTTTTTAATGATTCAAAATAACATATATGCTTGGTATCTTCAACTTGGCGAAAAATGAGCTTTCCTATTTTCCCTCATTTCTGAAGAAAATGAAATAAACAAAATTTTTAACGGTAATACGAGTATATTCTTATTTTTTTTACTAAGATATCCACCCTATTAGGATGATTTGTGCCACTATTGCAATTATATGAGTCAATATTATAAAAAAATTAAAAAGATTAACAATTTTAGACAATTTCAAGCTTCAACTGATTAAACTTGAAAAATAATTCATATTTTTTTTAACATAAGATGTTGAAAATCATATCGATTAAATGACGGCCTCTTTCTCGCTCACGAGAATGTGCCCTTAGGACATTTTTCATTATATCATCTAATTTTGCTGGGCTTGTCGTATCTATTTCTTCACCAATGCTAGTTTAGAGCTGTTCGAATAATTGCTTTATTGTTCGCACGTTGCCATACGAGTACACTTAATCGCCCCCCATCTTCCTTGGTCTTCCTCGACCACGCCTTCCACTCACATTTGCCCTGTACATTTGTTTTGTTCTTTATTCATTCGTTCCACGCATTTAAAACATTTAAGAGTGTTCTTCATCTTACACATCAGAGGTAAGTTCATTGTCCCTTATTGTGTATCGATCCATATCAAACATTTAACTTGAAGACATGTAAGATTAAAAAAAAAGTTGCGATTTTTGTAAATTGGAAGGTTACTTTTGCGCCACCGTGTACTAAGCGTTTTGTAAACTTATGGACAGGTTACATGTATTTGGCGAGCGTATATCATAGTTTTACCATTGGAACAGCGAGAAGGATGAATTAGCATGGATCGCAAGTCACGCTCGTTCGTAATATATATTTTTCATATCTTGATCCCGTTTTAGTGGTCTCGTAGTCAACTTGTCAAGTATTTATATTTCGTGGTCTACGCCGTATTAATAACAATGTCTGTGTTTGGTATTACCGCATCACTGATGTAGGTCGGGCACGAAGCCTTGTAGCCGGCGCTACGGTCCGCAGTTACAGGACTTCCTGCGCCCTCCACCTCCCTCCCTCACCCACACCAACCGTTGCGATTCCGGATCGAGGCGCCACATCAGCTAATCGGGATTAGGCGATGCATGTGATGACTCTTTCATTTTTCCTTTGTACTTTGACTACCATAGGTGCAAAGTAGTGTCTTATTTAGTAGTATTTCATTGATTTCATAATAGTTATCAATTTTAATTTGACATTTAAATTTGATAATAAACACACACATGAAATAATTGTCAAATAATAGTCGTACAATGAATTTCCAGATTTGTTTGATATTAAGATTTGATATCAAACAAATTAACCAAACGTCGAACTATTCAACACTTTTCCAAATTTATTAATTAATATTAATTTTATATTAAATTTTCAGATTAAACCAACAAACTAACCAAGTGTCCTACTATACAATGCTTTTCCAGAATTCTTTATCAAGTTTAGTGTTATATTTAAATTTATTAAGAAAGTGTCCGACTATACAATGATTTTCTAGATGTATTTATCAATTTGAGTCTGATATTTAAATTTGATATCAAGCAAACCGATTATCGTTTAATGTGTTTAACTATACAATGCGTATCTAGATTTATTCATCAATTTGAGTCTGATATTTAAATTTGATATCAAGCAAGCCGATTATCGTTTGATGTGTTTAACTATACAATGCGTATCTAGATTTATTCATCAATTTGAGTCTGATATTTAAATTTGATATCAAGCAAGCCGATTATCGTTTGATGTGTTTAACTATACAATGCGTATCTAGATTTATTCATCAATTTGAGTCTGATATTTAAATTTGATATCAAGCAAGCCGATTATCGTTTAATGTGTTTAACTATACAATGCGTATCTAGATTTATTCATCAATTTGAGTCTGATATTTAAATTTGATATCAAGCAAGCCGATTATCGTTTAATGTGTTTAACTAGACAATGCGTATCTAGATTTATTCATCAATTTGAGTCTGATATTTAAATTTGATATCAAGCAAGCCGATTATCGTTTGATGTATTTAACTATACAATGCGTATCTAGATTTATTCATCAATTTGAGTCTGATATTTAAATTTGATATCAAGCAAGCCGATTATCGTTTAATGTGTTTAACTATACAATGCGTATCTAGATTTATTCATCAATTTGAGTCTGATATTTAAATTTGATATCAAGCGAACAAATATACCAAGTGTTCAACCATACAATGTTTTTTCATAACCAATCAATCTTTCGCCCAGATCCCATAAAAAACAATACCTTTAAACATCAAGAATTAAGAATACCACAGCACTTACCATAACTAGCTTTAAGTATAAATTAAAGAGATACAATTATACCAAATCAACACCATTATGTGAATGCTCAAACAACGAAACACGTCGGTGGTAAATAAATGTATATATACTAAGTAAAAAAACGAATAATCAGTACTATGACAAGAGTGAGTGCTTACCAAATACGTTTTTCTAAAATATGTGCAGATGCGGGGAAGTTCCTTATTTAATGGCCTCTGCCACTACCTTCTGATCCATTCACTCAACTTGTTTGTTTTTTGTAATATTTTCAATAGTGGGCTATTTTTAATCTGTCAATAATCCTGAGTTAGGACACTCTTGAGGAGAGTCTGCTCTGTAAACAGGGCTATATAAAGTGTCTTTATTATAATTAATGCATCATTTCTCCACAAAAGTTACCCCATGTCCAATTTTCTCAGTTAATATTTTATTTTGTACAATTCTTACTAATCGGGAGGACAGTTACGTGAAAGTAATTTATTTTGCCGTTACGAAGTTAATGAAACGTTTCGCGTATCATACGCGATACATCTGCATGCCGATATTTGCAGTTCGTAGAACAATAAATCATCGAACTGAGCGTCCAATCCCACGATCTAAGATCCCCATTCACCAGACTGATTCTGTCTGGCTCGCCCACTTCCTCCAGATATGGATCAGGGTGTATCACTTAGGAAGGAAGTGGAATTGTATTATGTTTACACGCATGCTGTTGATTCTCCGTGGAATTTTTATTTATAATGAAAATTTCATTTAAGATATTTTGTCGTACAGTTCAAGTGATGATTTTTTGGTCTCTAAATCTCGCTTATCGATTAATGTCTATATTATTGAATTGGAAACATGGACACGAGAAAGAAGCAAACAAACATGATAGATACCTTTGAAATGTAGTGTTGGAGACGGGTGCGTATCCCATAGACTGTAAGACGCTTCAACGTCTCTATCATCCAAAAATTGGAGACTTTCAACAACATGCAAAAATAGAATTCTAACGTACTTTGGGCGTGTTGCTAGAAAGAATGATGAGTCTCTTTAAAAAACGTTTCGACAATACTAAAAATAAATTGTACGACAGACAACCACGGTTTATCCAACTCACGGATAATTGAGTCCCAGATAATCGACGCGCAACTGCATTTCTAATTTGCTATCCATAGAATATCGTTTTTCATTAAGCCATTCATAAAAATTCAAAAGCTCATCACTCAATTTCTAAAAATGACAATTAAATATCTGAAATACCATCAGATTAGCGCATCAGACATTTAATTATGTTATTTGCAGCAATCTATCGCACATTTTTTTGGACGATGATGCAATGCCTTACAACCTCTTGAACGTGTCTCCATTGGACGCAGGTATTGCTCTATAGGAAAGAAGGTATTACACCACAGGATGCGTACTCTAAAAATTCAAATTTAAGTTCCGATGGCAAAGGGTGCATGTTACAACTACAAAATTAATGAGTTACACATACATACTAACACGTCATTCCCCTGTCGAGGTAGGCAGAAAGGACGTAGTGCTAGAATTTCATATCTCGATACACATCCTTAACCTCTTCCACATCCATGCACCTCATACAACTCTTACGATTTATCTGATTTTATACATTTCTTAATTTTTAATATATCATTAACTTGATCAAACTATACTTTCTTTGGTCTTCCTTTTATATGCTTCCATTAAATTTTGCACTATATATTTGTTTTGTTAGTCTTTCTTCATTCATTCGTTGCACATACCCAAACCATCTCACCGTACTCTTCTTCATCTTACTCAACACATCAGCCTTAACTTCACATTCATCCCTCATCACTCCATTCCGTATTCCGTAATACATTACATAATTTATTCTTCTCAGTGCATGCATTTATACAGTATTTATTAGGCTCCTAGCAGTGTTTTTCCACGTCCACGTTTCTCTCGCATACATCGAAGTTGGCGCCATAATGCTGTTGTAGACTATCTTAGCTAATTTTGATTCTGTTCGGTTCGAGTATATTTGTTTTAGTGATCGATTGACTTTATTTCCTATCGCTACACACCGTTCGATATACATACCTCTTAACTTCCGTTGTCTAAGAAATTATAACTGAAGAAGATGTAGTATTTTCTCAAAATTGTGGAGTTCACTGTGCAATTTTGTGTTTTATATACCCTGTATTCTCTACGGACCCCATGTTCAGATAAGCATTCTCAATGATGGATCTTTATTTAGCTAAATGTACCCTTCACCCCTGGCAGTGGTCCTCAAAGGTCGGTCGTGTCAGGTATCACACCACGCCTGGGTGTCGCTGCGCATTACTGCCGCCTCAGCAAGCCCGAGGCAACACGCTGAAACTAATACCCTGCTACATCTCCGTCACCCCGTGATCTGTGTCCACTATCGCTTCTCAAACTATTTCTAAGTTATTTTTATTTCCCTTTCATTATTTTGTGATAAAAATAACTCCTATAATCAATGAAATATAACGTATTGTTTTGTTACTAATATTAGAAATATACAAATTGTGTATATTGTTTATTTTTACTTAAATTATATCTAAAATTTTGACTTAGTTCTTTCCATTGGATTTGGAACATACTACCTTGATCAAAAAGTTTTAGGACTTTATTCATAAAATCGAAAATACAGGTTTATTCATCAAAATCGATATGGCCCCCTTCAAAGTACTCCCCATTGACTGCAACGCACTTACGCCAGCGCTTGATCCAATCCTCGAAACACCGCTGGTACTCAATTTTGAGTATGTCCAACAGAGCCGTCTTCGATTTTTTCATGACGTCCTTTCGGGTGCTGTAACGCGTTCCGCGAAACGGTTTTTTAAGTCAGTTGAACAGGAAAAAGTCGTAGGGAGCCAGATCCGGTGAATTCGAAGGCTGCTGGATAGTATTCGTGTTGTTTTTTATCAAAAACTCATGGAAATCATGTCTTTCGCGATTTCAACGCGGTACTTTTTTTGCATGAAATTGAGGTGTTTCGGTACCAGTTTTGCAGCGACACGTCTGAGGCCCAAATCACTAACCAAAATGTTTTGAGTGGATCCATAAGCGATGTTCAAGTCCTCTACCAGCTCTCTGATGGTCAATTTGCGGTTTTCGGCCAACATTTCTTTGATTTTACCGATATTTTCATCGGTTTTCGACTGCCACTGCGTTCGTCATCCTCGACCGACCCACGACCACTTCTGAAGCGTTCATGCCACCGAAAAACACTTCTCCAACATTTCCAAGGTCTGCGGACCGTTAAATCCGTTTTTCACGCAAAATTTAATGCAAACTCGTTGATGCACAGTTGATGCCATTTTCAAACTAAAACACGTACAAAGGTAGATATACTCAGTACAGCGTAACTTTTACAAATGTCAAGCGATGACGCTGAAATTTGGAGGGAAGTGTCAATGATAGATGTGGTAACCTAACAAAAAAAAACCAATCGGGTGACTGACAGCGCCACACGGTGGCCGGTCCTAAAACTTTTTGATCAAGGTAGTATGTTGCTAGATCAAATGCCTGGCAGATCACTCGTCACTTGTAAACAAGGCATTATTCATTTGATCGCGCTCAAAGAAAAATCGTGGAAAAGGAAGAATTTTCATTAAAATCGTGCAATTTGTCGCTCCTCTTTTTTTTCTATTTGCAATCCACCGATGATTTATGCCATCAAATTCCATTCATTATGCAATTATATGAGTCAATACACTAAAAGTAATTTAAAAAAAATGATAATTCAAGACAATTAATCATTTATGGTAACTTCAAAAGTTTAACAATCGGTCTATCATACGAGTATAAGTGAAAAAAATCTGCGAAGAAAGAAGAAACGCAACATTCATTGGACGCGGTAAAGATATGGGTTTTATTAAATCAAATCTGTCTTACAAAGGATAACCGAAAAATACATAGTTTATAGTTTAATCATCCAGACCACACTCCTACCTGGGATTCTTCACTATAGCCATTCTGTAAAGGTGACTAGCAATCACGCAGTGAGTGGCCCGTCCGCAAACGACACATGACAGACACTTTCAACTTGTTCATTCTTATATTATATTAAACCATGGTTTCAAAGGGATAGTTTGTTGGATTGATTTATATCTAGAGCCCTTCTATACACCAGTCATATTCCAATCCAATGTCCATTCATGATACCAATATGTGAAGGATCAACACATTCATGATACCAATCAGTGATACCAATATGTGAAGGAATCCAAGCCAGAGAAACATCTATGATATATTTGTAGCAATTGATATACTGCAACATGATTGCGTACATACATACCAACACGCCTTGTACCTGTTGGGGGTGGCAGAGAGGACAGATTTTCATATCTTTCTATCGATGCACACAGCTCTTGCTTCTTTCACATCCATACATTTCGTGGTACATGCTCTACTGTTTCTCATATTTCTTACCTTTCCTTGAGTTAAAATTTCTCCAACTATCTATTTATAATATTTCCTCGCTCTCCATTCCTTTCAGATATATAAGTTATGCATTTGTTTCGTAAATATTTCAAAAATCATTCTCTCAAGTTTGCAAAACCATTTCAAGTTACCTTTCTTAATTTTACCAACATCTATCTCTAACAAACAATTATGTTTTACTCGATCATTTCTTACCCTGTCAAATATTATAATCACTGATATTCTACGCAAGACGCGCATTTGCATTATTATTGCATTTATAAATTACCACACCAAAGCAACTCTAATGACGCATATCTGTTATGTGTTGTGATAGAATATGATTGCAACACTTTCAATTTCCACACATTTATTTTGGATTAAAGGATACATAAATCACACCCATATATTTTTCAAACATTTCACTCGCACATATTTAGGTTAATTTGGTTGTAACACGTTTTTCACGATCGCCCCAAACTTCTTGTTCTTTTTACAGTTTTTATTTGGGCATTGTATCGTATGATTGTTTTGATTGCCCCCTCTCATAAATAAATATTTTTTCAGTAAACGTATCTGGATATATACACATTATGCCATTTTTGAGATATTTAGGAAACACAACATCGTTTTTTCTTACACTATTAATTTTATTATACTTTCGTCTCGTATACAGTACAACTTAGCAGGCTGGACATATTACTATGTGGCGATCATTTCCAACCAACCAGAAACATGTTAAAGAGACTGAAGTAAAAACCAGACTAGAACCTTTTTTTTTAATAACGGATACCAATGAGAATCAAACCTGTAACTCCTGGGCTGGAAGACGCATCTAACCAACTAGGCCACGGAGGTTGTCATACGTTCGTACGAAACAAATATATTTGTCTGAAATGAATGATACCGAGAGAAGCGTGAAAGGAGAAAGTTAGAGACTTATAGAAATTAATATGAGGGAATGGTAAGAAGTATGAGAAACAGGGCAGCATGGACGACGAGATGTATGATTGTTGATGAGGCGGTAATTGTATGAATTGATACGAAATTGTGAAGAACTGTCCTCTCTTCCTACCCCATAGGCACATTGCGAGATAATATGTATACAACATTAAATTGTTTTGTTTTAATTATATCATGCAATAGGCTAGATATTTTCGCACATAAAATATTGTAATTAATGTGCTTATTTGATATTGATAAAAATATGTGTTTTGGGTTTAATTCTTTATTGCATGAGTTCATATTTATTTATAATATTTCATGTCAAAGCTGGAAAAGATATATGGAACAGCAGAACTATCACCATCACGTCGAAAATACGTCTTAACATATTAAGTATCTCGTCGCAATATTCATCTATGACGCGAAGACTAATTGTGTATAGATCAAATTTCTTACGAACAATTTATTATCTTATTATTTATTATTTACCGCGTAAAGAGAGCCTCGGGATAGGAGCTAGAAACACGAGTAGGGGGAATTAATTTAATTAGCGGAATAACAATGAAATTCATTTTTAAATATTCTGATAATGTCCACTTTAAAAAAACTGTTTTTTATTTATCTTATTTTTCCATATATGTACTATGTAATAAATTACTTGTCATTAAAAAAAAATACATTGTATTTATATTTTTTTCAAAATTTTAATATAAATTTTTGGCTCGATAAAAAATAGCCTGCTTCCCTTCTCAGCCGCCGTTCTGGTACAGCAATCCCGCGAACAATGTTTGGTCTACGGCCGCCAGGTGCGGGACGGCGAAACAGTTACGAACTATCGTATGGAGTATGGGGTATGGACTGTTTTAGCGTTAAATGACCCCTTGCGCTGTGTAATCGTAGCGGTCGTAATAATAAGTCTTGCGATTATTGCTGAAAAATGGTGTGTAAATCAAATTATATACGAATAATTTATTACATACATAGCATCACGCTATGTCTCTGTCGGAGTAGGCAGAAAGAAAAGGTCGCCAGACTTTCCTATCTCGTCACATATCCTTAGTCTCTTTCTTCTACATCCATACACCTCATACAACTTCTACGATTGCTCTGACTTTCAATGTTTCCTTTTTTCAGAATATCATTCACTTGATCCAATCCTACTTTCCTTGGGGTTCCTTTCACAAACCTTCCAC
Source organism: Odontocerum albicorne (assembly GCA_949825065.1). NCBI lineage: Eukaryota > Metazoa > Arthropoda > Insecta > Trichoptera > Odontoceridae > Odontocerum > Odontocerum albicorne. Next base: position 45,705,292 of record OX463839.1, read on the forward strand.
TTCATTTGCACTATATATCTGTTTTGTTAGTATTTCTTCTTATATAACCTTAATGAAATATATACATACATACACCAGTCCGTCGTTTCCCTGTCGGGGTAAGTAGAGATGAGAGAGTGCCAGACTTTCCTATCGCGACACACATCATTCGCCTCCTCTACATCCATACATCTACTCATGTAATTCATAAGAATATTTTTATATTTCCATCTTTTAAAATATTGATCCAGCCATACTTTCCTTTCAAATATTGATCCAGCCATCTGTTCTGCCCAATACAAGAAGGTTTATCTTTTATTTAGAAATATATACGCACGCACCTGGCGCTTAATACAATAGCTACCTAACATAATTTCATGAAGAGCTTTTGGGTTTGACAGTGTTAAAAAAACAACGTTACATACTGCGTTTTTTAAGTGTTCAATTCACGTGGATGTTTTATTTTTTTTAATTTTTGTCAAATTGGGTGTTAACATAAGTTGTGTCCGTATTTTTTCCAATTTAAAAAATGAGCACCAAAAGTAAAACAAAATGGTAAAGGTTATACGTCATTCGAAAGAAAATTTTCTACTCTACAAGATATTGTGTTTGCTTTTACGTTACATATATTATTTTATTTGATGACAAACCTTCAAAATGGAATGTCATGTAGACGAAAGTAAGCATTTTCGACACCTCATGTTAGCGTTCAATCGAGGTAATAAAGCTGCCAAAGCTGCTCGCGATATTTCCGAAGTGTACGGCGAAGATGTTGTAATGAAAGGACAGCTCGTCGATGGTTTTTGCGTTTCAAAGACGGTAATTTCGACCTGAAACACATGGAGCGTTCCGGATGACCAGTGGACTTCGATGAGGACCGCTTAAACCATATTATTCATGAAGATCCCCTTCAAACCACCGCCGAATTGGCTGAGCAGATGAATTTTAGTTACATGACTGTATACCGCCATCTTAAATCAATGGGAAAAGTCCAGAAGTTCGGCGCTTGGATTCCACATGTTTTTAGTGAAAACAACAAAAATCAACGTTCGACAATTTCTGCTGGTTTTCTCACGCGTCATCGAGCTACGCATGGCCACAAGCAAAGGTCCCTTTACCGCATCATTATTGGTGATGAAAAATGGTTTGAAAATGGTGATGAAAAATGTTTGAAGGGGATCCTCCTGAATAATATGGTTTAATCGGTCCTCATCGAAGTCCACTGGTCGTAAGGAACGCTCCATGTCTTTCAGGACGAAATTACCGTCTTTGAAACGCAAAAACCATCGACGAGCTATCCTTTCATTCCTAGCATCTTCACCGTACACTTCGCAAATATCGCGAGCAGCTTTGACAGCTTTATTCCCTCGATTGAACGCGAACAGAAGGAGGTGTCGAAAATGCTCACTTTCGTCTACTTGACATTCCATTTTGAAGGCTTGTAATCAAATAAAATAATATATTTAACGTAAAAGCAAACACAATATCTTGTAGAGCAGAAAATTTTCTTTCGAATGACGTATAACCTATACCATTTTGTATTACTTTTGGTGCTCATTTTTAAATTTGGAAAAAAACGGACTCAATTTATGTTAACACCTAATAATAATAAAAGGATAATTTATTATATAGCGCTGTTTTAAGAGAAAACTTTCCTCAAATTCGCTCTAACTCGGAATTTGAAACCACTATTATGACAGATTAAGATATTACAAAAAAAAACATTTTTAGTGAAAAAATAGGAAGGTGTTGGCTGCGTCATGTCTTATTTTTGATACTTATTTATTTATTCGTATTCTAATTAAACTTTATCCAAAGATTTTTTTAATGTTCCTAATTTGTTTTTTTTTTTTCGTTTCAGGTAAGATCCTTTGTGTAAAGACTGAATACGTGATAATAATTTATGTGGTAAGAGAGTTTTAATGTAATAATATACTTCGTAATTTGTTTTATCAAACACTGTTTATTCCACTGTTTGTAACGGTATAACCCTACCGGTTTCAAGGCGTTCACCTCATCTTCAGGGGAGCACAAACAAGACTGAATTATGTTCGAACTGGTACCGATATACACGCTTTTAACGGTTGGGACATTTGGGTTGGGGACTGAGGGCTGAGGGAGGCATGGGACGATCTCGGCCAGCAGCGGAGAGATTTTTGAGATATATGTATTTACCAGATGTTCGCCTCGATGTACTGACTTAGAAATTTCTAAGAACTCTAATCTGTCCAATTTGTTTAATTAAACAAATTACAATGTCTTTAAACCTCCACAACGTTAATGCCTTAACTATAGACAATATACGAGTATAATATACGTCGTTTAAAGGAAAGTCAAAAATAAAATACATAAATATATTTTCTGCTACATTTATCCTGCAATCAGGGTTTAGCGAATAGTCAATCGCCATTTTTTTGTTGATCGCAAACCTTGTTTTCATTAATTTTATTTAATATCAATGTTATCGATTTTCTTGAACTCAACATTTCGTTCTTATTCAAGAACCTTGTTTTCATTAATTTGATTTAATATCAATGTTATGGATTATCCGTGGTATGAACATTTTATTGTTGATCAAGGATCTAGTTTTAATTAATTATAATACTCGTAGATGTTATCGTTTTTTCGTGGAGTGAACATTTTGAGCGTTTGTATGTTATACTTAAAAGTTATACAGCAACCATTAATTTGATACTTTATTATTTTTTTCATTGTATTTATTTTACTTACACATACAGCCAAAACTCAATTACATTGAAGGTCATATTATAAATATATACCATTTAAAAAAATCGTTAGTAAATAACTGTTCCTTCAAAACAGCTAACCTCTATTACAAAAAAAAATTAAATACGATTTCTTCAAAAAAAAAATCCGCAATATTGAATATATCAATATCCGAGACCCCATCCAAAATGGGTACATGGGTCTCATTCAAGAGGGTATTTTTTATTTTACTATCCACAATAAAACATTTTATAATTAATTTTCGATTGAATGAATAAGCAATCCGAAGAAAACAAGTTTATTGTAAATGAATATACCCACTACTTGGATATCGATAACCACTTATCTGGGCAAATCGTTTGACGAATTCATCTACCTTATGGAATAATAAATTTAATGTCTCTTTCATTAATACTGAAACACTTAGCTGAATAATTCACCCTCTGCATTTACATCCTTACATGTACTATACACATGACCTCCGTTAGTAAAACAAGTTTCCTCCAATCCGAGGGTTACGGTCTCGATTCCTTCTGAATACCAAAAATATATTCATAAAAGGTTCTACACTTGTTTTTTTACTTCAGGCCTCTTTAACATCTTTCTGGTTCATTGGATGAAACTGACACTTGGCAATAACCCCTTCTTGTTTTACTATACACAACAAAAGAACAATAAAATACATTTCTACGTATTTCTGAGTTATCACATATTTTTCTAAGTCTTCTCCCATTCGTTAATTGATGATCATCACGATTATTTATACCTTTGAGGCAACAGTTCCGAAAAAATAAATGATACCGTAATAAAACCACTCCCGTAAGTTCAAACGGGAGATGCATCTTCTTCCTGCATCTCTTCTGCGCTGAATTTCCCCCCTGTAATATCAGTTGAAGGATTTCATTTTTCTCCTGGCATTATATGTCCAAAGTACTCTAACTTTCTCCATTTCATGTTGGATAATACGTCATCATTACGGAGTTAACCATAGAGATTTTCTGCATTATTTGATAGCTCCACCTTTCAAAAGCTGCTAGTTTCTTTGTGAATTTTCTCCATTATTTGATAGCTCCACCTTTCAAAAGCTGCTAGTTTCTGAGTTAGTGATCATTCTTCAATACCATGGAGATGACCTTCGTGGCCTAGTTGGTAAGACGCCTGTCTCCCAGCCCGGAGATGACATTCAAATCCCGCTGGTACCCAGATTTAAAAAAAGGATTCCCGTCTGGTTTTCACTTAAGGCATATTTAATATCTATCTAGTTTGTTGGAAAAGAAAGCCCGCCAGGTTGGACTGCATACAACGAAAGTGCAATACAATACAATAGAGAAGTACGAAGAATATGTACGAGTAGCAACGCAATATTCTTGTTTCGGAACAGAAGAAATTCTTGTTGCAGAAGAGATCTTACATTTTAAAGAAGCAGGTTCATGCAATTTCCACTCTTACTTTGATATTTTGAAACTTGTTCAATTTATAATTCAACCCAGATAGTTGTTGAAATCATTCAAAATTTAATTATTTTTATCAAGAGATACACTTATCTCTATTTTCTTTTTACTAACAATCATAAATTTTGTCTTAGATATGTTCACACTCATTATAAACCATGTCAAATATCTCCAGTAACCCCCATATATTCTGTTAAGTATTTGCAAGAAGAACAGTATAATTAGCATAACGAATATTATCAATTATTTGACCGTTGTTAAATAAACAATTTATTTATCGTGTACAAGTATTAACTTTCCCAAATGATTCAGTTTTTGTTATTCAATAGGAACATTTTAAAAGTTGTGACGAGAAATTTAGTAACTTACGGATTTATTCCCCTTAGCTTTTCAAGTATGTTGTTGGCTTAACGCATACACTTAAATCAACGGCTCAACGAATAAATTTGAAAACTTAATCCTTAAAAGAGTATACCCGTACGGTGTACGGTTAGAATTTTTACCTCAAGAGAGTATGGACGTACATGATTCGTCCGCAGCCGTACATGGTAGGTGCCAACAGCAACTCAGCCGAAACAAAGAAGAAACAATAACTTTATGTGAATGTTTTGTAGTGTGGATCTTTGTTTATTTTTGTGTCTCGAAGACCATCATACAAAAACTACGTATCAGTTAAATAGTGTACGTTTAACATATAATGTTTTAGTGTGATTATCTGTGTTCTTATTTCGAGAAATGGAGGATGTCAAGCAGAGATTCAAAGGCGAATTGAAATGACAAAATCAGGTATGACAAGCCTGACAAATATATGTTCTAACCAATCTATACATAAAATAACCGAAATCCGTCTAGTTAAGTCTCTACTATTCTCCGTATCACTGAATGGAGTGGAAATATAGACGATCAGAAAAAATGAAAGAAATATGATAAATGCCTTCAAGATGTTATGTTTGAGGTGTTTGCTCCATATCCCATGGACCGCAAGGCACACCAATGTCTCAATCATCCAAGAATTGAAGATTACCGAAAGACTTGGTAACATAGAAAAAATGAATTCTAACGCACTTTGAACCTGTTGCTGGAAAGAATGATGAATTTCTGGAGTAGCAGTTGAAGGAGGACGAAAAAATAAAGGCGTCCTATGAGATGGACGGATAAAAAAAGGAGTAAACAGGATTTTCGTTAAACGCTCCATTCAACATGGCCCAGGGCCTGGAGGGATGGAGACAGGTGGTGCGCCGAATTGGAGATAGCAAAAACCACGACGCTCAGCATAGACCACGCGATGAATAAGAAGTGTAATTAAGATATGGTTTTTTGTAATTTATGTTTATTTTTATGAAATAACAATATTTAGTGATAAATTAACGAACATATGTCAGATAAATTGTAGGAAATGTATGAGAAGGTGTTTGCATACAGAAGAGGCGGAAGATGTGTGTCGCGATAGAAAAGTCTTGCATCTCTCGTTCTCTCCTTTCTATCTAGCCCGATATGGAGACGACCGCGACGTGATGACACGAGTATGAATGTTATGTTCATGAACATGTTGTCATACTGCAAAGAAAATTATAATTTTAAGTCATATTCTTCATAATACTACAATTGACTACTATAGCTGGCTAAAAATATTTTTTCCGTTAGATTATTTTGTAAGTGGCGGCCGCGAATACGTAAATTATCGATGAAAAATATTTGCTAGTAGAAAAATCACATAATTGGTAAAAACGGGACTTCAGGTTGTTTTAATACGAGGGTTGCTACTTAAGTTTTGAGATATGGCAACACCAGTGTAGATAGGTCAAATCTGACATCAGCATCGTAAAGTTTGACGTTTTTAATGGTATACGTGCTCAGAAAGTTTTGTCATACGAGTGCTATTTGTGTTGTTTACAGTGATTTGAAAAATTCACCTCGGCCAAAAATGGAATTAAATCGTGAACATTTTCGTGCGATGATTTTTTATGATTTTCGACGCGGACTAACTCAACAACAGTGTGCCGATCAACTCGTTTAAACTTTTGGTGATGAAGCACCATCCGGGGCCACTGTGTTTCGCTGGTTTTCCGAATTCAATCGTTGTCGTAGTTCGCTTCAGGACAAATTTCGTGAAAGTCGTCCAAAATCGGTTGTGCCAGAAAACATCGATGCTGTGCGTGAACTGATATTGCAAGATCACCATTATTAGACACATCATTATATAGATAACACTTCTGTTAGGAGAAATGAGGAAAACTAACCGCCGAAGACAAATCATTCTTCACCATGACAATGTGAGCTCTCATACATCGGCTCAAACAAGTGACTTTTTGAGCACTCAAAACATCGAATGGGTCATCTGCCGTACACCCCTGATTTGGCACCCAATGACCTCTTATTATTCCCGAACATCAAAAATAAATTGCGAGGTCAACGTTTTTCGACGCCTGAAGAAGCGGTTGATGCGTTCAAGACGTATGTTTTGAAGTTACTTCATTCGGAGTAGAAAAAGTGCTTCGAAAATTGGTTCAAACGCATGCTAAAGTGTATTGATCTTCATGGAGAGTATTTAAAAAAATAATAAAGCCATTTTCGATGATAAATATTTGTTTTTACTTGTCTGTCTCAAAACTTAAGTAGCAACCCTCGTATGTAAAAAAATACCCATTCGTGCATATTTTACTGACCATAACTCCCTCGCTTAGAGGTTAAGACACCCGATTTGAATCCGGTTTGCTGTGGACTAGTGAACCAATCACAAGTCGAACAATCGTCAAGATTAATAGTATGTACATTTTGCACCGAGATATTTAGGATACCCCCAACAAAAAATCAATAGTTTGGCAATACGGCCGAGGATCTTGGCACGGTCGCGAGCACGCCCCCACCCCCCCATTCCCCCATATGGGCCACCATCCACTCTCCACCCCCGGGCCAACGAGGCGCTGTATCCCCTGTGCCCCGCTAGCCCTACATTTTCTTGGGCCCTCCCCAGGACGTGAACCGCTAACTCCGCACTTGGGTCGCAGCCAACTCACTACTTGCTTGGCCAGTCTTCTTTTGTTGTACAAGTCTTCAATGCTCTGGTGATTGGTTCGATTTTGATTAGAATTGCCAGACGTGTCCTAGTTTACTATATATGTTGGGGATGATAGTTATGATACATATTTGTAACGATCATTTGGCAAGTTTTATAGGCGAACAAAAAAAACCATACAACTTCATACCATTTCTTTTCTCCTTATTTGGACCATATTGGGTGTAAAATCTAGTTACTTATACCAAGATCACCTCAAGAATTTATCTTTCGCAACTTTTAAGCAATATAACATTAAGATAAAAAATGATTTAAAATTATAAGCAGTATGGTACAAGCCAGGAAACAAACCTGAAATCTTTAGGCCACTACTCGATTAACGACCTTTATAAATATCTACATTTTACATACATACGTTCCGTCACGCCGTTTCCCTGCTGGGGTAGGCATAGGGGACAAAGCGCCAGACTTATATTTCCACATCCATGCACCTTCTCATACAGCTGCTACAATTTATTTTACTTCTTAATTTTCGTTTCAAAATATAAATCACTTGAACTAACCATAACTGCACTTGTACTTTAAATTTTTTCATTAATTTGTTTACATTTTTTTTAGACTTAATTCATTTATTTGTTCCACATGACCAAACCATCTTAAAGTATCCTTTTTCATCTTACTCAACACATTAGCCTTAAGTTTACATTCATCCCTAATCCCTTTATTCCGTATTCTATCATACTTTGTCACCCCGTGTAACATATTATTATTCTAACTGCACGCATTTCTACAGCATTTATTCGGCTCTTTTCTGTTTTTTTTTCACGGCCACGTTTCAATTCCATACATCAAAGATCGTAACAAAATACTTTTGTGAACATCTTAATAGATTTTGATAGATGTTTATTTAAAAAAAAAGGTTTAACAACACAATGGACAAAGTTTATAAAAATGATGATGCATTTTTATTGAAAAGCGTTTAATTTTCCTTTTAAAGTGATGTCTCATCTTAGCGTTCTTGAGATAGTAAAGCGCTTAAGAAATATTCACAAATTTTCAATATTCAACGCTTCAACATTTTTATGAATACACCATCTCTCCCCTCTGAATTCCCATCACCCCCTGTCCGTGCACAAAGTTGTCGGAATATTTTGAGCATTTCCTTGTCTACAAACTTTTGCCAGTATTCTTCGCTTTCCCTTTATCAACCCCAGCTCCCCCAGGCTTTCAGCTATCCCCACTAAGTCCCTTCCCTCTCCCACCTTCGTTGAGTGTTAATCAAATTTGTATCCATTATTCCTGCGGGGATGATATAATTAGACGTTGCTTACTTCAACCCTTCTTGTACCTATACCATATAGTTAAATGTTTATTTTGATTTGGTTTTTAAAGTTTAGTTTTTTTTTACATCATTTTATTTTTTCTAGTTATGTACACTATATGGTATAATCTTGTGTAACAAAAGTCACCTTTAATTGTGTAAAAATGTATGTTATAACATTTATATTCCTCAATAAATGAATACTCCGTGGCCTAGTTGGTAAGACGCCTGTCTTCCGACCTGAGGGTTGCAGGTTCGATTACCGTTTTCAGTTGATTGGAAGAGATTTATATAGCAATACACCCCCCAGATTGTTATGTGTACAACGAAAGCAACGACCTCACAAGAAAGTTCTTTTTCTAAAGTGTTATGTGTGGAGTTAATATTGTTTAAACCCCTTAAATTGTAATCCCTTAAGAGTAAAAGACAATAGTTTTTATTTTTGATAAATGGTAAAGTAATGTGATTTGAGAACTTTTCATTTTATGCTAATTTAAACTCGATAAACGTCCATATCAAAAATATTATTAACTCATTTTAGTCCGAAAATGAAGTGATCAAGTTTGCCTTTTGCACAGCAATAAGAGTACATGTAAGACGGCCGACGGGATGCCATGTTTTCTATAAATAATTCTCAAAAATACCAAAAATGAAGATGCTCCTAATTTAACTGCACAAATATGTTTAAGAGTTTCAATATTTTGACATCATGGGTTTTTTGGGAATATTTACTTTTAACTCCTTAAATCAACTTAAATATCCTCAAAATAACTGTTGGGAATATTTACTTAACTTAAAATTGTCCTAGTTTTTTTTCATGTATAACGCAGCTACCTAGTTACCAATATGCTAATACCAAAGATATGTAGAATCCACCAGAATTCAAACCTGTATCTGGGTTTCTTCTATATACATCATCATTATTCTATACGTTGCACAGGAGGGCCATAAATCGCCACCATCCAGGTTGGTCCACAGTATGATACGAGTATTTATTAACCTATGTGATAATTGATATTCATAATACTTGTTTTTATTTCTTTAGCTTTGAATATGTTTCTCCGGGCTGTGCTGTCAGAATCCTAGTCAAAAAATATCAAGATGCCAAAAAAGATCTACACATGGTATTTATAGACCTGGAAAATGCATTCGACAGGGTACCCCGAAGCCTGATTTGGGCAGCATTGAGATCTCATGACGTACCGGAAGGATGTGTGCTTACTATACAAGATATGTATACCAATGGAAAAACACAAATAAGATGCACGTCAGGAACATCACATGAATTTCCAATTAAAGTAGGGGTGCACCAAGGATCTGTCATCAGTCCACTGCTGTTCATAATTGTCATGAATTATCTAACAAATCATGAAATGAACGATATCCTCAAGACTTTGCTTTTTGCAGATGATGTAGCACTGATATCAGATAACCATTGTGACTTGCAGAGCAGCCTGGAGAGATGGAGAAAGATCCTGGAGGAAAACGGCTTAAAAATTAGTAAGAAAAAGACAATATCTGTACCTGCCATTTGAAGACCCAAATGCCACAACTACTTCAATGCAACTGGATGGGGAAATATTAGCCGGCTGTGACTCATTTAAGTATCTGGGCTCACTCATTCACGAAGACGGAGGGTGCGCCGCGATGTTGACCATAGAATAAGTGTGGGATGGATGAAATTCAGATCGGTAACATGAGTCTTGTGTAACCCAAAAGTGCCTATAAAACTGAAAGGAAAGGTATATATGACTATCGTTAGACCCGCAATTATGTATGGCTCAGAATGCTGGACTATGTACAACTCCTACTCTAGGCAACTTGAAACAACAGAAATGCGAATGCTTAGGTGGTCGGCTGAAAGATAAATCAAGAGCTCACGCATTCGTGGTAGCCTGGGAGTCACTGACATAAATAGTAAGCGGGAAGAGCGACAGCTGAGATGGTACGGGCACATAAGACGGAGACCACACTGTAAATCAGGCAATGCCTGTGGATCTTCCTCGACAGACATCCAGAAGAAGACCAAAGAACTCCTGGATGACTCAATGTTTCAAAATCCTGCAGAGAAATGGCCTTGATGAAAGCGATACCCAGAACCGAAGAATATACAGCCTGAGAACGAGGAGAGCCGACCCCAACAGCCTACCTAGGCAATGAGTTGGGACAGTGCCAGGAAGAAGTAAGCTTTGAATATGTAAAAAGGTTGGCGGTTAAAGCGAAATATAAAGAATGCAATTGTTAGAATTACTAATAGTTGCAGGGAAATGCAGAGGTATATTGCACTTTCGCATTCTAGCATGGAAAACTTGCAGTTGATTTTTCCTAGAAACAATATGACAGGTGGTGAATTCCATCGCTATGGGAAAACCCACATCGGAGCATCGAACTCGTAACTCTCCTTGCTTCTTCAGTGTTAACGATTACACGGTATTTCTTAGAATTATTCAGGTTAATTTTATTATAAATTAACGCATTCGTTTGGCACTTCTCCGCATTAAGGACGCTGAACAGCACAGTCCGGAGAAAACATTTTCTTCGGCGCCATCAATATCGAGCTTCGAGTTTAGAAACACTTAAGTACGAGTAGGTACTCACCTCGCAGTTCGATGGCGTACGTTTTAAAAATATTACCGCACACAATAAAGAAACAATAACCCATATTTCTTGATTTATTAATATTTGTAACAATTTGGCTTTGTATGACAATCTGGCGAGCATATTGGCAGGTGGCGATCTCTTCTAACCAATCGGACAAAAGTAAATAAAGGAAGTTACATGGTGGCTAAAATCATTCATATTATTGGTAATTTATACAAATTTCTTGAGAAATATAAATACATACATACCATCACGCCATTTCCCTGCCGGGTGAGACAAAGAGGACAGAGCGACTTTCCTATTTCGCCACGCATCCTTAGCCTCTCTACATTCACCTTCTCATGCAGCTTCTACGATTACTCTGACTTTTTACGTCTCCTTTCAAAACACCATTCACTATATCCTACCATATTTTCCTTGATTTTCCTCTACCACGTCTTTATCTTACATTCACACTGTACTCGTGTATATCTGTTTTGTTAATCTTTCATTTATTCCACATGCCCAAACCATCTCAGCCTGCTCTCCATCTTACTTAACACATCAGCCTTACGTTCACATTCGTCCCTTATCACTTAATTTCGTATTCTGTCATACATTGTCACTCCATGTATGTATTGTTCTCAATGCACACGTTTCTACGGCATTTATTCGCCTCCTCTCAGTCTTTTTTCACGTTAACGTTTCACTCCTATACATTCAAGTTTGTACCTCTAGTTGGGGTTTTACTCGGAGTGTCGGTCCGATTAATGGACACCTTACTCCTTCATCGAATGATTTATTGAACGGACTTGTTTGATTGATATTTGGGTGGTGGTGTGGAAAGTTTTTATTGAATAAAAGAGAGGAAGGATAGAAGTTGATACATATATTAAGGTTACAAATACATATATCGGGTACATATTAATATACTTATAATTTATGTGTCACGAGCGTTCATAAATAATTATACAGAAAAGAAAGGATAGAGATAAATACTTAGATATATATGTATAAAAATAAAATATATATATTACGAAGATAGGTGGGGGGAGAACGCTGTGACTTTAAAATAAATAATAAATAGATAAATATGGGAGTAAGATAAACTACGTGTTATATATGCGCTCTAGGCATAATTCGGCGCCTACCGTTGCGAATAGGTGGTCGGGGGGTTGTGCGAAGAATCTGCTTCGGCCTGGGGTGTATGATATTCGCGTTCGCGTCGTAGTCCGACAGTGAACTGATTAGGGGGTTCGGGTGGCTCGGGAGAGAACTGTAGAACCTCTCGGCCAGAGAGATCGCGTATTCTCGGATGGTGGGGAGATCTAAATCTTCATGAAGCCGTTTGTTGCTGACAAAGTAGGGCGCATCCATAATGATGCGCGTAGCCTTGTTTTGCAACACCTGGAGTTTGCGCATGTGGGTTTCGGCCGCGTGGCCCCACACCGGGATGGCGTAAGTCATCTGAGGACGTATGATGGCCTTGTACAAGTTTAACTTGATACGTGGGGACATCCTACTGTGTCTGCCCAGGAGTGGTGTTAGGGCTTTCAGAGTGCCGTACGCCCTCCCGGTTATGATGGTGGTGTGCCTTTTCCAGGACAGCTTCGCGTCGAGAGTGACGCCGAGGTATTTCACCTCGTCGCACCACGGAACGCTCTGGCCGAAAAGTTTGAGTGGGCGGATGAAGTCGAGACGTCTTCAGGAAAAACGGACTGCTGCGCTCTTGGAAGGGTTTATCTTGACCTTCCAGTTTCTACACCAGCGTTCTAAACTTGGGAGGAATTCTTGAATGCGAGAGTGGGAATCGCAAGAGTGTCTCGAACTCGAGAGAAAAGCCGTATCGTCCGCGTATTGAGCCGTGATAGATCGGCTGTTTTGGAGAGAGGGCATGTCGCTGGTGTATATATTGTAGAGGGTGGGAGAGAGGAGGGCTCCTTGCGGAACCCCCGCTTGTATGGGGCGGTGAGAGGAATTTATACCGCTCACCTTGACGGAAAAGGTACGGTCGCTTAAGAATGAAGCTATGATCTGCACGAGGCGGAGAGAGATTCCGGCCTTGTGCAGTTTGAAGAGCAGTCCGTTGTGCCAGACCGTGTCGAAGGCCTTCGCCACGTCCAGCGACAGGAGGGTTGTTTGTTGTTTCTTATTGTAACCAGTCACTATATGTTCTACGACGCGAAGAAGTTGATGAGAGGTCGAGTGTCGCGGTTGAAAACCGTGTTGCGTATCTGGAATTATGTTAAGCGAGGTAATCTCGCTTGTTAGGCGATCGAGGATAAGTCGTTCGAGCACTTTACCTAGGGTAGGCAGTAAGCTGATCGGGCGGTGATTTTCGGGGATCGTGAGTTTTTTACCCGGTTTCGGAATCATTATAACGTCTGCGCATTTGAGAGCTGTAGGGAAGAATCTATGCCTGTAGCAGGCATTGAAGATTGCTGAAATGGCGCAGACGGCTTTATTCGGCAGTTTTTTTAGGGTGAAGTTATTTATGGAATCTGGACCGGGAGCTCTCTTATTATGGAGGTTGTGAATAATTTTTTGGACTTCTTTCGGGGTGAAGAAATCCGAAGTTGGGGGAGGTCGTGAGGCGATAATTCGTTGGACCGTTCTGTCAACCGAGGCGGAGTGCGACGGGTTAACGAGGTCCGAGTTTGGGGTAAAAGTGAGGGCGAGCGAGCCCGCAAAGATTTCGGCGCGATCTCGCGCCGAGAAAACTGTGCCGTTAGGGCCCTGCAGAGGGGAGGGCCGTTGAGGGGTTTTACGGAGAGAACGAGTCAGCCTCCACTTTTTGTGTTCCTCGACTTCGAGTGAATCGATAAATTCGCCCCAGCGATCGTTACGATGGCGCTGAAGGTCGAATTTGATCTGTTTCACCAGACGATTGTACAACGTTTTGTACGTGGGGTTGGCGGTGTTTTGCCATAGCTTCCTGATCTTGTTCTTCTCCGCGATTTTCATTTTAATGTCAACGGGGAGCGGGGGATCCGGTTTTTGAGGAGGTCTCAGTTTAGAAGCTGACTCGAGGGCCGATTTGATGTTTTCGGTGAGATAACTCACCGCCGCATCAATGGCCTCGACGTCGGGAAGAGAGGTCGGCACTCTTATGTTAGATTCGAGAGTTGTCGCGAAATCATCCCAGGAGGTGATATGCCTCCTGAAGGGGAACGGATCCGGAAGGGGGTTGTTATCCGTGAGAGTTAATAAAACCGGGTAGTGATCGGACTGCAACTGCTCTAGCACTAGCAAGTCGCTGTTGAACGGGATGTCGTTTTTGATGATGATGTCTAAGACGTCTGCAGAGTCGTTATCTTTTTGGGAGTATCTGGTCGGAGTGGCGGGGGCGTCCACAAAGTAATTTTTGCGGGAGGAGATCTCGGCTAGCGTGCGGCCGTGAGTGTTTTTGACTCGGCTGTGCCAGAGCGGATGTTTGGCATTGAGATCTCCCGCTACTATAGTGGGAAGATTGTCCGCGAAAAGTGAGTCCAAATCTGACTCGAGAAATGGTAATGTCGGTCGGAGATACACGGACACGAGCTTGAGAGGACCGTGGTTGAGGGTTTGAACCACAACGCTGGTGCTCTCCATGTTGTCCGTGGGGGGAGATGCGGAAAGGCAGTGATCGAGACTCGCCTTTATTATGATAGCTGTGCCGCCTCCTCTGCCTGTGAGGCGGTCATTACGGTAAACATAATAATTACGAAGTGAGTATCGGTGACTGGGTTTTAAGAAGGATTCATTAATCATCATCACATCTAGGTTGTGCTCGACGATGAAGTCCTCGATTTCTTGCTTGTTGGTTTTGCAAGTGCCGTTTGCATTCCAGAACGCGACGGTTAGATGGCAGGGTCTGCTGACTCTAGCCATTGTGAGGCACACACATTGCGAGGGCGTTGAAGACTTCGCGGGCCATATGCATGGCCTCGTCGAGGTTCCTCAATACCGCGGATATGTCGGCCTGCGATGGATAGCGCAGATTGGGGGGTGTTACTAGGGGGGGCGGTTGGGCGGAGAGCTGAGGGCGGGCATTTTTCGTAATGCTCGCGTATGAGATCGCGGGGGACGCGACATTCGACGTTGGTTTCGATAAAGGAGGGGTCCTCCTGGGGGCTTCTCTGGCTGGCGGGGGCGCGGAGGGGTAGGCCTGTTTGGCATTTCTGCTAAGAGGGTGAGAGGGACAGCTTCTGTAGTTGGCCGGGTGGTCGCCGCCACAGTTGGCGCATCTCGCGGGGGAGTCGTCCGGCTTTTTACAGTCGGACGTTCTGTGATTTCGTGCGCATTTGACGCACACGGGAGGGGCATGACAGCTGCCAGCGCTGTGATAAAACTTTTGGCAGCGGTGACACTGTCCTGCTGATGTATTCTTTTTCAACTCCTCCACGGAGATCTTCATATCGAAGATGCTGTGGAGGTCGTTGTAAATACGGCGTCCTTCAGGGGATTTGGTGAGTTTAACAATCACCAATGGCAGGACTTTCCTCCTCCGGTCCTTCATCCTGAAGACGTTCAGGACCGGGTAGTCGAGGGATTTCAGTTCGGCGATAATCTCCTCGACTCCGAAGGAGGTGTGGACGCCGCGAAGGACAACGAGGAGGGGTCTCTCGCTGTCTAGTTGGTACGTGTAGTACGGTACCTTGAGACGGCTTGATTCCGTTGCTAGCAGACGGTATGCGTCGACAGACTTCGTCTGTATACGGAGGTCACCGCTGCTCAAAGCCTTCGATGTGAAGGGCATATTGGCAGCGTGGAGCTTCTTTCGAAGCTCCGAGTATTTTTCCGCATCCCGCAGAATAATAGGCGGGATGCGTTCCGATTTAGTCGGGAAAGGAGCGGCTTGGGCGGGAGCCGGTGTGGCTGGAGAGACTGAGCCCGGTGGGCTAGGTAGCCTCTGCCTTTTTTTTGGCGGTGGCAATATTGGGAGCTGAAAGCTCTTTTGGAGGGCTGTCCGGTGACCTCTTACGACGGATTGGTACCGTCTGCCAGTCCATGTCGGAATCATCCGGCTGGACGGTTGAAGAGGGGCGAGAAGCTGCGGTAATTGTTATTTTGGGGACGGGGGTGGTGGGTACACCGTCCGTGTTTATTTTGGCGGGAGGGGCCGACGGGGGGTTCGGCTTTCCCAATGTTGGCTTGGGCTGGGCGGGGGTAGGCGCCAGCGTTGGTGGGACGGAGAGCGGGGAGACGACTTTGTCGACTTCCGTCTTGTCGCCCACAAATTGAATAGTACCTCGCGAGAGGAGGGTCGAGAGGTAGTTGATGGCCTGCGCGAGGGACTTTTTGTTACGAATTTGGGAGGTAAACTCCTCGAGAGACGTAGGGACATTTTGGGAGACCGGGGGGTCTTTTACTGGGAGGACCCGCGTAATTTTGCGCTGCGATCCTTTTTTTCGAATACGCCAGTGAACAGCGTCGGCGCTAGTGGAATGCATTTTATAAAGTTAGTTATATTATATATAATAATATATATAAATCGTACAGAGGGGAGGGGAGGGAAGAGAAAAGTCCGTTCACTCACCCGATGAGGAGACGTCGGTGAACGTCGTCGGGAGTGACACTCGAGCACCGGTGAAGGCTGGAACTGCGGTGTCGGGGGGCCTTCTTTTTCCCTCCTTCTTAGTGTGATGGAGTCCTGATGAGGTCCAGGGCTAAGATGATTAATTGATGTCCTTTCGGGCTGGTGATGATGATGATGCGTTGCGTTGGAGACACAAACACAAAACACAAGCACTTTGTAGCAGCTCAAGGGAAAACTGTCACGGGCTCCGTTTACTCTTAGATGGTGAGAGCGTCGGAGAGCGCGGTTATAGGCGACCGTCTAAGTCGGCTGTGAGCGGCCGAATCGAAGTTTGTACCAAAATACTATTGTGATATATGCGGAATAGGGTAGCTCAATCAACCCTTTATTCATATTTTTGAACGCCATCCGAAAACGAATCGGAAAACAACGGTTACAAATTTCGTTACCGCTGAACATTTTCGATTATATATATGAGGGGCGTTGGGACAGTTAAAAACGTAGCAAATATATAAGTATATAGTTTATGTAGGAATTTTATGTATATTATAGTTACGTCCTTTACATACTACAGTAATAATTATAAGAAAAAATATCGTAATTTATTTTTAACAAACACTGTTAATTCCAGTGTTTGTTAAAAATAAATTACAATGTCTTTAAACCTCCACAACGTTAATGCCTTAACTATAAACAACATAGAAAAAATATCATATCAAAACATCGTAGCTTCCAAAAAAATTGATACATACGAGTATATCTTTCAAAATATTATGCATTAAAATTGTATTAATTAAATTCAATCAACAAGACGAGAATTAAAAAAAAAAGTATTATCTCACAAGGACAACTATGAAGAACGAAGGAAATTATGGGGCAAATTAGAATAAAATGCTTAAGATTAATTGGAATATCCAGTCTCCCAGTCAATAAGATCCACCAAACCAGACATGGGGCTACCTAATTGTTGCATTTTCATGTTTGATGAACCGACCTTAACAAATTGCTATGGATACTATTTTTTATTTAGTCAGTAGTGTGGAAATTAATTTGAGCTAATATATCGGGGCTTTCAATCATATTGTGAATAACTTTATGCAGAAATATCCAATAGAATGTATTCCTTAAGTATAACAGTATGTATTTTTTTTTTTATTTCTCTGGCATATTATAAAAAATATTTCTTTCACCGTCTTATATTTATCATCTACAACCATTCGCTACTCCTTGGAAGGCAATTCCCACTGCCGTGCTCTACCTTAACATACTCGTAAGTAAAGACCACAAACCACCAGCCCCGTACTCCTTTATTCACTATTGGATGTATAAATCATCATGACGTTATCACGTCGAAACATTCGCGCTTTTTGTGTCTGACCCGGTATATTTTATGTAGATAAATACATATTTTAAAATATTTATGGTTTTCCTTGACGTTCGCAAATATTTTCCCTATAGAAATCCATTTTCTCTTCACTTCGATGCCAAAGCTAAGAAAGTAAGTGGACCAATCTACAATTATAATTCTCACGTTTTTTATAAAAGGGTAGTACGATATTGGTTTCCAGAGCAATATCTCTTTTAAAATGCGTTGGAATCATTTAAAATTTGGAAAAAAGTTGGAATCATTTAAAATTTTGTATATTTCTCTGGTAAGATCAATTTTGGAATAACAATTTGGTACTATGGTTAACCCCACTACGATGTCCATGGTGAAAAAATTTAACCCATACATCAGAAGTTCGGAAGCGACAAGTTTTACAATCTTGTCAGATGAGAGACATTTTATCGTCACAATTTTACTGTCAGATCTTATTTTAACATTTCGTAACTAGCTTAGCTTGTCATATTACACGTTTCATGTAGGCCCATCCGGCAAAAAATATTTTAGTGACATAGTTACAACAAATTATTTGTATAA
Organism: Odontocerum albicorne; assembly: GCA_949825065.1. Classification (NCBI taxonomy): domain Eukaryota; kingdom Metazoa; phylum Arthropoda; class Insecta; order Trichoptera; family Odontoceridae; genus Odontocerum; species Odontocerum albicorne. The sequence goes on from OX463839.1 coordinate 45,723,805, forward strand.
CTTCTGCACAATACGACAGAGATTTGGCGACAGAGATCAGTTTGGGTATCGTATTATCTTTCATATAACGTCGACTACTTATGGGATTAATGAAATAGATTACTCGGGTTTGTGCTGGCTTCGTCTTATAGTGTTGAATGTTTTAGTGTTTAATGCTGCTTAGATGTCAATGTTGAAATTGATTTAATGTTTTTTTATTATCTTTGGTATCAAAAAGGCATTTGACCGTTGATATAAAATTAAATTAAAAAAATTGCCTTCCTCATGGTTAAGTGTCGTGATTTCCTGATGAATTGCAACTGAGCGGATGATTCGCCTCCACCCCTCCCGCTCCGAATCCATGATGAGTGTAGAACTCAATGAAAAACTAGTCATTTTTTATTTGGTCTATCGTCTTGGTTGGGCCCGTCCACTTGCTCGCAGTCTCTCAACACTTTCAATTTCTTCAAACTCTTCATATTTTCAAGTGACAGGTTCGAATTATGACATTATACCTTTTCTGTATGTCGTTGACAGCCTTTTTTTTATCTATTAGGTGTTAACATAAGTTTTATCCGTTTTTTTCCAAATGAAGAGAACAAGAGGATACAACAAAAATAAAACAGTCAATAATGTATTCTCATGTTCAATAACAAATTTGTCAATAATGTATTCTCCTTCATTATTTTACAACAAATTAGTTAATAATGTATTCTCCTTCATTATTTACAACTTCTTGCCAACGTTCCAAAAGTTTTTCAATGCCTGTGCGATAAAAAACCATCCGGTCTTGACTCGAGGAATTCGTCCAACCATGTCCGCAATTCGACGTCATTATTGAAGTAAACGCTGCGCAAATTGTTCGAAAGCGGCCGAAAAAGGTGGAACCGACGGCGCGAGGTCTGGAGAATATGGAGGGTGCGGCAGGACTTCCCAACCAAGCGTTTGAATGGCATTTTTCGTAATGTTGGCGATATGAGAGCGGGCGCTATCGTGTTGCAGAATAACGCCATATTGCCGATCCGGTCTTTTTTGTTGAATTGCAGTGTTGAGCCGCTGCATTTGCAGAATGCATAGCTCAGCGTTGACTGTCTGATTGCATTCAAGTATCTCGTAGTGGATGACGCCTTGCCAATCCCACCAGATGCAAATCATCGTCTTGCGCGGATTCAAATCTTGTTTCGCTCTGGGCGTTGCTTGTTTACCATAACTCACCCATTATTTCCGTTCATATTCACATAAAGGCACCATTTTTCATCACCAGTAATGATGCGGTAAAGGTAGCTCGAACGCGCGAGCAAACCAGCAGAAATTGTCGAACGTTGATTTTTGTTATTTTCACTCAAAACATGTGGAACCCAAGCGCCGAACTTCTGGACTTTTCCCATTGATTTAATGATGGCGGTATACAGTCATGTGACTACAATTCATCTGCTCAGCCAATTCTACGGTGGTTTGAAGGGAATCTTCATGAATAATATGGTTTAAGCAGTCCTCATCAAAGTCCACTGGTCGTACATAACGCTTCATGTCTTTCAGTTCGAAATTACCGTATTTGAAACGGAAAAAACCATCGACGAGCTGTCCTTTCAATGATAGCATCTTCACCGCACACTTCGCAAATATCGCGAGCAGCTTTGGCAGCTTTATTCCCTCGATTGAACGCTAACAGGAGGTGTCGAAAATGCTCACTTTCGTCTACATGACATTCCATTTTGAAGGTTTGTCATCAAATAAAATAATATATGTAATGTAAAAGCAAACACAATATCTTGTAGAGCAGAAAATTTTATTTCGAATGACGTATAACCTTTACCATTTTGTTTTACTTTTGGTGCTCATTTTTTAAATTTGAAAAAAAAACGGACACAACTTATGTTAACACCTAATACAAGTATCATATAATATAATAATGAGTTGTTGTTTTGCATACTTTGCAAACATTTTAAAAGATAAACAAAGGGCTTGAAGTTAAGATATCCAGCAAAACATTGGTCATTGACTAGTTTGTTAGATCCTGAATACATACCACATAATATATCAACATATTACTATAGTTTTCTTATGTAATATGTCTTGGAAGTGGACAAGTTACTTTTAACGAATATACCTAATTTAAGATCAAAAAGATTTACTTTTGTCATTTTATAAAATAACTATTCAAAAACATAATTTCCTCGGTGTAACGGTTCAAGATTTGATTTTTTTTATTATTTACGTACCGATAAATATCTACATTGTTGTTATTTGCAATCGCTCCAGTCCTTAATTTATTTTTTTATTTCAAAATGGTCATGTCATGACTGAGAGGATCGTGATCGGAATTATCATATTTGTACATTCTTCGATATTGTGCCTCTGAAGTATTTATAAAATGGTATATTCTTTGTTGATTTTATGACAAAGATATATCTCCTTACCTAATTGTTAAAAATAAACTTCTTTTTCCCCTCCTTAACCCTGAGTCAATTTTACTGACTAGTCTGGTAGGCCTCTCCTGAGACTTGGCTTTCCATCTCTTAAATGGTCTTCCTGGAAGTCCGTAGCCAGTTGAGCTACCATGTTTATCAATGTTTGTTTTTTTTTTGGAATTGTCTGTAGTTATTCGTCATTGTCGACTTCGTTCTGCTTCCCGTCTGACAATGTTTTTCCACTTGCACATATTTCTCGAATTTAGGAATTATTTCTGTTTTGGCGTTATCTGTATACATAACAATATTAATATTAAATAAGCATTTACTGTTTGAGTGAATTAATTATAAGCAAAATAACCAACTTGACAAAGTATAATTATTGAAAATTTGTACATACACCACTTTTTCTTAATTATAAGCAAAAGACCGAAATGGCCAAATATAATCATAAAGTATTTGTTCATACACGGCAACTTTTTTTAATTATACGCAAAATAACCGACATGACAATACGTGTATTATAATTGAACACTTATTTATACACGACCACTCTTTCGCCTGTGACAGTAATTTCCTAGGTTCTGCTGTGACAGTAATTTCCTAGGTTCTGCTGTCATGTCACTTCATACATCGCCTGTCAACAGATCTTGTCGTCGAGGGCTCTCGTTTTATATGATAACGTTTGATTCCCTAAATGGAACGCATACATGTACATATTGTACATACCATCACGCCGCCTCCCTGGTGAAGTAGGTAGAGAGGACAAAGCGTCAGACTGTCCAATCTCAGTGTGTAGTCAGATTTTCAACATTTGTTGAAGAACTATCTCAACCACTCGATCATTCGCTCACCCCCACACACATTAGTTATGTACTAACTTAATCACAACCTGACGCTTTCCTTTTTTTCATGTCTTTTATAGCCATTCGTACTTCTAGACTAATCTCATTCACATTCTAAACGGAACGGAATAAACATTTCTAATTGAAATCACCATCCTCATCTATAACGGACCCGACGTAAAAGTATGTCTGTTATGCGTTCGAGTATGTGCTAACGGAAACGTTTAAAATCGTTGGCATTGTTTACTGTCCGGCTGATGACATAAGTTGGCGCCATGGGTTAACTTTCAAAATAAAATAGACACTATACATTGAACGACGTTATTTTTTACTACTCCCTCAACACACGATGCTTCCTCAATTGTAACATTCTCACAGAATCGTGTTTTTCACTATGTTTATCCATCATTTTATTAAAAAATAATACATGAATGTGAAAGAATGATCTGTTTAATTAAAAATAAATTTGAGATGTTTACTTAAGCACTGTCTCTCAAATGTTTTTGCTTCGCGGAATGTTTCTGGATTCTTGAATATTTATTTGAAAATAGTTTTTTTCATATCATCTTAATTAGAAATGAACAAGATTTAAGTTCAGAACGAACACATTTTACTATGATATTTTTTCCTAAATAAAACAATTAAGAAGGATCTGTGTGAATCTTGATAAAAGTGCACACCCGGTGTGTATAGCAGCAACTTCGTTTAATGCGATTAAATAAATGACACAACTAAATAAGCTGCAATCAATTTTAAATGAGGTCACACGTCTTCTTTTGGGCGGTAAAAAGTCACATAACTTCACTGCTTACAAGATTTGGATGTTTGAAAATACAACAAAGAAGGTTCAAGATAAGGTTGGACTTACGGTGTTCAAGACTATTAACAATCATGTTCCTCGATGTTTTCAGAATTGTTTTAGATGGGAATAGATCTACGAATCTCATCTCAGATTAAGTCTAACGGCTCAGTCCACCACTGTAGTAGTACCATCGAGGTTTTCTTGCCACTCGGCACTCCTTCGAAGATCAGTCTAAATTTGTGGATTCTCACAATGTGTCCGGCTCAATACAGTATTTTCAACTTTATCGCGGAAAATTGTATTTGGTTCACGGAAAATTTCTCTTTATGCCTGTTTTTTCGTATATTTGAGTACGTTTTCTCGCCATCATTGATATCTAAGCAATTACGAGATAAATGTAAATTCAAGTTTTAAATTACATAGAATATATTTAGATGTCTTCACAAGTTTTGGTATTTTTTCTAAGGTCAAAATGTCTTACAAATATCACGCTTTATAAAAGCAAAACAAACAAACGGATCTATGTACGACATTGGCGTTACCGACTACGCACGCCACGTTCCAGGTATTTTTATAAAATCTGGTTTCAATTTGACCTTATCTAAAGATATAGCAAATACCGACAGTATTTCTGTAATCCTCAGCTCTACCGACAACAGTTACGTCACTCGTATATTTTTTTTGACAAATTTAGAAATACTAAAATTCTTGATTAAAACAAATAAAAAAAAACTCAATCGTGTCAAATTTCTTACAGAATCATAGCAAGTGCCATCTGAATAATTTCTCTGTTTTGCTCTTTTAGATTTTATAATTATTAGTTTTCGTGTAAAGTATTCTGTCTAACTTGTTGAAAATGGTTTTCTGAGTTTTTACCTTGTTGATTTGGCTTAAATGATGGCCGACGTTTCGATGGCGTTGCAGCAGCCTTCATCCTCAGGTCGATGCAAAATAATTAATTACTTAGTCATAGATAACAATACTAGTTATGAAACAAAAGCTGGTTGATTAGGAAAAAAATATTTAAAGCAATAAATCCGCCAGATTTATTTGCATGCAACTATTAAATAAATATAGAGGTGTTTGTATGTGGCTGAAATGTTAAATTTATATAACGTCAAATTATTTTCTTCTGCGAAGTGACCTCAATTGCGCTGTTCGCAGAACTTGTGGTAGAGGTGGTCGTTCCAGCGCGTATGTGATTTTACTCCTGCGCCCCTCCACATAATCAGTGACTATGACTTTTCTCATGTCCTCTTAGTGCGAAACATGACCGAAGAACTGAAGAATACACGGAGTACATGTAGTGACAGCTTCTCTAAGATGTTAAATTATTCTAATATAAAGACATTTGTTCGTCGTTCTGTCAACGAATCATCACATTTCTAATCCAACACATAAAAAAAGTCTTATGTTGCTCTCATTCAACATAAAGCGAGGGAAAATCTCAAATCAAGCCTCGAGATAACATGATGGACAACTCACGAAAGCATTCAAACAGGACCAAAACTTAGAGGGGAAACTCCAATCCCATGAACGTCAATCATCCGAAATATTTATTCCACCATCTCACTGAACATTTCGAATTCTTCCTCATTACACCACAGGATTTGTTGTGTTAAACTTTCTTAGCTCATTCCATATGTAAATATTATGCTTCCGAGAAGTTATACTCTCATTTATTTTTTCTTTAAGATTTTTTTTTCAGTCATGAGAACCTCCGTGGCCTAGTTGGTAATGCTTGACTTTCTCCCGAGGGTTTAGGTTCTCTATGATACCCGAAAAAAAAACGTGTCGCAGTTTGGTAACCGAGTTCGTCTGGTAATAATACTCGAACGCGCTAGACGTGTGTTAGTGTTGTTGCCTCATCATGTGTGGTAATTTATTACTTACAGACGAGTCTTGTGCCTACTCTAGTCTTCCACTTACTTGCACATTATATTTGTTTTGTTAGTATTTCTTTATTCATTCGTTACACGTGCCCAAACCATCTTAGAGTGCTCTTCTTTATCTTACTCGACATATCAACTTTAAGTTGACATTCATTCCTTATCACTTCATTTCGTATTCTGTCATACATCGTCACCCCATGTATTATTTTAAGTGTAGACATTTCTGCAATATTTATTCGGCTGAGTGAAGTTGTACCTGTCTGATTTTTGAGGATGATTGAAGTGTACCTGTCTGATTCTGTCTTTTATATACTGTTTTCAATTTGTATTATGTTTTTGATTGGTTTTTCAATGATTTGTAAATTGTGTTTGTATTTTTTGCGCAGTGCTGGCTGTGCGCCTATAGATGGCCCAGTATTGTGTTGGGAACATGTGATTTTACTCTTTGGTAGCTATCATTGTAAATATTTTTGTTGTAATTCTGTAAAAAAAATGTATATTTTTTTTGTTTATTCTGTTAAACTTAATGTGTTGAGCACTCACTACTGGCTCTTTTTTATATATTTTGTTATTTTTGTTATAAGGTACATTGTACTGTTTACTTATAAATAAATAAATTATGGCCTCTTCATGTGCGGTAATTTATTACTTACGGATAACGAGTTCTGTGCCTACTCCAGTGGTTTTAAACCGGAAGATTCGATTTATGGGGCTGAGAACGACGTAGTAGGTCGATGTGTGACAGAATAAGATTTTTTGCAATGAACAATAAATGTAATCTAAAAATTATATTTTGAGTAGAACGAGTTGAGCTGGTTTGGATATGTTGAACATGTGCGTGACAAAATAACTTACAAACATACGCGGAAATCGTGGTAGGAGATGACTGAGAAAAGTATGAAACACCAAGCGAATGAACTCTTGAAAGAAGGAAGTGTAAGGAGAAAGAGTAAAAAGGAGCTGTATGAATGAAGAAAGTATGTTGTGATAGGAAAATTATGCGATGGTGTGTTTGTATGTAAGAAAACCTTATATCCCGGCCAGGCTCTTGAATATATTTGAATCACAAATTCGCATATGAATGAATGTATTTGTTTTTTCCTTAAGGCTGTTAATATATTTTTATTTAAGGACACAAATTTACGAGTATATTCAAATTCTGCTTCTATGTTTCTTCATATCCTCCTGTCGGTAACGTGTTGTTGTTTACGCTAAGTCCCCTCGCCATTTGGCACTGGGCAGCAACACGTGTAGCGCAGCGAGCGGGCCGGCGATCGTGCCGCCGATAATCCCGACTAATTACTGCCCATAAAGAGTAATGGGTTATCGACTGATAAGTGGTGACAAGTGACACAGCTAGCGAGCGGCATTGTTCTCTCCTATCGTAAATTGTACTGTGAACTAAACTATCGTAAACACGATGCCGAACCGCACCCGAACTTAGCACTTCTACGAGTACGAGTATACTCGAGACTACCTATACATTGTCAATATTTATTTATTTATTTTAGCTGACATAGACATTCCATCGCGCCATCTTCTTTCCTATCTTGGCACACATCCTTCGCCTCTTCTACGTCCATACACCTTATACAACTCCTTCGATTTATCTGACTTTTTATATTTCCTTCTGTCAAAGTAGGTATCATTATCTTGATTCAACCATACTTATTTTGGTCTTTCTGTTCTCACAATTGCATTATATATTTTGTTAGTCTTTCTTCATTCATTTGTTCTACTTGTCCATACCATCTCAGAGTGATCTTATTAAACACGTCAGCATTAAGTTCACTTTCATTCCTAATAATAGAATTCCGTATTTAGTGATACATGGTTACCCCGTGTATTGTTCTCAGTGCCCGCATTTCTACTGCATTTATTTGGTTCCTATCAGTATTTTTCCACGTCCACGTTTCACTCACATACGTCAAAGTTGATATGATACTGTTATTGATTTATCATTTTGGCATACTCTGCGGTTCGAGTATATATGTTTAAAGGCTCCATTTACTTATTTTCCTATCACTACACGCCGTTCAATAGCTGACATTTACAGGATATATCCAATCACATACAAAGTTTAAAAAGAAAATATGTACATTATAACACAAATTAATTAAAAATAAATACTTTGTCGATTGTTATGAAAGCTTAATATTAATATTTTATAAGCTTTCTTTAAAAACATTTTTTTGAAATGTTGAAGTTGTCAATATCCGATACCCTATTCAACAGGGACCGCCCCCAAAACAAAGGAAGGGCACATGGCAAGTTAGTTCTGCTTATTTTTCAGTCTAAACAAAATGTATCTCAAATAATAGTCAGGAACATAAAACCATATATAATATTTTACTACATATTTGTATAAAATGTCGCTCCTGTTAGAAATCTGAAGATATTAGAAGATATCGTCACACCCCTCCCCACGCTTAGCTTAGCTCATTTCATACTGTGGGGCAAGCCTCTTAAATTAAACACCGATCCAGTTTATCCGGTGTGTTGGATCGATCGACCCCGATCGGACGCTTAACACAGAGCCAGACCAGAGTTCACATACCTTAAGCATAATTACTTCATTTATTGAGGCGCTTGACTCTTCAGAGCCTCAACTCTAACTCCACCATTTCAGAAAACTTCAACTAGTGATGTTCCTTCATCAGTGAAGTTCTTCGCATTGTTTTGCCATCATCCAAGATCAAGCATCCCGCTGCGTTGAAGACTAACTTGTGAAGCTGCGTTTTAGGTAGCGTTATGTGTATTACATCAGTCAAGAGTCATTGCTTTAGTTACTGGAATGCATCACTTCATCTAAGTATTCTCTCCTATGAATATTTTCATTGTAAGCATATAGGCATATGTTGTATGTATTTCTGTTGCAGTTGCCTTGTGAGTTTACTTCAGTCCACAGTTGCACGCTTATCAGTGTGCAACTGTTAATAATGTGGTCTGTGGTTTGTACCTCTCCGCAAACTTATAGCGCAAATCTAGTCGCATCGCATATGTAGAGTAGATAAATACATACATACCATCTCGGTGTGGGTAGAGAGGATAGACCGCCACACTTTGCTATTTCTATATACATCTATCGCTTCTTCAACATCCATACAGCTCCTACGATTTCTCTGAATTTTTACATTTCTTTAAAAAAATGAGCATTCACTTGAACTTATTATTTTCTTGGTCTTCTTCTAACACACCTTCCACTCACTTGCGCGTTATACCATATTTGTTTTCTTAGTCTTCATTCATTCGTTACGCGTGCCCAAACCATATCCGAGTGCTCTTCTTTATCTTACTCGACATATCAGCTTTAAGTTCATTCCTTATCACTTCATTTCGTATTCTCACCCCATGTATTATTCTAAGTGCAAACATTTCTACACTATTTATTCGCCTCTTTTCACTATTATTGCACGTCCACGTTTCACTTCCATACATCAAAGTTGGAACTAAAATGTATCACATTAAATAATAAAATGATAATTTATATAGCGCCGTTTATAAAGCAGACTTTTCTCAGGGGCCGGGCGGGCGCTCTAACTCGGGAATCGAACCTGATTTTATTGTCTGATTACAGAAAAACATTACAGAAAATAAATTAAATAGTGTGTAAGTATAGGAAAATGGTGGTTTCGGTTTCTAGACTGCGTATTTCCTCCCATCTGCATATGTTTAAATAACATGGTTGGTAAGAAAACCACTGAAAACGTTTATAAAGAAACCTTTGTGGATCTTCCGATACCTGATCATAACAAATTCGGTGGAGTGTAGTGTTTATATTTTTATACATTTCGATAAGACCTCTCTTAAGTCATTGTCTCCAAGTGCTTCCTAAAGCTGCGTTCGCCACCCACTTTCTAACACTTAGAGGCAATTTATTTTACAGGACTAGCAACGGCAAAATAACGAGTGTTTGATAATGGTATCAATCAACAATTCCCGGGACTAACCAACAAATTGCGACTCTAATAACAAATCCATACCATTCTCAGTTAGTACCTACCTTTAGAAGTTACGTGTCAAACTTTCATGACATTCCGACATTGTGTCTGAAGTTACAGTGGTTTTAGTGACGCTACTTTTGCTAATTTCAAAACAATGAAAAAAAAACGAATTTCGTGTGTTGATAAAACTGCTTTTTAATGGGAAAAAATACCGTTCAAACTCAGCGATGGCTTGAAAAGAGTTATCCGGACTCTGCTCCGTCGAAAACAACCATTTGTCGGTGGTATGCTGATTTCAAACGCGGTCGTACAGACACAAATGATGCTGAACGCTCTGGTCGTCCAGATGAGGCTGTTACACCAGAAAACATAAAAAAAAACTCAAAATCGTGATGGAAAATAGCAAAGTAAAGTTGCGTGAGATAGCTGACGTCCCGAAGATATCATTTGGTAGTGTTTACACTATTTTGCATGAACATTTGGTCATGAAAAAGCTTTTTTCGAAATGGGTGCCGCGTTTGCTCACAATGGAACAGAAACAACAACGCATCGATGATTCAGAACGCTGTTTGACACTGTTGACGCGAAATAAACAGGAGTTTTTGCGTCGGTATGTGACAATTGATGAAACTTGGATCCACCACTATACTCCGGAATCAAATCGGCAGTCAGCTGATCGGAGAGCAGCCGGTGAAAGCCGTCCGAAGCGACCAAAAACTGAACAGTCGGCCGGGAAGGTTATGACCTCCGTATTTTGGGATGCGCATGGTATAATATTCATCGATCACCTTGAAAAGGGAAAAACCATCAATAGCGAATATTACATAGCGTTATTGGAGCGTTTGAAGGCAGAAATTGCAAAAAAAACGGCCCCATATGAAGAAGAAAAAAGTTCTCTTTCATCAGGACAATGCACCGTGTCACAAGTCGATGGTAACGATGGCCAAATTGCATGAGTTGAACTTCGAATTGCTTCCGCACCCACCGTATTCTCCAGATTTGGCCCCCAACGACTATTGGCTGTTCGCAGACCTCAAAAAGATGCTCCAGAGAAAGAGATTTGGCTCCAATGAAGTGATTGCCGAAACTAACGCCTATTTTGAAACCAAAGATAAATCGTTCTACACGGCTGGCATAGAAACGTTAGGAAAGCGTTGGAATGAATGTATCGCTCTTGAAGGAGACTATGTTGATGAATAAAGAAGAATTTTGGCAAACAAATGTTGTTTTAGTAGTTAGTCCCGGGACTTATTGATCGATGTGTTAGATTCACTATTTTAAGGGTTGTGCCAAAACAAAATCTTAAATATTTCCATTTACCAGACGTACATAATTTTTTTTTATGTATATTTTACTTTAATGTGATTGTTTGTCCTTTAATATTAATGTATTTATTTACTTAGGAGTTTTTACAAGACTAATAATATGGATGGCACACGAAGAAAATGTAATAGTTCCGGTTCCGCGTCCTGGTCGGGTTCGGCACCTTGTTATGAGTATGACAGCTCAACAGTAAACGTAAACAGTAACATCAAGAGATGAGCAAACATCTGATAGCGACCAGTTATATCCGGTTACCGATCAGCCTCTCGGCGGACACGGACGCTTGTATCCTTTACTCATAAACACTTCACTTCCCTGTCCGTTCTGACCCTTTGTACTTCATAGCCTTTTTCCATTTGAGGAAAATTTTAATTTTTCTATTCATTTGTTTGTCAGAAATGGTCATTCTTTTCTTTTGAGGTCTTATACATCCCGAACGTCGTTAACTTGACATTTTATTTCCTCTCCTAATAAGAATTAGGAGAGGAAATAAAATTACATAAAAACAACTTTCCAGATTCTGAAGTCATGAATGCCAACGTCTTCATGGCCCTCTTCTGTATATCTCTTTATCCGTTGCACAATTATCTTTAAAAAAAATCGGATTGGTTGATGGGAAAAGATTGTCACGTGGCAATAAACCTACTTGCTTGTATTGTATATGACCAAAATTTAATATAATTATTTACTGGAAGGTGAATCGAAAATGTAGCTTGACTAGCGGATAATGATTGGACAAATATGGTGTTATTTTAATTTATTTTCATTCAATTGTGTACATGGTTAAACATGATTCATTTGGTTGGCTTATTTTTGTAATGCAATTTTTCCCAACTTACTAACTCATTTTGCAATAAACTGTTTTAATCCATTACAGATTTTACAAAAAAATATATTGAACTTTTGTTATTTTAACTGGGCACTCAAATTATATGGACCTGTCATTTGTCGTAACCCCAGTAGTAAGATTCTTGACTACCACCCGGGAGTTTCGAGTGCGATTCTCGATGGTACCAAAAAAAAGGTTACATTCTGGTAAAATAATTTGTCTGGTAAGAATTCTCGCACGCGCCATTCAATAGTGTCGCCAACACCTTTAATAACAAACCGCGAGTTCCGTGCCAACTCCAGAGGTTCTAATCCCGAAGGCTTGTTTATTGGGGCCGAATAAAATATTGTCTCCTTTTTTTAATATGTCCAAAATACAAATTTTGATATATTGAGGAGCACCGTGCGAAAAAAAACTGAGGACATGAATATTAAAAAAATATCACAGATTGATACTTTTAAGAATTTTTTGATTGACAGAGCTTTTCATAAAAACATTGATACTTTTTTGAATTTTTTGATTGACAGAGCTTTTTATAAAAACTAGCCGTTAGATGTTTTTTTTAGATACTTTCATATACGAGTATGTTAGTGATAAAATTTTGTAACATTTCAGTACACTGTTATTGTTATAATCAAAGGAGGCAAAATTTGATTCTTGGAACTGGAAGTTGAATATTATCATGTTTTTACAATACAAAATTACTTTGCGCGCCTCAAGGCATAATTTCAGTATTCAATTCGAAATGTCAAGAAAATTACTATGCCCAGTCATCAATAAAAATACCTCTCGTTTGCAGCGCAAAATCACACCTCACTATGTGCCACCTCAATTCTCATGAATGCAATACATTGTACACAACACCATGCTCGTAGTAGTCGCTCAATCGCCGCCTTGTGTACCCTGCATAGTGAGTGAGGGAATGCCTCGTACTCTGTGCCCTCTCTCTCCAAGGTTCCTCCTGCAACGTCTATAATCTCGCCCCTCCCTCGCCCGATGCCCCCTTCCGCAGACAGAGTGAAATGGCGGGGCGACGACCCTCAGCGCATCCTCAATGGCGCTTCCACCCCCCCTCCTACCCGACTAGAACCACCTGACCTCTCGTGTCCTCCCCCCTCACTACTCGTATAATGCTAATACGAAGGTCTTTAATCCGCTAATACGAAGGTCTTTAATTCATATATTAAACTTGCCGTGTTTTTATTTAATGTTTATGTTGTATCGGATGCATTGTCTTAGTTTTAAATGTGAGCAACACAATACTAAATACACTTATATATTATTTATAGTTTAGACATTATTTACATTGTGGAAGTTTAAAGACGTTGTAATTTGTTTTATCAAACACTGTTTATTCCACTTACCGTTACATAAAGTGGAATAAACAGTGTTCGATATGTTATATTAAATTCGAATATTGTATATAGTAGAACCGGGTCAATAAATCCACCCGGTTCTACTACATACAACAAAAATATTATTCAATACAATATTTGAAGAAGTAAAGAATGTATGCCCATTTTTTTATCATAAGTTTCGGCTTTGACTTTGTGAAACTCCATAGTAGAATATGTATGTGTCAATTGCTTTTGTTCTTTCAATATTTACATTAATCCCCAATACTCGTGTTTCTACCGCCTATACGGGCTATAATTCTGCCTGAAGAAGAGAGTCTCGTGATAGGAGGTATAAACACGTGTGGGAGGATTGTTGTAATTAGTGGAATAACAAAATATTTATTTGCTAAATATTCTAATGTATACCAATTTAATAAAGTAGAAAAATTTACAACTAGTTCTTCAAAAGTTATTTAAAAATAGTTTTCTTGAATAAGGAAATTTGATTTTATTTTCATCGGACCAAGAATCGTGACCTTTTCCTTGAATTTATATTAAATCTGTTCGAAATGAGTTTCTCTCATATTTCCCAGCAGCCTCCTCTCTCGATCTCCGTCCGTTGCAGCATCTGCCGTTAATGGTCCTGATACTGTTCATATTGCGGTGTCCCACTAAAAAGAGATGATAAAGTGTTGTTACTATGTCCTTGTTCCTATCTAGAATTTCTACTTGTTCTTGAGTAAATGACGACAATCGAGTAACGAATAAGATATTTGAAGAACAGGAAAAGAGTTTTAAACATATTTCTGGTTGGTTGAAAGATATTGACACATGACAATAAACCCGTTGTAATGCACTGTACAATAGAATACACTAAATGATGGTCACATTTTAGGTTGTACTGTTCTATATATTTTTGTCCACATTATACTCTTATAATACAATATTTTATTTTCAACGTTATACTCTTATAATACAATATTTTATTTTCCACATTATACTCTTATAATACAATATTTTATTTTCCACATTATACTCTTATAATATTGTACAATATTTTATTTTCCACATTATACTCTTATAATACAATACAATATTTTATTTTCCACATTATACATTATTTTAATAATGGACATATTTCCACTTTGACCAAATTAAACGATTCTGTAAAAACGGTCCCTCTTTATAAAATCAACATTTTTTTTTGTAAATTATAATTTAAGTAATTTTTTTAACCTAAGTTTTTTGCAATACAATTGTCCTCATATATTTAAATAAAAAAATGCATTGAATAAACCCAAATAAAGAAACGTAGCGACAGGGAACAAAATAAACGTAGCACTTAATGTAATATACTCGTACATCAATCGCGTTATTTCAAAAGAACATTCGTACTCAAGTTTCTGCCTTCTTCATCTCTAAGTTTCTTCTTCTTTTCCCTAAATAATCTTTTTGTTTTCATCTTCCATTCTTTATAATATTTCTTTCGTTTCATTAATTCATTACTATTTCCTATTTATAAATAAACATTAAATTACTTGCTAACTATTATATGTTTGGTTGATATTTTCATTACCTAATGGTTGATAAAATAAAATATCTTCAAACTGTTTCATGTCTAGATACTAACTAACATTTTACACTTTGTTTCAAAGATCAGGCATTTTGATAATAAAAAAACATTTACTTATTCAGATGACCGATTATATATGATGAATATTGAAGAAAAATCTGTTTTATAGTATTGAAGTAAATTAATGCGAGATCCTCCTTGGTATAGATGGTAAGACGCGTGTCTTCGTCCCAAGAGTTCCATTTTTTTTTCTTTCGCCTTACTCTACATTCCAAGCTTGTTTTGGGTTCAATGTCTGATGGTTCTCAAAATAAATTACAACTATTCCCAGTGTGGTGCCATAAACGAGGCTTTCTGGTTACATTACCTGTTCGCGCTAGCAGTGTGTGTTAGTATTGTCAACATTTACAACGACGAACAGCAAGGTTTGTGCCTACTCTCACATCACCAATTGAGATGTTTAGGAGTAACGTAAGAGATTTAGAAGATCGATATATTATAAGATGAAGTCCTTATAATACATTGTAAATACAGATTGTGAAGAAGGAATAAGAGATATGCATGACCAACAAATATAATAATAATAAAAGGGCAATTTATATAGCGCTGTTTAGAGATCAGACTCTTCAAGGGCGCTCTAACTCGGAATTCGAACGCTCTTGTATTGACAGATCAAAATTATTACAAAATAAACATATAACATATATGTTTTGTTAGTATTTCTTCTTATATAACCTTAATGAAATATATACATACATACACACACCATCACGTCGTTTCCCTGTCGGGGTAAGTAGAGAGGAGAGAGTGCCAAACTTTCCTATCGCGACACACATCATTCGCCTCTTGTACATCCATACATACTCGTGTAACTCATACGATTATTTTTTATTTCCATCTTTAAAAATATTGATCCAGCAATACTTTCCTTTCAAATATTGATCCAGCCATCTGTTCTGCCCAATAAAAGAAGGATTTTCTTTTATTTAGAAATATATACGTACGCACCTGGCGCTTAATACAATAGCTGCCTAACATAATTTCATGAAGAGCTTTTGGGTTTAACAGTGTTAAAAATCAACGTTACATAATACGTTTTTTAAGTGTTCAATTCACGTGGATGTGTTAAGTTGAGTGTAAGGATATGAAGGTAGTGGTTTCGGTCATTAGATTAGGCACTTCCCCGCACCTGCATATGTTAAGAATAATATATTTCGTAAGAAAACCTCAGATAACTTACCAAGTGAAGACTGGCCACAAAGAAACCTTCATAGATCTTAATTGCAACCAAAATAAGACTATACATTCCCTATTTTTTAAATTTTATATGACAGCGACCTGGACTGGTAATGAGACAAAAGATGGATGCATTCGAGTTATGGTGCTGATGATGCATATTGAGGATATCTTGTATGGCACATTGCACCAATGTATCCATCATCAAACTACTAGGGATTTAGTACCAGCTGTTCACAATTTTTTCATCATTTGGCCATATAGCACGCAGAGGAGAGGAGGTTTGGAACTATTCGTGCTAACAAGTAGTGTGGAGGGACGAAGAAGCAGAAGTTGACCACAAACCCGACATTTGATCAAGTGAGGAACGAAACAAGGTTCTCAGTGACGGCAGCACTTTTTCTCCCTGGCTCCATCCCAACTCACTGCTTGCGAAGACTGTTGGGGTCAGCTCTCCTCGTCCTCAGGTTGTATGCTCTTCTGTCCCGGACTACGTCCCCCAGACCGTGCCTCTGCGTCAGGTTATCTTTTTGGACCACCCACGATTTTTTTGGTCTTCCTCTGGTTGTTATTCGAGGAAGATCCATGGAGATTGCCTGGTTCACAATGTGATAGGGTGCTCTACGTCCAACGTGCCCACACCATATCAATCGCTTCTCCTCCATCTTACTGTTGATGTATGTAACACCTTGGCTTCCACGAATGCGTGAACTTTTTATTTTGTCTCTTAGGGACACACCAGCTGACCATCTTAGTATGCGCATTTCAGCAGTTTCTAGTTGACGTCAGCGCTTCGAGAATATCAAAATAGAAAGAGGTAGAAATCCTCGTAGGCAGATATACCAGAGAGATAAGCAAGTCATGAGGAATCGACCCAAAAGAAAGATAATGAATCTATGTAGAAATTTCTAAGGTAGAATAATCTGCTCGGGTAAGAATAAAATATGATGTCATGTTGCAAGAACCAAAACAAAAATACGTGGATGAGCGTGATGATACATTTTGCTTAAGGAACGAACAGAGGATATCTCTTTCAGAGAATAATATCAAAGCGGAATTAAAACTGTTTATTTCTGTGCAAAACAAAGTTTTCTCGTTTTAATATAGCCTGGGAGTACCTCACCCCATGCCCTCGACCTTTGTGATGGCGCCCACGCGCCCCAAATTAAATTGTACATTTGTTTATATACTTCTTGCTTTTGAAGGTTAACCTTTGTTGCGCTAAAGAGATTCGAAAGATCTTTTCCTTCCAGTTTGTTTTGATTCAGACAAATATTATTTTGCTTTTGGAATAATTTCGTTGAAATAGAAAGTTCATTTGCATCTGAAATGTTATAATACTAAACATAATATATTTTTTAACCTTTGATTATGTTTTGCCATGACACTTAAAAACTTACCTACTTATTTATATAAATTGTTAGACAATATATATTTCTTGAAAAATATTGACCAATGTAACATATCGTCGCATATTTATAAATAAACGCACCAAATTTGTCCATTCACCATTCTGAAGATGATTTTGAGCTAAACTTGTGAATGAACAAAAAATTGGTCGCTTCTTTACCTCGTGCCCTCAATGTCAAGGAACGTGACCCACAAATTGTTGAGCATATATAACATATACTCATGTGGTATTTTTTGGGAAAATATTCCCGGTGGTTTCCCATTGCCTTTCAGTAAAATGTTACATTTACAGTAGATGTTATAAAAATTGTATACATGTTGTATATTGTGAACCCTGCTGCCAACACGCAGTATATTGAGATCCCATGTGAAATGTGCACTTGTGGGTGTTAAGTGGGAGCAGGGGTGTTTAAGATATGTTTCGGTATATAGTAATATGGATAGGAGTTGGAAGGATTAGGAAAGATAATCGGTTCAGTTCAGTTCTATTCCACCACCACCCACGATGTTGCTGTACAAAATAAGTCCCCATACAGCGTGATCTACATTAGAAGATCGAAATTTTCTTTATTCTTTTATGAGCGCGACGTCACGTAGGAACGAAGAAGGAACTGCCCAAAAGGACTCATTTGGTGGCGACACATCTGAGTGTGAAACTAATAGTAGTGACGGCGGACTTAAGGTCCGACATCATGAGAGGTTTAAAACAATTCGCAGTGCGGTAAATATATAAAGAGCAGTAAATATAGAAAGGGCAGTAAATATAAGGAAAGAGGATAAGGAAAACACAAGTGCAAGTAACCACCACCATCTGGGGACCTTCCCCAAGTTTAGTCCATGCTCTGATAGCTACTTGGAGCTAAAGCTAAAGATTTCAAGATGTCAGCAGACCAGAGGCAACTTTCTAGACGATCCTAGACTAGCTAGTACTCCCCTCAAGGTACGAGTACTACCGCCTAATATCTCGTTACACCCCTAAGTTAATAAAACAATATTAAATAAGTTTTTTCATTTATTACTATAAATTATGGAGTTCCATCAAGAATTGTCACTTTTCAGTATTTTACAACATGTTTTATGTAAAACAATGTTGAAGGCTTATTTTAACGTGAAAATTCATTCCAACAAATAAACAATATCATTAAAGCCCTGTGTGTGTGAAAACATCAGACTAGCAATTTTCGTGTATCGTCGGGAATCGAACTCGAGTCTTTGGATGTAAAACAAAAGTTTTATCGTAAGGCCATGGAGGTCGGAGCGATGAGAAAGTAATATTTTCTCTTGGCGAGCGTTTGACATCCTTTTGGGTTTTTTGTTAGGAATTGCCCTGCATCAAATATTCCTGTAGTAGAAATCAAAAACATTATTCTACTTAAATATTAATTCATTGTTATTTATTGTAATTTATGACATAAAATGGAAATGCTTTTAAGTAATGGAACACGTCAGAGTTTATTATTGTTAAAGTACTTTTGTTTTGGATAAGGTAGTCTTGTTAACAGCTGCCGGAAAAGTTGTATAATTGTCTGTCAAAACAACTGCAACTGTATTATATGTTAAGTCTCGTAATTCCAAATCGTTCTCAAAATCAACGAATTGCATACTTTGAAAAATATTTCCATCATATTTAGATACTGGCCGTTAAAAATTGCGGATTGTAAAAAGAAACTCACCACACGAGAATTGACCTGCCAGGTTGTATTGTTTACCACGAAAGTGTAATACAATACAACATTATCGAATTGTAAAAAGAACTCACCACACGACAATTGATCTGCCAGGTTGTATTGTTTACCACGAAAGTGTAATACAATACAACATTATCGAATCGTAAAAGGGAAGTTTTCCAAACGGTTCTTTTCTTCTCTCTTGTTTTTTTTTGTGGTTCATCCATCTAGTGTGATCTTCGGCATTATACTACCATAAATAAATATAGCAAAAATAACACTTGAAATATAATCAATTATAAATGAACATTATTGAAATCTTATGAAAAAATAAATGTTTTGCACTATTCTCCGTCTGAAAAGTGCCTCGGGATTGGAGATAAAAACACGTGTAGCGGAGATAAATGTAATTTGTGGATTGACAAAGCAATTTGCTTGAATTTTTTTGATAATTCAATTAATCAGGCTAAATAAGTAGAAATTTTGAATAATAATTAAATTAAAAGGACATTATAACATACTCGTATATAGAGCCGTTTAGAGAACTGAATCTCCTCAAGGATTTCGCGCTCTAACTCGAGAATCGAACTCACTATTATCGAGAGATCAAAAATATTACAAAATAAATAAAGTGGAGTGTAATGATAGCAAGGCGGTGGCTGCGGCCATTAGATTAGGTACTTCCCCACGTTTGCACATGTTAATAAAATATATTTCCTAAGAAAACCCCAGAAACTTACAAAGGTAAGATGAACAACAATAAAACATTTGTAGATCTTCCGATATGTGTATAGTAACACATTCGTCTTTAGGTGAAGTGTAGTGCATGAATAAAGTGTTCATATAGTCGAAGAGGAGAGTTGGATAAGTTTTAGGACTTAAATTAATACCGCATTGATAATAGAGCATTTCTTGAGGATATGTGACAAACGGTTGCGCTAGTTAATACGGTAGAAGAGGACTTTGAACCATCTGTGTAATATTTTTTCAATCATTCCACCTGATTAGACTTATCTATACCAAACAAATAAACTAACGTTAGGACGAAAAACCAAAGATAAAAAAAAATAATAGTATTTGTAAAGAGGAAGAATATCAAATTTTTTATTTATAGAAAGAAGTGCGAAAACTATGAAATCCATTACATTGACATTACGTTTAAAAATACTTGCGAGTTCTCACAAAAAAATCTAGTTATTTTTAAAAATGTGGCAAAATGTTTAACGATAGTTAACATATTAACCTCTCGTTGAAGTCGATTTTATTTTCATTCTATTTTTTTTTCTTATTCCTAGTAACAGCTTCGCTTATAAATCAGTTTGCGAATTTGAATTAGATCACATCTGTACGTATTTTGACTTGCTCTTGCGTAGTCAAGAGGTTCCGCAAGGTTTTACTGAATAAAGTTGAGATTGTTTTGCAAATTTCGCAATTGTTTTTAGCGGAAACAATCGGTTTAATCCGCACCTTGCATCTACGTAAGAGACGTGACTTGCTGACGCCATTAGAACCACCTGCCCGTAGAGTTATTCAACTCAGTTATGACGTGAAAATAAAAAAAAATTGCAATATCCGATTTTTATAGAAAATCCATATTTTTTTTATTAGAAGATGTGTCATCCGGAGCTATTTGGGTTCGATTCCCAATTGTGTCAAAAAAAAGTTCTGATAATAAATTCGCACGCGCACGAGTTTAGTTGCCTTTTTACGGTAGTGTTGCCAATACGAACAATGATGAAGTACAGAGCTTGCTGTAGTGGTTCTTAACCTGAAGCCGACAACAATGTTTCTGGCCACGCTCTTCAATATATTCGGATTACCAATGCAGGTATGTTAAAGGGTACCATACGATAGAAGTTATAGATAAAAATCTAAATAATTTTGGGATTGACGAAGTATTGCTGGCTGAAAGTAAACCAATAAATTAAAAGAAAGTCGAGTGACAATGAAAAAAATGTGTTAAGTATACGTATTTATTTACAAAATATTTTGTAATAAAAAATTATTAAAATACCCAAAATTTTAAGATATGACCTTCCTCCTCTAGAAAACGCATTGTTTTTTGTTTCGGTGTGACAACACTAAGATAAGGTCGCGTTTTTGAATTCCTTCTGTTTGTATTTTACCGTCTTATTATGTGATTTTCTGCTGCAACTTAAATGCTGCTTGGACTACCTACGTGGCCTAGTTGGTAAGACGTCTGTTTACGAGTTCAATTTTCGTTATGAGGTCGATGTTCGATGGAACTCAAATTTTCTAACAAAAGTTTTCAAAAATACATTTCTACTGCATTTTTTCTGCGTATATCATCCCTTTCAATACCCATCTTTCGCTTATATACTTCAAAGTGAGCACAAGATTTTGCGATTGATTAATTGGCATATACAAGTGCGCATTTGACCTTGTTACCTGCACAAACACTTTTCCAATATATTTCTCTCTCTTGGCATCTAGCGAAAACTTGCTCCTCAGATAGAATAAATCCTCAACTTGTTCAATCTTTCATTAATCACCCATACATTGCATTTACTCATATAATTACAATATCATTTTCAACAACCGTGACTTACGACTTATTAACATTCATTCTCAAATCTTTTTCTTAACATTTTGCATACATTCTTTCAACCAACACTGCTAAATAATTTTCATTTTCCGCTACTATTACTACCATAACACAAATCGCCTGCGTACAATAACCCATTCACATACAAATTTGTGAGATTTTTTCGGTTTTGAGTAAATTATGATTAACTACTTCAAATGTAAATTATGTGTTTACGTGGAATATTTTCTGCTTTATGCCTTTAGAAGCAATAAATAATATCAGTCCCATAATAATATTAAACACAAATACAGTGAAAAATTAAATATTTTTGATTAAATTATGTGCCGAACGGATGTTTACACTCGCCGTCTTCTAGAGCGGGTTTTGCATATTGACGACATGAATATTTTTTCCAGTTCAGGTCTTGATATGGATAACGCACGTTTCGTACGTAACACTATGACAATTGACCGAAGAGATTAGCGGAAGCACGTCAGCAGGCGGACGGTGGCGCCTGGCTCGTCCGCATCGACTCGTGCCCTACTGCCAGGCGAAGTTAAGGTGATAGAGGTGACGAATTTTCCGTTGCGTCACAACTGCATGCTGAAAAACTTATCTCTGTGGAAATATCTCGAATCATAACTGACGTCATTTAAAACATTGCTCTGTAACTAATAGAGCACTTAATTCCCGCGTGAGATTAATGCTCATAAAATGTGTGACATAAAATATTTATATGTCCCTTCAGTGACGCATCATGTTTCCTGGTTCCCGCATTATCATTCTTCCCAATATCCCCTCCCATATCCTAGTCACAGATTAAATGTATATATTTTTAAAAAACTTACAATTCTGTCTTTTATCATTTTATTTTCGCTCAAATGTAAATCTTTCAACCAATCCTGGAAACAAAATTGTTTAATATTGTTGGTTGGCCAAATTGTACATTGTACAATGGAAGTGTTTAAATACATAAAATACTCATTTTCTGAAACAGCAGATATATGGTAGTATACTCCTTCAGTATATATGTACCTCAAAGCTACAAGACAGTATCTGCATTTCAACTTCGTAATGTATCTTGAATTCAGTTTATATTCACTCAAGATGTTCAGTTGAATCTTAACGCATGATAGAAAGGAAATATGAAGATGTATAATTTGAATGATTGAATGATATCTGGTTTAACAATGTATTGCTCAGCACAAGAAATTGTTCATTTAATAAACTTTGTATTTTTATTGAGGTGAGGACAGCATCTACAAAATTCCTGTTTTAATTAAGGTGAAGAATGTTATATATACTCGTATATATAGATATATAACATGGACAAAAATTAATAAACTAAAAATATTCCATGATTTATTAACATGTGCAAGTGAAGCTTGGACAGAAGATAAATAAAATTAAAATGAATGCTGTGGAAATTCATGCACTAAGAAAATTTCAATGTATGAAAAAAGGTAGAAAAAAGGTACGCATCAAAAATTGGTGTTTTAAGTACGATGAAGATAACAACATTAAAATGGTTTGGACTTATGACGAAAAATAATGACGAAAGAATGACTAAGCGAGTTTACAAGTGCCTAGATGAGATAGATCGAGAAAAACGTGACTAGATCAAATGGACCAGATTTTGAAATAAGGTCATGTGTGAAGTATAAAAAATTGAAGATTGTTTTTTAGTTGCATTGTGTTTAACCCTTCCTTAAACAAAGTTCCGTTGCCTGACATGCATGTTTTCCGAGTAGTTTCACTATGTAAATATTTCTTTATTAAATAGAAGAAAAATGGTAACATTTCAATTCAGAAATTTTCAATGGAGGCATTTACACCAGATGACCAATTTTCAAAAGAAGATACTGCTATTTCAATTTCATCAAAATAAAAGTGCAAGAGTTGCAAGAAAGGAATTAGTTGTCTGATTTTTATGGTGATATCATAGACCTTTGTTAGTGTCAAAGACTCTTTAAAAAATATAATCTGGAAATTTTAATATGGATCCCTGGAATTAGACAACCAAGAGAAGTGGTGAAGCAGACCTAACCCAATCAATTATTAGATAAACTAGGGTACTCTTATTTAACAATTAAAAGGTCCCTTATTTTTTTTAAGTAAGTTAAATGGATTTCACATGCTTTTGACTGCAGAAAAAAAGCAGTACGGCTCAAAATATGCGGAGATTTAGTGCATTTTTTTTCCAAATATTTGTAACAGGAAATGAAAAAAGGTTACTTACTGTAATCCTAAACGCAAAAGAAAATTGCTATCCAACAGTATTTTTTTTTAAATATATTGGAAGTATTAAGAGTTCTTCAAGATTTTTTTTTCGTCAAAACCTAAAGATTTTTACGATAACGCGTTTAAAGACTTGTATGAAAGGTGGCCCGTGGTCTGCAACGGTATCTTTGTAATTCGTCTTCCCTTGATAAGCTTTCTGAGATGAACCTGCCAAATATGTTTTTCTTGACAAATGCAGATGCAGGGTAGTACCAAATCAATTGGCTGCAGCCGCCATCTTTATATTCGTACACTCGGTTTTTGTAATACTTTTAATCAATAGGGGGAGGGGGGAGGTCTAGCGCTCTAGAGGAGTCTGCTCTCTACACGACGCTATATAAATTCTCCTTTTATTATTATTTTGTAAAAAAAGCATTTGAAATTTTGTAAATGCTGTTGAAAAATGGGTGTACATGAAGTGACAATGTATGACAGAAAACGGAATACACTTATTAGAGATGAATATGAACTTAAGGTTGGCGTTTTAAGTAAGATGAAGAAAAACACTGAAATAGGTTGAATGAATAAAGACTAGCAAAACAAATGTACATCGCATATTTAAGTGGAAGACATGACATGAGTGAATCAAGTGATTTATATTTTGAAAGAAGGAAATGTGAGAAATCGTAGATGTTGTGTGAGAAGGTGTATAATGTAGAAAAAACAAAATACGTGTGTCGCGATAGAAAAGTCTGACGCTCTATCCTATCTGCCTACTTCGAAAAAGAAACGGCGCTATGATATGTATGTAAATTTTGTATAATGTGGTTGAAACATGTTACGCAATTATTATTTATTTGGACATATTTGAAAAAAAAGGTTAAAAATACGCTGTTATTAAACTCATTTTTCTCATAACAATTTAAAACCTAATGATAATGTTACCATATCAAAGTATAGATAACGCATCTCCGTTTGTTTCAGTGGCCAGCCTTATTAGAGGCCGCCATATCACGACATTCCACAGCTCTCTCTCCTCGGCTGGAAACTTTTGGTTTCCGCGTCTGTGCTCTGTGTCGTCACCACACCGAAATGCAGGACGGGCAGAACAGAACATCGGAGTTAATAGAGAATCGAACCTTATAATTTGTGCTAGCCCACGTATTCTCAAACTTTCATCTCAATTTGGCCTACTTTATATATTTTTTTATTTTACTTAACCCAATTATAAACGAGATGCAATCTGCAGAAATTTTGATTTATGCCTATTCCACAAAATAATTATCAAATGTTTTTGCAATCTTAGTTGACGTAACTTCACAGGAGAGCTGTTAAATAAAATAACCGTCAAAATATTCGTTCATTTTTATTGCAGGTAATATGTTTTTATTTTTCGGACATTAACAACCTTATTAAGATATAAGATTCATACGAGTATTAACTCTCTTTGGGGAAGTGCCACATGTTATATTTTTCTTAGATAGAGGATTTG
The DNA here is from genome assembly GCA_949825065.1 of Odontocerum albicorne. NCBI lineage: Eukaryota > Metazoa > Arthropoda > Insecta > Trichoptera > Odontoceridae > Odontocerum > Odontocerum albicorne. The sequence continues at coordinate 45,749,313 of OX463839.1, forward strand.
TATGAATCAAGAGATTTTGTATTAATATGTATATATCATCAAATAATTGGAGATTACCGGATGGGACGACTTTCAACAACGTGCAGGAAAATAACCCTAACGTACGTTGGGCATGTTGCCAGAAAGAATAAAGAGAATCTGAAGAAACTGGTGATCGCGAAGACTGTTGAGAGAAGGCGAGTAAGTGGAAGGTGCCAAGCTATGAGATGGACGAACAAAATAAAGGAATGAATAAGATTCTCTTTAAGCGCTGCATTCAATATGGCATAGGACAGCGAAGGACCACGACGCTTCACTACGAGGTCGTGATGAAGAAGAAAAAGTAAAAATGGAAAGAAAAAAAAACGTTAGCGTCTTACATAACAATAGGGGAGTATCACCTTGGGAATATTAACATATATACACAAAATAAAAAAAAGTATTTATTATATAAAATATACAAATACATTTTAAGCTACGTTAACATTTACCAACGAGGCCTTCCTATTGGAACTTTTTTGGGGTTGTCCTTAACACTCTTTTTGCGATACGATCATATGGAATGCTTAATACATGTCCCAACTGAGGTTTTATAAATCTAAAAGTTAGGAATTCGGCACCTAGTTCAACATAGTTTTCCGTATTTTGGCGTTTGTCTCTCAATGTTACTCCCAAAGATTCTGGCATTCTTGAAAGTCTCTTTTCGGTAAACTCCTAAACGTCTCATTACATATATTTTCTTCATTCAGTTAGGTTTAAACAACATTATTTATTTCATTCAGATAAATTCATATAAACAAATACTTTTTAGCATGTTACGATAGCCATTAAATATAGTATCAGGCTGAAAGACAGGCGTTCTACCAACAAGGCTACGTAAGCCGTCATGTCCAAACCAGCTTAGAGTATCTTCTACATGTTGCATATTCCATCAGTTCACCTACCTACTATAGTTCACACTTAATGTTATTCACTTATTTTATTTCGTATTTTGTTATGCACTATTTAATAATTATTTAATCAAACCTTTGAAGTAAATTTGAATATTTTTATGTTTTCTCCGTAATGGTCGCAGGCCCCGCGTTGAGGATCAAGTGCCGGGGTCCGGCGCAATGTCCGAGAGAAGCGAGGAATGCGCCGTGCCGTTACCCGGCGGGGCCGCGTTCACACACTGCGCTCTGCACACTGCACGGCCACAATCGCTCTCCGGAACCGCTACGAATTCCTGCGGCACACAGCGTCCATCTATCTCCCCGCGTCCTCGGTCTTCGCACCCGCGCTATCCGCAACATCCGCGAATCTTAAAAACCCCGCCCGCGAAGCTTTCGCGCGTTATTCCGTCAAACATTCACGATACGTCTTAAATAAAAGTTATGAGGGAACTAGTCACGTTTGAGTAACTCGATATGCTTGATACTTGGGATGCTGTATTCGTTACATTGATTTTTATTTATTTTATAATATTTCAAATACAATGTAGCTGGAAGACAAAACCCCTAGAAAATAATAAAGCTTCATTTCGCTACACTAAATACTCCAAGAGCGCTCCAAACACATTAATAAGATCTTTATAACGCCGTTTATACAACACACTCCTCTCAAGAGCACTCTTACTCTATATCGAACCAGCTCTTGTTAGATCCACCTTGACAGATAATAATAAATATTAATGAAAACAGACTTTCAAGTTATTTAATGGAATCGAACCCGAGAAACCAGGGCGCTAAGTAAGAATACTAACCACGCGAACCCATGGCGATTATTATTAATTTTTTTTTAGTTAAAACAGTTATTCAACTCAATTCAGCACGATGACGAATCAAATGATGATTGCAAAATATTTTCTAGGTGTTAAAATGCTAGCTAGTTAAAATGTTCTGGATTCGATTTCCAGTGGGTTTGAGACTGGTTTCCCTATGATTTTAATAATAATTATTAGTTTTTTTTGTCTAAAAATAGATTTTAAATAATATTTTTTTTACAATAATCTGTTGGAATTGAAATATTTTTTTTCCATATTCAATACTTTTAAGTCACTGTTTCGTAAATACGAGGAAATTATTATCACAAAATAACGTTTACTCAATTTACCTATTAACTCATTGAAGGCGGCTATGATTTTTTAAAATATGCGACTCACAGCGGGGCATGAAAATAACAATTATTCACAGTAAAGTATGTCAGTAAATCTCGAGTACGCCAGTAATTCAAACTAAAGTACGTAAGTAAATCTCAAACTGTGGAGCGCGTATCAATAAAACAAAAATTGTTTATATCAACATTTAATGAAAAAATATGTGTAGATAATGTGATTAAACTGTTTTAAGAATTAACGGTTCCATATTTTTGTTATAAATATATCAAAATATACCAAGCTTTGTGACCCACAATCATTCTCAATTTTCCGATAAAGTATTTGTAGAATATATTTTTCAACATTTCCAAAATACAAATATCAATCAATGGTCAACCTAAATCTCAACAGATGTTACATAGTGCACTCTGAGATTAGGCTGCAAGTCATATACGATACGAGTCATCTACGAAATTAGATTAAGAAAATGAATCTCAATCTATCTCAACTATGGCAACTTTTTGTTCGACAGTTCTGAAACAAGTTTTCTGCTGTTAGCCTACAGTAGCCAATATAATATAATATAATATACGTGAACACAAAAAAAGGCTATACAGTTTGAGATTTCATGGATGCAGATAAGATAACCTAAGTGTGTTTCATATCTTATTGATATATTTGACATGTTTATGGGCGTTTGGATTATGGTTTTAAATTCTTATTTTGTTTTAGTTCTTCATATAGATTCGGACGTTCGTAATAAACATTTATTTTAAACAACAAAAAAACAAAAAACAAATATTTTTACAACATAAATATATTTTAGAATATGTCCCCTTGTATTCTAAATGAATGATATTCAATTAAGAATACAAGGGTTGAACAAATTTCTTCCACTGCTATAGCAGTGCGCCGATCTCTCAGGGTTAAGCCAGGTTTCTGCAACTTGTAGCAAAAAGTCGTGGAAGTGAATGTTATTTGTTATGTTAAGTTTTTTAAAAATTTGGAACGCATTGAAAATTCCACAGTTTATAAGGTATAAAGAGGCTTTTGTAGTCCACTTTAAAGTTTTTCGATAAATAGGATTATATGATAAATATTGATCTGCGAGATCAACGCAACGCCATTCATAAAATTGTTATAATCTATAACGCATCTTGGTTTTTTGATGGGCAACCCTGTTTTCCTGTCAATTTTGCCAGTATCCACTATTTCCGCCTGATGTATGGTGGAAATCATCCGTACGTCTCTCTTCTTGTTTGTCTTCCACATTTGCACGAGAACATCCCCTTTTCGTCTATATGTGGTTTCCTGGACTTTTAGGCGTATGTTTTTGAGTATTAAAGGTATGCCACGATTTTTTCTTATTGTGCCGCAGATTCTGGTTTTTAAGTTCATTAGATAATTAGCTAAACGTACGCTGTTATAATAATTATCAGCGTATACATTATACCATTTATTCAGGTATGGTCCCAATAATTTGGTTATTGTTGTATCTAACGCGGCACTTATACCTGAATATAGTTTAAAATTACAGATATATCCACTTTTTGATTCGCAGATCATCCTATTTAAAATTCCATATTTTATTATTTTCATAGGATTATATACTCGACATTTTAGGCGGCCTCTCCACGGAATCATTCCTTCGTCTAGAGATAGATTATGGTTCGGTTGATAAACTTCCTGGAATTTCTTTGTAAAATAGTCGATTATCCATTGAATTTTTATAAGACGGTCTGTACTTGCGGTCGGAATTTCGTCGTTATTGGAGAAGTGGAGATAACATAAAATTTGTTTGAATCTATCGCGGCTCATTGTCTTTCAAACCACAAAATTCAGATACACGTTACAATATAAGACAATACCACAATGAGGTCGAACTTGAAAAAATACAAATACGGTTAAAAAATCTAATAGTTCAAAATAAAATCGCTAGTCTACAAATCACAATAATAAAAAAATGTTTTTTACTCGTACACACGATATATTGACATCAATAAAGTCGAACTAACACGGTTTAACTATCGCTGGAAAACGCAACCCGCCGCGCATATGAAATTATATGTATCGGGATGGATCCAGCCTAGTACACGTCTTCAAAAGTGTCAGAGAACTGATAAGGTTGAACATGAACCTTGTATATAAAGGGAAAGAAATTACCATCTGTCGTCATTGTTTTATACTGATTGCGCATATGAAATTATATGTATCGGGATGCATCCAGCCTAGTGCACGTCTTCAAAAGTGTCAGAGAACTGATAAGGTTGAACATGAACCTTGTATATAAAGAAGGACATTATTATAAAGGGGAATAAATTACCATCTGTCGTCATTGTTTTATACTAATTGCGCATATGAAATTATATGTATCGGGATGGATCCAGCCTAGTTCACGTCTTCAAAAGTGTCAGAGAACTGATAAGGTTGAACATGAACCTTGTATATAAAGAAGGACATTATTATAAAGGGGAATAAATTACCATCTGTCGTCATTGTTTTATACTAATTGCGCATATGAAATTATATGTATCGGGATGGATCCAGCCTAGTTCACGTCTTCAAAAGTGTCAGAGAACTGATAAGGTTGAACATGAACCTTGTATATAAAGATGGACATTATTATAAAGGGAAAGAAATTACCACCTGTCGTCATTGTTTTATACAAATTGCGTCTTCAAAAGTGTTAGAGAACTGATAAGGTTGAACATGAACCTTGTATATAAAGAAGGACATTTTTATAAAGGGTAAGAATATAGCTATGCCATCTATGTAAATGTGTTTATATAAATATGGAGTTGAAACGCACAAATATGTGCACCCCGCCACAACAGAAGGTTTCTGAAACGCACAAATTTGTGCATCCCGCCCGCTGTGTGTTAATTAAAAAAACGGTGCGCAATTTGCCCTTCTCACACCAGATGTGTGTGTCGTAGAAGGTTGTTATGGATATTTTTATATAATCCCAAAGCCTTGACGTTATTATTGATTTTTATTATCCACAATAACTTTTATAATTTAAATAATGTTAATAGAAAGATGACTCGTCGAGTAAAATAATGCAAAATGGTTTTGATAAGGAATGGATCTGAACTTAAGACTGATTGATGGCAATGGCTAATCATTGTCACCGTGAAAATCTTACATTTTCTATCGATGATGCCAAATTCTTACATATCAGTAGTAACGGAAATAAATTGGATAGATTAGATGCCCTAGAAATTACTAAATCAGTGCATCGGGGTGAACATCTGGCAAACACATCATAAATCCCAAAATTCTCGCCGCTGCTCGTCGAGATTGTCTCCTTCCTCTCTCCACCCATAGTCCCCAACCCGAATATTTACCGTTAGAAGCTTGTATGTCGGTACCAGTTCGAACAGAATTCAGTTCGAACAGAGTCTTGTTTGTCCTCCCCTGGTGATTAGGGGAAAGCCTTGAAACCGGTAGGGTTATACTGTTACAAAAAGTGGAATGAACAGTGTTTGATTAGACAAATTACAATGTCTTTAAACCCCCACAATGTTAATGCCTTAACTATAAATAATATATGAAGAAAAACTAACAAAACAGATGTACAGTGCAAGTATGAGTGGAAGGCGTATGAGAGGAAGACCAAAGAAAGATGGTTGGGTCAAGTGCATAGTATTATAAAAGAAGGAAAAGTAGAAAGTATGAGAAATCGTAAAGGTTGCATGAGAACATATGTGTATGGATGTGGAAGAAGCAAAAGATGTGTGTTGAGTAAGTACAGTATGGCGCTCAGTACTCTGCCTACTCCGACAGGGAATGTCGTGACGGTATGTATGTATATCCACAAAAAAAATTACTCAACAATGTAAAAAAACTTGGTTTTTATGGATATAGAAAAGCACTTCGTTGGCTAGGCGTATGATAAAGTAGATTCATTCCTTAAATGCAAATTTCGTGTAGGTATTTGTCATAAAACACTCAACTGAAACGTTCACATTGAATTCACGCATTTACACATACTCGAATCCCGAAAAGTTGTTACAGTCTGTCAAAAAAGATTAGAAAATTTGTAAGGGCGCAATTTCAAAATTAATGAGGGCAAAATTAATGATTGTATCTGCATGCAATTTTATCAATTTCTCCTCTTTCTTGACATACTGTACCTGCTTTTTTCACCTACATTTCAGAACGCAGGTTTCAATAGCTCAATAGTGAAAATCTACCGATAGTACAATACTGTAATTGACTCGGATGTAGACATATTTATTTTAAGGTTGTAAGGGTTTAAGAGGATGACGGCTAAAGTTATGGAAGTGTTTTTTTTCCCATCTACATAATTTATAGTCTTTTCACTGACCTGTTTATAAGACTGAGCTGTGTATAAAATGATCAACTGGTGTTGGGAATTTTAAATGTTGGTACATCCTACTTATTTTCTGCAAGTGGTTTTGAGATAAATTTTAAAAAAATCCAACTGTATCACAATCGCAACAACCACATCCACTTCATATTTAGCAACCCCTTATCGTACACTCTACATTCGCATCAGTCGTTCACTCACGTGTCTATCTGGAAACTTTTTGAAGATTTATTAGCCTGCTACTTCATTAAAGCATCCATCGTTGAATATCTGCTCAAATATGTTATCTTAAATATCATAGTAATACCAGAATAAATAAATACCCTTGCGGATGGTTAACTAATTTTGTTTGAAGAACTTTTAATTCAAGATTTGGGATTAAAATGACACAGTAAAAGTCAAATATTAACGAAGTTTATAATTTATTTGTATATTTAATTTAATCATTGCGTTTTCTTATATTTCGTGTACTTATAATTGAGTGGACCAGAACCAGACACGACTATCCCACATTTATCTTGTTTTGAGATAATTGACTTCAAAGTTGCAGATCTATTAAAAAATGGTTTGTTTTCTGCTGTTTCCAAAATTTTACCGTAGATGTCTGCACTTATGGTGAACTATAAACTCATAAGCATGTTTGGTTCTGATAGAAATGGGTATAAAGATGTAGCGTATGTGCCTAATTCAAATTTAATATTTTTGTGGGATAGTCAAGTCTGGTTCTGACCCACTCAATTCTCCTAAGGCACAGTACTTCACTTAGGCGGCTAAAATTAAAGGGGTTAAGACTATTTTAAAATAAATCATCAACCTGATATCCTAATACTCGTATTGTACATACCATACATGCAATCACGCTGCTTCGCTGCTGAGGAAACATAAATTAATGAGCTCTAGTATTTCATATTTTGACACATATTTCGTCTCTTCTCACATCCATACACCTTATACAATTTCTCTTACTTTTCCTCGATCTAACCGTAAAATGCGGTTGAAATTAGAGCTTTGCGCAGAGTGTATGAACACAATGTACGATAGTAATGAAGGGCATTAGGAAAGAATGTAATTTTAAATAAGATGCAGCGCTTAAGATAAAGAAAGGACCACTGAGATAGTTCGGCAACTCAGAAACTATGAAAGATTAATTTAGAAGATGGCGGTAAGTTTGGAAAGATCTTTAAAAATGTTGCACGACCAACTTAATCATTTTCTGAAAGAGGTAATATTGTGGACGTGGTAGAAGGGAAAGATGTTTGCCAGGATGGAATAAAATGTAGATCTGTCTACCCCAATAGGGACATGGCGTGATGATGATGACCTGTTTTATTCAACGGGCATCTTCAAAATAGTTTGTTATACAGTTTCACTTAGAATCATAAGTCGAGAAGTTAGCAATAATTTGTACATTTTTTACAGATTTTCATAATCGATCTATAATTAATTTTTTTGTTATTTCAGGTGAGTACGCGTCTCAGGCCACCCTTCTTCATCTCGCTAACAAACAACACTGAGATTGTGAACAACACTTGGTGGTAACAACACTCATCTAATTATTATGTTTTCCTGACATTTAAAACCCGATTATATAAGGACCCAAATGCGCAAGAAGTGGTGTTTTGGAAATTTCCTGTGATAAGACACTGATTATACTCCCTGAGAATGTTTCTCGGTAGGATCCTGCTCCACAAGTAGCGAATAATCATCTCAAAGTTACCCAACTTTATGATTTGTATTCTACGTGAAGATTTTAACAGTTTTTTTTGCTAGGCAATCAATCACCCAAAGTAGAATGATTTGTGCCACTAAATTTAAGTTATTATGCAATTATATGAGTCAATATAATAAAACTTATTTTTTATAAATGACACTTCTAGACAATTTAAAGTTTCAACTGATTAAGCTTCAAATATTTAACAAGCGATCTATAAGTGTAAAAATTCCATGAAAAAAGAAGAAACGCAACATTCATTGGACGCGGTAAAGATATGGCTTGTAGTATATCAAATCTGTCTTTTTTTTTTAATGGAACCATTAAAATCGAAACGATTTAGCAGTGAGAATTTTATTGTAGTAAAATAAAAATTAAACGTTTTGATAGTTCTACACCCTTTTTTCATTTTAATGGCCCTGTGGCGTGGAGTGATCTATCTCTTAGTGTTAGAGATATGGATGGCGTGTGCAGCTTTAGGAAACACTTGAAGACAATCCTTTTTCGGAGGTTTTATAAAATTTTATGGTATTATATAAACACTACACTAACACCTAAGGCCGAATGTGGTACTATCACATATCAGAATATCTACAAAGGTTTCTTTATAGTTCGTCTTCTGCGGTTTTCTTATGGCCGCAGCCACTATCTTCCTATCTCTATACTCAACTTATGTTTATTCCTACTATTGTCGGTCAATCCCGAGTTAGAATGCGCTTGAAGAGAATTTGTTCCCTAAACGGCTTTATATATAAATTGTCTTTATATTATTATTAACGACAGTGATTCGCCATACAATGACCTTGTCTTAGTGCCACTGTATAGCGAAACAAATGTAATTAAAGAAAAAAATAAAAGACTATCTAAGCATTTAGTTCTGATTTTCCTAAAAAAAATGAGAACTATGATTTGAAAATCGAAGCCTTAAATTAAGTTTGAGAACCATTGATCTATTTTCAATTTGCATTTTTTATGAAAAATATTTTGTTTCAGGCTCAAAAGCCTTCGACATAGCTCACCTCTCCAATGATATCGGTTTCAAATTTTTAGGTCAAAATTTAACGATTTTTAAACGATGCCTTGCAATTCTGATCGATTTTACGTACTCGTATATTTATTGTACAAAAACCCATTATTTGCCAATCGTGTTTATCTCTGTGTATTTAACGAATTCTTGTAGTTATGTGGGGGTGGGTGATCTTCACAGTCTAAATATATAATTCAAAAACATAAATAAATGCTCAGCATAACTGGGAGTAAACAAGTGCAGATCGAGCCAAATCGCGTTAAACAATTGCTAGTTAGCAGGGACCCAATAGAGAAAGAAGAAGTACTGACACTCTTTGCCGTGTGCAACAGGTTATGCCTATCACAATTTGTATTACATTTTCATCTCCTGTGGCACCAGAATAGGTACCATAAGCCCGCATTTTGTATTGTGCCTAATATGTTATTACTCTCGTCACTGGTAATGACCATAATGATATTATCATAGTATAAATAGGCCAAACCCCATACGATGGTTGTCGTCAAAGAAAGAATACGAGAATTGAATTTTGAATACAAGAGAGTAATACTTCGAAATTTGAATCTCGGTGGGTCCGTGATAAAAAAATATACTGAACGAATTTTGAATACCTAGCTAACAATTATTGAACCGGTGTAAAAGGGGACGATGTATAAATGATATATACGAGTATAAACAAATTCTATATTTTCATAAATGTAGAATTTGTTTTACTTTCGTGAATATTTCACGGGTTGCAACTAGTATACCATATACGTGTATACTATGATATTTTTGGCGAAATTTACAGTAACATTATTTATTCTTTCTCGTAAGTCAGTTGATTTTTTTCGCTTCAATCATTTATTTGGGCTGATTTGTACTGCTAATAATTTATTACAAAATACGATTCAAATTCAGAGTGCGAGTGAATACAGAAATACTATATACTCGTATTACAATTACATACTCGGATATACATAAATATCAAAACATTACCATTATTCACACAATTGACATGTCGGCATCCGTGATCTAACTATTAGCGTTAACGGATTCAATTGAGGACTGGTTTTACTCTTAGAACGTTTATCTGAATTTATGTTTTTCTATAGCTTATATGCTGCGTACCATAAATTCTAGTGCTACTAAAAACAACACAAACATGCAGTGTATAAAACTCTGTCTAATTCAAGATTGCAGCAGATCTAATCTGCTGATCGTCTTGGGTGTTTAATTCATTTATTTATTTCATTAACGATGCAATATACTAGTACATTACAATAAAAAAATACAAATAGTCAGTGTGAATAAATAAATTACATACGTAGCATCACCCCGTCTCACTGTTGGAGTAGGCAAAGAGGAGAGAACACCAGACTCCTATCGCGATACACAACTTTCGCCTCTTCTACACACATCCACATTCTCTTGCGACTTCTACGATTTCTCTAACTTTTACATTTCCGTCTTTTTAAAATATCATGCACTTGATCGAACAATACCTTCATTGGTCTTCCCTATCACACCTTCCACTCAAATTTGTTTTATATATTTTTTTGTTAGTCTTTCTTCATTCATTCGTTCTACATACTCAAACTAACGAAGGTTTAGATGTAAATTAAATTAAAACCTTTTTTTAAAAGTGGATACCAAAGTGAATCAACCCCACAACCCAAGGGTTGGGATACAGACAGGCTTTTTATCAACTAGACCATGTAGATCATCATTAGCACATTTCTAACGTTTATACAGGATGTCTTATAGTCAATCAGATAGTTGGTAAGATACCTGCCTCTCAACACGGGGGTAGCGGGTTCGATTCTCATTGGAACCCGTTTTTTTTTTTTTTTTTTTTAATTTCATTTTGGTTTTCACTTACGGTCTCTTAATAATATCTTTATGTTTAGTTGGAAGAGATTACCGCATGGCAATAAACCCCTTTGTTTATACTATATACAACAAAGTGTAATACAATACAACGTTTCCTGGGCATTGACTCAGTTATATGCATATTAAACAAATATTTTTTGAAAAATTCTATACTGTTCCTTATTCATTCATTCCATGACATAGTATGTTACTTGGCCGACTTAATTGAAACATCAATTAAAATGTTTTTTTTACTAAACAATGTAATGTATGGAACAAATATTTGTCAAGGCTATACCTACGAGTATATACAAATTTATTACTTAACTAATCTTATTTATATATTATAATTTATGAACTTACTTTATATTATTTTGCTACACGTCATTTTATTTTTATTTTTTATAATCTTAATATATGAATTCTTAGAAATAATTAACACCTACATACTATTTATAACTAGATATCAATTCTTACAACTAATTATTTAGCAAGAACAAGTCCACTCGTTCAGGCTACTTGTATTCCATTACATTCACTCAGACCTTGTTCCTCCCAGCTTCTACTCTAGGTGGGCTAGTCAGGCAACAGATAATGCTTCGGGAGCTTGTGCTTTTAACGGAAGGGTAGATCGGATTTACTCCCGTAAGCCCCCAGGCAGCGACTAAGGGATTACTGTGATTTTGTTGACTTTTATACAATTTCACGGTCCAAGCGAGGATGTGGTGTTAGGATGTATGGTTTCTTCTCGCTGTTCGGCGTGAAGTCGGGTAAAGTTTGTTCTGCGATGGGTGTTGAAATATATCTTGAATGCCTTGTTCTGCACTAGCTGGAGTTTCAGGTTATCCGTGTTGCTCACATTACCCAAACGGGTGCAGCATAGGTCAAGATACGGACGGATAAGAATTTTATAGAGGAGTTATTTTTGGGTGAAAGGAAGTTGCGTTGATGAAATATCGAACTGATAGACCCTATGCCCTTGTGAACTTTCTGTGACCTATCTATCGCGGCATCGATGTCCTGTGAGCTCACCAGAGTTTCAGAGATTGACTAGACTGGGAGGTGGTCTGACTGATTACAATGTATTTGATGATCTGACGAGACTGCAATGTGGTCTGACTGATTAAAATGTATTTGATCTAAAATCAATCAAAATATTTTGTTTTATTATTTAAATTCAGCTTTACAACGCGAGGTTTACTATAAAATCAATGTGTCCTCTGAAAATGAAAGAGACACTCGTGTCTAGACATTTTTTCTGAAAAAGTCTGGATATACCATATTTATGCTTTCCAATAAACTAATAAAAACAGTAAAATGAAAAACATTGTTTGAAATAAAGCATTTTATGAGTGACATAAAGATAAGACATTTTATAAATTTTTAATAGTTTTATATCGGTTGTTTTTCTTTACACTATAGCTCTTTATACTCCTATGTGTATATATTATAAACCAAATAGGTATCCGTGTTTTACATTATTGAATAATAATAAATTAATATTTATACTATTAGTAATTTTTACATACATTTTCGTACATGCCAATGCGTTCGACTGACCAAGTGACAGATTCAACTGGATTACTCTTAATAACTTGGGTGCAGAGATGGATGAAGAGTCACGGTGCTCAGTCATGAGCTACATGACAGGATGATGATGATGATGACTCGTATATATCATCATGACGTTTCTCTGTTGGGGTAGGCAGAGTGCCAGATTTTCCTATCTCGACACGCACCTTTCGCCTCCTCCGCGATTTATCTTTTAAGTTTTCCTTCTTTCATAATATGATTAACTTGATCCAACCATTCTTTCCTCGGCATTTTACCACGCCTTCCACTCACATTTCTGCTCTATATTTGTTTTGTTAGTCATTCATTTATTTACTCTGTGTGCCCAAACCATATCACAGCACTCTTCTTCATCTTACTGAAAACGCCTACCTTAAGTTAACATTCATCCCTACTCACCATTCCGTATCCTGCCATACATTGTTACCCCATGTATTCTAAGTGCACGCATTTTTACGGCAATTAACACTTCTCCACCTCTACGTTGCACTCCTATGCATAAAAAATGGTACTAAAATACGGTTGTGGACCATCATCTTAGCAGACCATACATCACCAATTTTCTTTTTTTTAAATAGAACAAATATTTTACCTGTTCCCGAAATTGTCTGTCACCTTCTTGTGGGGGCGCATTTTAGATTGGGTGTCCCATGCGCCAAAAATCCCTCGTCCAGGTTCTGGTCAAGACTACCGTATTCTGATTTCTGTGTCAGTATAAATAACTAGTCGAGTTATTTCTACGTCGTTAGAAAGTATTACGTAAAAAAAACTAATTTTGATCTTCCAACCCGGGGAATGCGTACCATTTTTTAAAGGTTAAGTCAACTTTTCACTTCAGGCCTCTTTAACATATTTCTGGTTGGTTGTAAGAAATTGTCACATGGCAATAAATCTGCCAGATTGTACTGTATACAAAGAAACTCAAATAATGATCGGTGGTTGAGAATTAAATTAATCTCGTATCTCATTTAACGGGCCATGCAAGTACTCATCCCTCAAAGGACTTCCAATTATCTGCCAAAAAGAAGTATAATTTGCTGTAAGGGAACTGATGTTTGCGCGGGAATGAATGGGTGGCCTATTCCCGCCCTCTCTTAAAATACCCCCTCCCTGCTTCCAGCGGGCGCCCTTGAATCCGATCAAAACAACATGTTTATTTTGAGAATTTTAAACCGCAAATTGTTTCTCACTACATTGGGCAGAGCGCACATTTTGCGAATTAACTTTTGTCGAGTTTATTAAAAAGATGTCTCGAAATGTATTATATATTATTACAGTTTATACTGTAGTTTGTGTAAAACTCGACGTTCCCTTATTGAAAGATATATATTTTTCTGTTTTGATTATGTTTAAAATATGGTTAATGAACTACACTTATCTAGTTATAAACGAGCTTTTAACTATTCCCCAAGGAAAGAAACTAACATTTGATATCCCCCATGATTGTATATAGTTGTGAACAACAAATCGAAAACGACATTAGCACAAGGTGACGAATTGTTCAGCACCCAAAGAAGTGGAGCCATACTTTGTAGAAGACACCAATTTATTTCTTATTTTATGGTATCCGGGCCTTGAAAATAATGTCCCGGTTAACCTCTAGCAACCAAGCGCCAAGTAGTGCGAGTCAAGTGCGAGAAGTTTTTACTTTATACCTCTTCAGATGGCCATACAACTCCTGTAGAATTTTAGCCTCCCGGACGATTTTGTTCCAGGCCGATCGGTCTCACGCCGTCTCCTCCTAGTTTCCCCTCACTTCCAGATTCCTAGCATCATGCTATACGTTATCTAAACGCTTCTGTCTCAGTTTGCTAAGTGAACTTCGCCATGTTGTTGGGCTTTCATAGTGGTCTTTGATAACCGTATAAATTGAGATATGCTTACATCGAATATTCATGCCAACCTCCGCGACCCTATGTCGCTGGTAATAAATAAATGGTTTTCTCGTCAATTTTCAAGTTTATTCATTAGATCTAAGTTTCCACTTTCCTTACAGCTTGTTTTAGGCTAAGTATCTTTTATAGTAGTTGGTTTTCGAAGTCCAGTGACTTTCGCTGGTCTTTGAGTGTCATGGCTTACGTTTCGAACCCATATGCCACTCATTACGGAAGAATGAAAAATGTTAAAGAAGTTAAATAGTTATTAATGCTTTTGATTCAATGAACTCCATTTTTAATAAGGAAAATCCCCCACAGTTTTACAATGACATTGTATGGCACAACAATAGTCACTGAGTAAAAAAATAACGGATATACAATTGAACTATCAAAGCGCTTAATTTTGAATTTCCTTAGAAAAAAGTTATCCTGTGTACTAAGTTATCTGTTTATTTATTGCGACATGTTGCAGTAGTTGTTTGCTTCGTAAGAAGGGTCTTTCAATGTGTGCTACTCCTAAAAATATGTTTATCTAATTTTAACGACATTCCTCATTGACGCCAGTGGATTAGCGAGTCTCCTATTATTTTCACATATTGTTAATCCTCAAAATACATTCTGGTAACGGTTGCTTCACGGTTTCAATAATTTGTTTGATAGTCCCAATAAAAACTTGTTTCATAATAATCTAAGGGATAGACTTCCATAATCAGTAGCAGTTAACTCGATCTTGACGTGAGAGAATATTAGTTATAACGAAATTTGTATATGGTATACACATTTATAACAAATCAAATAAACTGTTCGTTGTTGAAAAAAATAAGTTTTACAGTTTTGACTCCTGTGAATGTT
Source organism: Odontocerum albicorne (assembly GCA_949825065.1). Classification (NCBI taxonomy): domain Eukaryota; kingdom Metazoa; phylum Arthropoda; class Insecta; order Trichoptera; family Odontoceridae; genus Odontocerum; species Odontocerum albicorne. Next base: position 45,764,589 of record OX463839.1, read on the forward strand.
GTCACTCCATCCTATGTTACTTCCATTGTTTTTTAAGAGAAAGATGCAGTTATTTGATAAATATATTTATACTCGACTCTCAAGAGGTTTTGCACAGAGTGTAAACCTACCCGCACTTTTAAAATGAAATATCGACATTACTAAAAAGTTTATTTTTGGAATAAAGGAACATGAAGGAACGCTTTAAAGTCTATATATCGTTTTGGAAGTGTGACTATAAAACGTCTGATGCTTTTTTGAAGTGAATATGTACTCGTATACTATCTACTTTGATGGCTGTCAAATTCTTGCAGAGCTTTAAACACCAGAAAGATGTTTCTCCTAGAGCTTTTGCTCCAATCATCCCTTTTTTCTCCATGCCGGCCAGCAAATTTTCCATCTAGCGCTGTCTGAGTCTACCTAGGGTCGTGTGCCCCTTGGTTTTGCCTCGGCCACTGTTCTCTCGACATATACGACCAATCAGTCGACTAGCAGGACCATGAATTCATGCTAGTCGACTAATTGTGTGTCTCCAGGTTCTTGCTGCAATACAGGCCATGAACGCAATATTGTTCGTCACACGTTTTTCAAGGTGATACGTACGAATGATGAAAATTATTTTCATAATAGAACTGTCTATACGGAAATGCAATTAACTGTATTGGACTTTTATCATTCATTGGCGGTCGTGAAAGTTCTCGAAATATATTTTGAATTTTTTTTTTTCAATTCGTTTTATTTATTTGGCATTTCATTGCACAAAATTACAAATGGCGTGCTTATTACCATACAGCTATGTCTTTCAACCAACTAGATGAAAGTTACACCGTTTGTATTAATTGTTTGTCGAAGTTGGGTTGCACACTAATAGAGAAAGCAGTTAAAAAGATCAGATTCAACGAAAATTACAAATTAAAAGTAGAAAATGAAAGCATTGTGAAGAAAAATACGAAAGTAAACCCTTTTGTATTTGATTACTCTTTCATTGTATATAGTACAACCTGGAGGGTGTATTCCCATGCAATATATTTTAACCAAACATAAGGGTGCTGCATTTTTTGCATCTGTCGTGTAACTCATGACTGAACATCGTGAATCCCATGATAGCCCTCTCGTGTCTCTCACTTGGTCAATCCAACACATTGGGACTCTTCCTCTGATGCGTCGATCTTCTACGCTTCCAGTGACCACAAGCCTCTCCAAACTGTTTCCTTGGTCACGAGCAATGTGCCCGAAGAATCGGAGGACTCGTCGAAGACATTGTCGATAATCTGTCGGTTTTTCTCAGTTATTCGAGTATGGAGGCGTTAGTTCACCTTGCTATCATGGAATTCATAACATCATTCTCCTGCATCACATTTCAAATGCATCTATTCTACGTCTCTTGCTTGCTCTCAGAGTTCAACTCTCCGCGTCATACATAAATATTGCGAATACGAAATACTTACATAGGCGCATTTTCATCGTGATGGTGAAAGTTCTGCTCTTCCATATATTTTTCCATTGCATTTTTCGCCATTCCAGTTTTTTTCACCTCTGCCTTAAATCCTCCTCGAAAGGTACCAAACAAGTCATAAATGAAAAACAGACTGGAATCCGTTTTTCTTTAAATGGTACCGACAGGATTTGCTCAACCTCCTTAAGTCTCCAACTATAAGTCGTAGTGGGCTGACATAGTAAACCCCAAGGCCAATTTACCAGTCGTTTTCTTCGATTAGCGGAGTAAACAAGTATAGCGGAATTATTTTAATTGCAGTCTCGTAAATTTTATTTTTCTTTCATATAATTTTAGTCTCTTTCTCATCACGTAGACCCTCCTGAAACGTGGACTCCCTGTTATACCCACACTTCTTTGGTGGACTTCCCTGAGGTCGACTGCCAATTGGTTGTCGAGCATAACAGCATGTGGTATTCTAGAGGTGTTCATCCGTTCTGGTTTCATAAGTAATGTAACCAAAATATCAAGTAGATGTTGGCTTCCACCCTTTCTTGCGGTGTGTATAACGTGTGCTCGTTAAGCACTCGATGTCAGAATTATGTATAGGCTCGCGGCCTGCCGCAGGAATAGGGTAATTGAATCGCAGCAGATTGCATTCCTGGCTCAACTGCATATGCGCAGCGACCTCCGCGCTCTGGGCAACGACTATCCATGTGTGAGCCACCCACCGCGCCGGCCGAGCTCATGTACCCTGGCTGCACTCGCCGTTATCTTATTATGACTTCAGTCTCGAATGTTGGACCACTGTTTTGCCGTATGACATATCATGTTACCACCTCAAGGCGCCCACACACACTTAAAAAGGTGTTCTTGATACTGTGGCAATTTCGACTGCATTGTACTGGTGTATTACTTGACCAAAATACTTATTCTCAAACATTTTCAAAAAAAAATTAATTACTAATATAAAATATTGGTATAGAAAATTTTGTTTTTTTTTTTGTTTCGTTATAAAAATAAATTGTGTTACATATACAACTATTAATAACTTAAAACGATTATAAAATATGGGATAGTAAAAAAAATACTCGCATAATTATTGTGAGAGGATTAGAACAAAATGTGTAGTCGTGACAAAAAAACAACGAAATCAATGAGAAACACACGATACTCGTACCTTAGCTAAATTGTTATCCTTACAGAAACAATTGATTTTTATTTCTGATTTTTCATAAACGAATTTTCATTCAATACATAATATACAATGCAATGTATGAAACTGAAAACCAAAGATTCCATATTTTTTATTTTACAAAGACATTTTTTGCGTTGGTGAGACAAATGACATGTAGAGTAAGTGTGCCATACAGTCAATCTGAGATCTTTTTAATTTCTGAAATATGTTACTTAATGCCAAAATGACCCCCTTGAAACCCCTAATAATGTTATACCTCTCAACTCATCCTAATTATACTACTAAACGCCCCCTGGGGGCGTTAAGGTGCAATCTGTTGAGAATCGCTGCTTTAGACCATAAATTACTGAGCTTGAGTTTTATAAATTACTCGAAATCTTGTTTACAAATTTTGTAGTGAACAAGTTGCGAAAAATACAAGTTTTACCTTGCGAAAATTATTTCCGTTTTGGGAAAAAAATATTTCAACAAGGTAAACCGCTCTACTTGATTTATATCTTAACTGTTATTATACAAAATGTCAGATTTGAATAAATTGAATTTGACACATTATTAGTATTATTTTTTAAATATTTTTTTGGAATTTTATTCTTAACGAATAAACACATTTTTTACCACTAAACATTGTTTGACATTTGAGTCAAGAGACATTTACAAAATAACTTTCATAATATTTTGAATGTCAGAAGCTTATATTAGAACTTAGCAAAAGTCTTGATTTGCATTCAATAATCGACGACAATTGGTCTGTTGAACACTTGAATATGTCAGTCAGTTGATGATGTATTTGTACACACGAGTATATAAATTACTATCAGGAAAAATTGCCAACCCTTAGTTGATCAACAAAATGTACCTGATAATTATTTCCGCCATCGTGAATTAAAATTGTTTTCAGTGTTGTATTCGCGAACTGAGCTATTAAGAGCGTCACCACTCGCACACAGAAAGACCTTGTAGAATGAATTTTCTGATATTGACATCTTCCATATCTCGGTGTAAAAATTAAAAATTGAGCTCCTTAATAAACTTTGTAGGCATAACTAAGCCACTGTACGTGGACGCATGAGGCCGAGGCCACACCAAAATGCTTCGTTAGGCGCTAAGCTAGATTTTACGTGACTCACATACTAGGTTACTTCATGCATGGCCACACCAAAGTGCTACGCACAAATTCATTTGACAGTCGGGAGCGGTTGAGTCAACACATGATGCCAATCTCAAAACTAACCAATTTCATTACAACTTACCATATTTATTTACTTTCTGTGCAACTTCATTCCAAAGTGATTTTATTACAGGTACATTTTTCTATAATTTGCTCGATGGGTTCCACAAAGGCTCCCTTTTATACAGCTGTCATTAAAACTTCCGCCATCTTGTAAATCAACCAACACGTCTATTCGCTAGGAGATTCACTCGGTGACTAATCGTCATGCAACGTGGCGCGCAGTGTAGCCACTGCGATAGTATGCGATAGTATGCGATACGTTGGTTCGCTAGGATATGTTGCCTAACTCGCTCTAAGCATCAAGCGAGGCCCATTCCTATTTGGCCACGGCCTAAGTAATGATTGCTCCTGTTATTATATTATTTTTATCTATTTGAATGTTTTATTGTATTATACATTTTATTTGATGCATTGTTACTTTTAAACCTATTTAAAATCTGAAATAAAATCCGATGAATAAAGTATTAGTTAGAGATTAAAACATATAAAATCCTTCTTGGAAAAAATACGATATTTGAGAAATCGGACAAAGAGAAAATTAAAGTTAATTTCGTATCCTCCCTCAGGCCTGAAAAATTTATATTTTCATTAAGTTACCATGAACTTATTTCAATCTCAATTATATACTGTACTTAAAAACACAATTTGTTCTATATTTTTCAAGGGCTTATGAAACTTTCAATAGCGTATAAAAATATCCGGTTTTAGTGATTGTCCACTGACCAGAGACAACGGTCTTTAAACATTGCCTTGGAGTTTTTCTTGACAAGAACTTACTCGCATTAACAGAGGTTGATTACAAATTTTGATGAGTGAATTGTATGAGACAGCAAATTGAGATTAGTTCGCAAGAAGGTACAGTATTTTGCAAATGTTGAGTTTAAACTGCAACCCAGATACCTGAGACCTAAACTTTGCGTACTTTTGTTCTGCTTTGCCAAGGCGGTCGCAGTAACTACGTAAGCCGGTATAGTATTTTGCCGATGATATTGTTTGATTAGAAGTCTACACCTATGGCGAAGTTATCGTAGCAAAATAAAATTGCTCGTATGCAATGGCTTGGCCACATTCAGAATACTGACCCTGCAAGGAAAGCGATATTATAGAGCGTAGGAGAGTAGGGAGACCTAAGAGGAATGTTGTGAGAAAGAACTGATGCACACTAGGATTCTGCTGTGAGAGATAGGTGGCAGAAAATGCAGGCAGTTCAAACTCGTGCTGGGTTATAGAGCTGATTATCTTTTGGTTAGAAGTAGGTGGCAGAAAATTCTGCCGGCAGTCAAGACTGGGTTGTAGCGATGATGATTATGATGAAGATGATAGCGCATCATCAGGTTGCAGGGTGTATCGGAGGCCTCGCCTTGGTAAACTCATGTGCTACGAGTACGTCTTTTCTGCTACGAGTATGTCTTGCTGCGATCTGCTGAGGCGGTCGCCAGAATTACGTCATCGGTTACAGTATTTTTGCAGATTACATTGTTTAGTTAGAGCACCGCCAGGTTGCTGGGTGTATCGGAGGCCTCATCGTGTCAGATTTATGTGCTACGAATACGTCTTTTATGCTGCTTATGTGCTACGAATATGTCTTTTATGCTACGAGTACATCTTTTGTACCGATCTGCTGAGGTTGTCGCAATAACTACGTAAGCCGGTACAGTATTTTTGTAGATTATATTGTTTGTTAAGAGTACCACCAGGTTGCCGGGTGAACCGGAGGCCTCACCTTGACAGACTCGTGTGCTTCGAGTGTAGTGAGCGCCGCGGCGGTTGACCAAGCCGGCTCGCAGTCAGGTTGCCACGTAAGCATACTGCGCAATTAGTTATTTATGGGATCAGTGCTCCATGTAAACCAGTGTTTCTTAACCGTATTGAAAGAATCGCCCCCTTTATCACGGTAAAATTATCCAGCGCCCCCCCCCCCCCCCCCCCCCACAAAATGCGAAATTCAAAATTTACACTTTTCTCCACGTATGTATTTTATGCAATCAATTTCCTACTATAAATAAAAAAATAGGAGAAATAAAACACGTGATTATTTTTATAAACATTATGTACTATATTTATTGCCTTTTTTGTCATATTAACATTACACACATTATAATATTATTTCAATAAAAAAAGTACATGATTCAATACGAAATATGAAATTTTTAATAAAAAATAAATTTAATGAGATCCTTTTCACCTCGTCTCGTGTGATTGCGCCAATTTCGTAATATTAGGTTCAAATTTACTTAAATACAATCTCTAATCTCCTCTTTGGCTTATTTGTAATATATGCATTACTGCACTAAAACCCTTTTCCACTAAATACGACGAAGGTAATGCTATGATGGATAATTTTACTTCTTTCCACAGAAGAGGGTATTGATGGCGAAAACGAACCCAAAAAGCGTCATAATCACATTGATTGAATATTATTTTAGCCTCACAGTCATTTTGTAGCTCAATAAACTGCTCTTTTAAATTTTGACTGACACTTTCTATGTCTGATATAAAATTGATGAATTAACCAAGCTGGTATTACAAGTTCCCGCAAGTCTTTGAATCGTATTATCATATCTTCGATAAGGGCGTCAATGTACAGTATGTTCCCAAATCAGAATCCTCGAGCATATCTTCTTTTAATTGTTGTAAAGAATCAAAAGAAGATATGATTGTGTACGCGATGATTTACAGTGATGTGTGCAGTGCACGCACCAATTGAGCATACCTTATTTTTGTATTTCGACATAACGCCCACTGGAACTCCTGCAGCGCCCCCTAAATTCAAAAAAATTATAAACGCCCCCCCAGACCTCTAAAACGCCCACAAGGGGGCGCTGGCGCCCCCGTTAAGAATCACTGATGTAAACAAACACGGCGTTGTTGTTCTTCGGGCCGCGGTCAATGAATTCGTTGTATTAGGAACCTTCTTCTTTTTTACGATATTTTGAAGCAGACTTGGAGGTAAACTTTCAAAATGTATCTAATTTATTTAACTGACAAGATGTTAATGATATTGATCGTGAACTTTGCGTGTTTATATTATAACATATAGTTTTTTTTTTCAAATTGAAAAAATGTCTAATTATTCAGTTCGTGGATTTGTCCATATATACATACATACACACCACCACGCCGTCTTTCCTATCATGACACATATACTTCGCCTCTTCTACATCCATGCACCCTCTCATACAGCTCAAACCATCTCAGAGTGTTCTTCATATTACTCAACATATCACCCTTATATTCTTGATTCACCTCATTCTGTATTGTCATACATTTTCACCCCATGTATTCTTTCAAGTGCACGTATTTATTTGAATATTTTCTGTATATTTCCAAGTCGACATTTCACTCGTATACATCAAAGTTGTTCCTATACTACTGTTGTGTACACTCAATTTATATATTACTGAGTTTGTTACTAGGGGTTTGCTCGTATATTATTGAATACATATAAACATGAAAAAATAAATCAATGCTTTTTACCCATTATTGATTAATCATTTAATAAATCTGTCATAAACTCTCGCTAACTTGATAAGTTGTGAGACCTATAATGTTAATTACATTAAATAAATATATTTATGAAATTCGCACTTAAATTGCTTCAGCTATCAGACTGTCCGATAAACTGACAGTCGTGGTCTATACTCATTACCATCATGTATGTTTTCAGGGTTTAGTAACGGGTGTGCTACGGGTTGCCTACAAGTTTGACTCGGTAGAAATTTAAAAAAAATATAACGTTATTTTCTATAATTATAATTAATGGCGAAGATGAGTATGCTGTAATGTCAATAGAACTACGAATCAGTCCGTGTGAATTCAGCATGTGAATGACGCAAATTGTAATATCGACTAGGCATAAACGCAAGAGAAAAAAAACATTGTCAATGGTCCAAATTCTGTTTGGTTTCTCTATTGTCACTTGTCACTCACGCAGAATATTTTGTAATTATCTGTTTATTAAAAAGACAACACGTATTATTTTAGTTTTTAAATATAAACATGTCTGAGAATTTGGACAAAGTGCATAGAAGCTAATTATTGAATATGAGAAGCTTTGTTGACGTTTGTCAAGAAGCGACAAGAGTTTTGATAAACTAAACTGATGAAGTTAGATACAATGAAATATTAGTATTTTTGACAGTTTAAATTTATCGATAGATCGCATGCTGCAAAAGTAAGAAATAAGAGTGGTTTAGAAATATGATGGATTTCGCAAATTGTACAAATTCGCATTTTTTTATAATGGTATCTTAGCAGCATTAGTTTTTGTGGTAGGTTTTTTATCCCGTGAAAAAAGCATGGTGTACCTAAACCTTTTTGTTCGAGATATGGGTAACGTGTGCAGCTTTGGAAAGCACTTAAGGACAGCCCTTTTTGGGAGGTCGCTTTCACATATCGGAAGATTTAAAAAGGTTTCTTTGTGACTCGTGTAGCCTTAGTAAGTTTTCTACAGTTTTCTTACCAAAATATGTTTTTTGAACATATTTGGATGCGGCGAAATGCCCAATCTAATGGGCACAACCAGTACCTTCATTGTTTTATAAAATCAACTTATATATTATGTATATATTTATTTTTTTAAATTTCTATTCTGTCAATAATAGTGGGTTCGAGTTCCGGATTGCCGCGCCCTTGAGGAGAGTTATTATCTCTAAACGGCGCCATATACGAGTAAATGATCCTTTTATTATTATTACTAAACCGCCATCGGATTGTGGCCATGATGTTATAGAATAGAATTACGTAAAATTGTTTCGTGTCTAAGATAATTTGGATGGGAACACATTCGATTGCGCTCACCTCGCTCGCGGAAACAAGTTGCATATATTTCCATAGTATATATTATATGTTAATTATTGCAATTGTAATTAAGTTTTTATATCGGTCTTTCACAAATCTCACATAGGTGCATTTATAACCTGTTGCATTTGAATAATAATTAACAATTGTATATTTTCAAATCGGTCAAGCGTTTAATTTCGAATTAAAAAAGATAAACAGAAGTTGTTCAGCGAAACTATCCATCTCTACAGTATTCTAGTAATTATCACGATTGAAGCTTCCTGCATGTTTTTTTTTATTCTTACTTATGCTTTGCAACGGAAGGTTAAACATGCGTAAGAAAATTTATAAACATATTTATTAATGTTACAAAAAAAAGAAAATTATTTTAAAGCTATACAACAAAAAACAAATTTAAATCAAAACATCAATTGAATAAATTTTAATACATATACGAGTATCATAATGCTATAAAATGGAAATCAACCACACAATTGGAAAAAATCAGCAAAACTTGCGTATAATCAAAACGGAAAAACATTTTAGTACAAAACGGGGGAAAATATGGTGCATAAGTACATAAAAAAATACGATTGCGCATTTAAATGAATAACTACCTCAAATTCATCACGATAAATAATCAACATTGAGAAATCTAAAATTATCCTGATTTCAGCTTCGCCCTAAAGTAACTAACAGTGTCCACACCCATCGTGCTCTCCAGTCCGTACAATCGCGCAAGGGGCGAGAAAAATACGTAATTTGTCGTATGAACCCCCCTCTCGGAAATCCTGGTTTTCATAAAACAGTATGTTTGAAACTTTGAGATATATTTGATACGATTGAGATATATTTGTACTTCATAGTCTGATTGTTCAAAATCATATATTTATTATGAAATTAAAACTTTTATTTTGAAACAGTTTTTTTAACACCGCATAGTGACCGCACTCATCTCAATCTAGCTTCCGTTACCTCAAAAAGTTTCAACTTAAGATACCGTAGAAGTTTAATATTCCGTTTAAATTTCAAGATTACCGCGGAAGTTGATCCCATGCAATAAAGGACACTTACTCTAAATTACCGATTGAAATAACTGGACTCTCAGGGCAAACTGAGAAATGCTAAAGATATGAAAAATCTGGAAGTCAAATTCGGTCAGTTATGTTTTGTCTTTACTGATCTTGTAAACAAAACATCAGTAATTTCAGATATAAAAATCTCAAGTTTAAATTTCTTGAAATTTAACTAGACCAAGTACCTAAAGCATAGAAGTATATCAAGGTTACCGAATGTATTCAATGAAAAAAAATGTAAATTTGCAATTTTCTTGTCTAAAGTAATAGAAGATAATCGAAACTGAACTAAATTATATACGATTGTGTATCATAATTTTGATTATTTTTACCTAGTTGCTGTTATTCGTTCACAAGGGCAATACATTCTTTACAATTTAATTCCACTAAAGTTTTCATGGGCTAATTCTTTCCCACGGAAGGTGTACCCAACAATTGAATTTTCCGCAATATAAGACAGCGCGAATTTTCAATTTTACTTATGGGTTGATTTTTTTACATTATAAATCACAAGAAACTTTATAGCAAAATTATCACGACCGGAAATATATATTGGGTATATCTATACAACTGTAGAGGGCCCGAGTACCGAATATGTTAAGTACACGTAGGTCCTAACAGAGTCGAGTCTCCTTTCTGTGAGTGCGGGGAGATATAATAGATCACTTCGTTGACAAGTGCCTGGAGGCTTTCTAGAACTGCGCAGACTGACACCGGACGCTGTGACCTGATGTAAGAGGACATATTGTATGTGAGGACTACAAGTGCCTGGAGGCGTTCTAGAGCTGCGCAGACTGACACCGGACGCTGTGACTTGGTTTAAGTGGACATGTTGTATGTGAGGACTACAAGTGCCTGGAGGTGTTCTAGAGCTGCGCAGACTGACACCGGACGCTGTGACCTGATGTAAGAGGACATATTGTATGTGAGGACTACAAGTGCCTGGAGGCGTTCTAGAGCTGCGCAGACCGACACCAAACGCTGTGACCTGGTTTAAGTGGACATGTTGTATGTGAGGACTACAAGTGCCTGGAGGTGTTCTAGAGCTGCGCAGACTGACACCGGACGCTGTGACCTGATGTAAGAGGACATATTGTATGTGAGGACTAAAAGTGCCTGGAGGTGTTCTAAAGCTGCGCAGACTGACACCGGAGGCTGTGACCTGGTGTAAGAGGACTACACGCAGAAGAAGACCACAGCTGTAAGAATAAATTAGCGTTGAGATGGTTTTAATATGTGGGAAAAATCACTATAAAAGAAGAAAGTTTAGAAGTGTATGGTATGAAAAAAGATAGACCGAGGAAAATGCAACGGTTTTGAAAGATGGTTTAAACGTGAATAATATAATATTTTGCGTGTTAATGTAGAAGCGAAAGTTGAGTGATTGGTTAGAAAAAATTGGAGATCTGGTCTATCCGCCTACCTGAGAAAAGACAACGCATAATCATACGTATGTGTGTATTTTTTGCGTCACGAAAAACAAGTTGATACCATAAAATAGTATTGATAATTTTGTGACCAGGCTATGGAGAATGTGGGGGAATTCGGAGTCGATATGCTTAAGTGTCCATTGGAAGAAGTAAATACCTATATATCTTTCAGTTATTTTAGTTAACGAGCTTGGCGCTGAAGTATGTATATTTGAAGAGTATTTTTATTATTGCCAATTAATCCATTAAACTCTTCTTAATTGTTAATGTTGGCATAACTTGAAAGATGTGACTATACGCTGTCACTCAGTTTTTTTTAAATTCCTTATTTTTTGGGATATCGCAAGTCTCGTTTTTAGGGTATTCCACCTGTTTGCTAACCTTGTCTAGGAAGTGATACCCCAAAACTTAGCAAGAAACCTAGTTAATAATGATCTGGTATTTTTAAAACGCTTTAACCTGTTCACCGCGTTAAAAATCAAATTCCACGAATCCTGTGCGCGGCACAATTTCAGCGTTTTTTAATTTCTAAGTTTAAACACATATTTTGTTTAGAACCACTGATATTTGATTACAACACCAAGTAAACATGACACTTAAGTAATTTTCTGATAATAAATAATAGTCATTACTCTTAAGGAGACTCATTAAATAAAGGAGATAAACTTAACATTACGTAAAATAAACAAAGGAATGCTACGATCAAATCAATGCTTCATGACACTCACCCAATCAAATGCATATAGCACTAGTAATGTTTATTTACGTAAGAGAGACTTAGTAATGTTTATTTACGTAAGAGAGACTCATCGCAGGACTCGATCCGCGCGACAGGTCGTTAATGCTGGAAATATTGAGAAACCAAAAAAATCGGCGCTCTGTTTATTCAACAATATCTCATAAACTAATATATTATTTGACAAGGTTTTCGGAGATGTCGCTAGAATAAAGATTATTTTAAATTTTAGTTCAATTTTTATTCCGGTTTTGTGTCATTTTTTTTAAGTATTTGTGATTTGAAACTTGGATTGTCGTCAGATCACAGGCGTTTGTGCTCCCCGCGGGGAACACGTTAAGAAAACTAGGAATAAACACATTGAGGTTCAAATTGAATATGTTAAAAGCTGACTAATATTTTTAAATAAAGAGTTAAGCTTTATTTCAATTTTTTATTTATGAATTTATACCATCCTTTTTTATTGTAGTTTTGACATAGGATGTCAATGCGATATTAAATGAAGGCCAGCATCAGGCAATAGGGTGAACACTAGGTTTATACAACGTGTTTACTGACCGGAGGATTTGGAGAGAAGCAAAGCTTGCTGCTCATAATGGAATCTTGGTCTTAACATAAGAATATGCTAGCGAAATCGTGGCAAAGAAGTGATGAAAGTAAGATTTACGCGATTAAATGACAGCGTTTGCTTAAATTGTTTGGAAAAACAACTTTTGACAGAATAAAGAATCAGGACATTAGGAAAGAATACGAATTGAAAGAAGATACAGTGCTTAAGATAAAGAAAGTAGCATTAAGGTGGTTTGGCCACGTAGAACGAATAAATGAAGATTTATTAAAATAATCTTAAATAGAGATGGTGGGATTAGTTTTGGAAAATCTAGAAAAAATGACACAATCAATTTAATCAATTTCTAAAAAAGGGAAAGTGAGAAGCCTTTATAATATGATAGTGTATGTGATGATGTATAGGAAGTATATGGACGTGTCAGAACCGAAATATGTGATGTGTGCCAAAGTAGAATAAATGGGAGATCTGTTCTCTCTACCTACCCCAATAGATGAATATGATGAAGGCAAAAAAACTCAACCACCCTGGAATCAATCTCACATGAGTAACACTCGTTTTTTACTGTTCATTTTCTTGTGTATTAAAAAAATATCATTACTTAACGATATCTTCGAAAAAGTGTATGTTGAGGACCGCTGAACCGAGGTATCAGAATTGGGAATCTTAAATATGCAACAGGGTTATTGTAGGTATGCATCGCGCATCCTCGGATCACGTGTGATTTTATTATGCAAGCGAGATTATCAGCGATTACAATGTTGCAAAATGGTCGAGGGGCGGATCATCCCGAGTACTAACATTTTATGACTTTTATCTTGTGATCCGCCTATATTTATTAATACGTATTCGAGGTAAAGAAAGGGGCAAATAATTACATACTCTTCGTTTATGTTTTTTTAGTTGCGGGAATAATGTGTTTGTGGGAATTTATTATAAAGATAAAGCAAAGAGAACTTGCGCAGCAATCATAAATAACGCAACATACTTTTTGAGTTGACCTTACAACAGTTTTCTTCATACCCTTGAGTACCCATGAAAGTGTTTTTTCAATAAAGTAATAATAATGATACACTTTTCAAACATTTTTATCAGCTGTAGAATTAATTTATGTATTTTAATCGTAATACAGATTGAATCCAATTATATAGAAATTTTCAACATTTCCTTACATACATTTAAAAATGTATTATATATAGATAGCATCAGGAACACCCCAATAGTCAAAACTCGAATAAATCACAAAGATTTCGAAAATAGTATTGATTCATTTTCGCCCTAAACTGAGATGGTATCGTTTATCTTAGCACGATGGTATGTTTTCTTCGTGTATATAATATAATATAAATATGTGCCTCAAGACTGATTCCGTCAACCATAGTTGTGTGACAAAAGCTGCGTGATTGAGTGAGTTAGGAGTGTTGCATGCGACTCTAGCCGCAAGCTATGTACGCCCTGTTGCAGATAAGTGGCGCGCCCGGCAGGTGATTCAGCTTACTCGGGGCTGGCTTCAGGGAATACATCAAGAACGGGAAGTTCGGGAAAGGAGGTGGAAAGAATTAAGGATGCGCTTTCATGCGTTGGACTTATATGCAGAAGGACACTGATTTGGGGGGTTCCCGTCTAGTTACCTATGATTTCGATCATATCTATTTTTTTTATTCTAAACTCATGTGAAAAGAGTAAAAGTTAACTTATGACACTATCTGTGATCTGTTAATGGTCAACGAAAAGCAATTTCAATAGATTTATATACAATGCCACCTTCTGAAGCCTAGCATGTAGAACACTTGTATTCCACTCAGTGGTTTTAAAAAAGGGTCCCAGTGTTGTTTAATTCGTTGGTAAGGTTATTGTTACCTTTCTGTGTTTGGTACTGTTGCTAACACGTACGACTGCAAACAACAGATTACGTGCCTACTTCAATAGTTCTAAACCCCGAATGATACCGAAGATATTTTTTTACTCTTTAATTGTAACTTCATTAATAAGATATGGTAAGACGTTTCTAAAATAAAATAAACTATTAAATTGTATACCCACACACGGGCGCAGCCTTTGTATACATGTTTTGATAAATTTTATTTGTATTTTTGTTTCAAGTTTAAGTTTCCCAGCCATGCACTTCAACATTCCGCATTACCAGTGCGGATATGCCGAGGAGTTCCATGCGAATAACTAAATGGTATTTTTAATTGTTCAGGAAATCTTCTTGCAGTAGATTCTTGATGTGTTTTTTCTTCATTATTACTGTCAACTATCACTCAAATCTCACCAATAATGTCTTCTCTGATTCCCCATCTTACGATGTATTCGGTTTTAACAAGAATATATGCAATAGGGGACGCCCACGCCGAGAGTACCTGGAGGACCTGTTGGTGGACGTGCGCTGCTCAACATATACAGACTTAAAGAGAGCCGCACAGGACAGGGGGGAATGGAGGAGAAGAGTTCAAATTGCTGCAAACCAGTCTTAGGACTGCAACCACGGAAGGAAAGATGCAATAATATGATAGAATATAGATCTGTTTTAGTAACTAAAACACTCATTTATTACCGATAGAATAATTATTCAATTTAAAGAGTCTCCATTATTAGTCATAAAGAATATAGTACTTTCATTTACTTTTAGATGAAACGTTGTCATGTAATCCAAATTTAATCATAGAATGAAAGAATTATTATTCTGGAACCAAGAAAGGTAATTATATAATTATAATTATTATTTTTAAATCTTGTCTCTTTTTAAGGGCTATCAAAAATATGTTCCATAATTTAATAGTTATTCCCTTAGTCTTTTCTCTTTGTAAGGGCTATCAAAAATATGTTCCCTAATTGAATAGTTATTCGCTTAAATCTTGTCCCTTTGTAAGGGCTATTATTAAATGTTTCATAGTTACTTGCTTAGGTCTTGTCTCTTTGTAAGCCCAATAAAAAATGTGTTCCATAATTTAATCGTTATTCGTTTTGATCTTGTCTATTTCTAAAGGCTATTAAAAATGTTTCAGTGTCTCATCCTTAAAAAAATCATACCTGCCGAGTGAACGATCTTAGATTGAATTATATAATATATTTTTTACCTAAATTTATATGCGAAACCAAGGTTAAGAACGATCTGCTCATAAATTTAATGTAAATTATACAATAAAAAGTTAACTGTTACTGATTATTGATCCTTAGGTTTTCCATAAATTAATACTACTTTAAAAGGCCATAAAATAATAATATGTATATAAATAAGTGCATAAAATTACTTCACAAGTCATATAACATATATATTTAGATAATTAAACATAAGAAGATAAAACAGATTTTTATAAAAAACATAATTAATTCGGAGAAATTATAATAAAATATTTTGCTACATTTTTACCTTGAAAACCTGTGAATAAATTGTTACATTTTGTATTATGTATTTAGTTTTTGATTCGTATATCAAGGCTGAATTTTAGATTAAATTAAGGCTATTCTAGATGTCGATAATATTGTTGTACCATTATTACATTTGAATTGAAATTCCTATTTATGGTTTGTTAATTCTAAATTTGGTGATTCATCACGTCATGACCTTTTTTGGGGTAGGCAAAGAGTACAGATAATCTACCCCTTTTCTACCCATGCACACGGCTCTCGCCTCGTCCACATCCACATATCTCGTCATATATAATCTCCTATTTCTCATACTTATTACCTTTCCCTCAGTCGAAATTTCTTCAACGATCTCCTTTCCACCCTTTCATAGGTCTACCCCTTCCTCGTTCTCCATTAATTTCAGAAATATTTGTTTCGTAAATCTTTCGCAACTCATTTTTTTAAAATGGCCAAATCCTCACAAGATTTCTTTCTTACATTTTCTTATAACACTCATCTCTAACAAGCAGTTAACCCTTATCCGATCTTTTTTACTATATTAATCGTTTGATGGTGGAGTTTTAATATAAACTTATAAAATAAGTATTTTATTGTATTACATTTTCTCATTGCCGTGTGGCAATCTCTTCAACAAACCAGAAAGATGTTAAAGAGGCCTTAACTGAAAACTAGTCTGGAATATATTTTTTAAATACATTTCAATGGGAATCGAACCCGCAACCCTCGTGTTGGGAAATAGGCGTTTTACCAACTAGACCACGGAGGTCGTCAGTAATACACATATACATGTAAATAAAATTCGGAGCCTGACCTGTATGTAGTGTGTAATATTATGTGTACTTTTGTTAACTGCATTTTATGAATCATTTAAATTTTTTTTAAAAAGATGTAACATCTTGTATTTTTATATTTAAGTGCACTTTGAATTTTAAATATATTTCTTAATAAATTGTTAATTGTCGGAATCAACCCTTACTGATGTATTAACCAAGCTCTATTTATGTACATTTGTGATATTTTTGCTTTTCATATTTTTCATTTCCCATTCGAGGATTTTGGCTTTGTGTGTGATTTCGTCGAATGAATAGGCCCATTCCAACTTTTTTCCCACGCGACCACTTGTAGTCAAAAATGCGTTCACCTCTTATCACCTTGCGACAACCATTTGTGAAGATGTAAGTTTTATTTGTTTATTGTCTATTTCCGTAATAAAATCATCTTTTTCATATTATTTATTCATCAATGATTAAATCAAATTTTAAATATGAAATTTGAGATGAGTTTTGTTTAAAATGAATGGTCTTCTGAACCCAGGCGAATTGTTCGTAGTATGGTCTTCTTTTTTACAGCAAAATGTATGAATCATATTTGAGTTTTAATGTATATTATTCCTCTATGGCTCCGAATACTGGACGATGTATAACTCTTACTCCAGGCAACTAGAAACTGCTGAAATGCGCATGCTAAGATGGTCAGCTGGTGTGTCCCTAAGAGACAAAATAAAATGTCTACGCATTCGTGGAAGCCTAGGTGTTACAGACATTAACAGTAAGATGGAGGAGAGGCGATTGAGATGGTGTGGGCACGTTGGACGCAGAGCACCCGATCACATTGTGAACCAGGCAATCTCCATGGATCTTCCTCGAATAACAACCAGAGGAAGACCAAAGCATTCGTGGGTGGTGCAAAAATATAACATGACGCAGAGGCACGGCCTGGGGGACGTAGTCCGGGACAGAAGAGCATACAACCTGAGGACGAGGAGACCTGACCCCAACAGTATTCGCAGACAGTGAGTTGGGATGGAGCCAGGGAGAAGAAGAGAAGAAGAAGAAGGTGTTTTAATGTATATAATTTTATCTTGTTTTTCCGTATTCACTCGCACTCAGATTTTTTATTGTGTTTTATATAATTCATAAATGGTCAAAATCGACTGTAAATAAATAAATAAATAAATTGTTGGAAAAATACATTTTCGTCCTTTTTATATCAACGCATCACACCACATTCTACACGTCATCTTTTGCGGTTCATTCGGCACGACTTTGAAACGATTTTCCTGGCTCAATCCTTATCTACGAGTATATTAAAGAATTAACTAAATAAGCATTATCGCAAAATATTCCTCGTTCTTAACATCCATATTCATAATTCTTATCGTAATCCGTATTTTCGTTGTAATTTATCTTTATTTTATTTTTTTGTTAGTTTTCTCAAATATTGTTTTCATAAACTAAGTCAAAGACACGGTCATGGATACCAATAATAATTATGAAACAAAAGCTGGTTGATTTAAAATTGTTTTAAATAATAAATCCGCCAGATGTTTTTGCACGAAAGCGTTAAATAAATAAATATTATAAGTCGTGTAGTTGTGAACATTATCGTTCATGACTGTAACAACTTAACGGCGTTAGCAACTTCGCGTGATAAAACTCAAAAAGGGATCCGAGCAGAAAGACTTATCATTAAATTTTTCGTTTGTGCATACACCTTATATTATGAATGGTATTTACATGCACGTATGTTCGAGTATAATTAATTATGTGTTTAACGTACTTGAAGCTAAGACGAGGCCTCGTTTTCACCACACCCGGCCCCAATTTCCTGCAGGGATATTTACGTCCTAGAATTCCCCGTTGTCTCCTGCCCCGTTTGTTGGAATGTCGGCCCCGCGTGCCTTCCGTCTGCAGATCTGCTCTTTGTAGGAATAGAGCGTAGCAACTGCGTCAGCATCTGCCCTCCGTCCATTGCACCATAGTCTTCTGTCTACTCCTGTTGTCTAATGGTTAGCATTTTTGCTGACCCAGATTCGGTTCCTGTCCGAATTACTTAATAGTAATCATAAATCGATGTTTGTTCCAGTTATCCTCTGAACTAGGTTTTCTTTCAAAACTTATCTAAATTTATGATTTTTCATTTCATATAAATGTTGCCATTGTTTTAACGGAAAGGCGAACCGTGGAGTATAAGTACATAATTATACTAAAACTCTTCATTTTGTGAACCTGGATTTAGAGAACCACTTCATTAAACTAGGCTTGTGACGAAGTGATCTCATTCCTTAATAAAAATTCATATATTTGATCAAACCATTAAACCACTCGTCTGAAACATTCGCGTCCTTACACACACTATAGTATAATCCCAAGCACACAATAAAACTCTTCATCACACACTCTACATCGAATTTAGTTGGATGTTTTGAATAATAAATATACTTACATAAATCTGTTTAAATAAACTGTCCAGCATATTGAACTCGCCGATCGCCTTAGAACTGCGATCCCCTTCGGAATTTCGATTTTGATCTGTCAAGATTATATGCTTCTTACGTAGAATATACCAATGCACTCTAATGCGTCATCAGTCTACAGGATGTCAATTATCTTCTATAGTTAGGAATTACATGTTGTGTAAATTACACTTCATCGAAACTCAAACAACAATTATTATTTTGTAATTTATTTTTATCAAACACTGTTTACTCGTATTCCACTTTTTTGAAAAAAAGTGGAATAAACAGTGTTTGATAAAAATAAATTACAATGTATTTAAACCTCCACAACGTTAATGCCTTAACTATACACAATCAATTGTTATTTTGATGCTTTTTTTAAATAAGACATTGGTAAACCTGTCAAGGGAAATGTGAATCAATGAATACAAATCAAAATCGTGCAATGGAGAAATATTTCTTGTGCTGTTCCCTTTTCTTTCAACTTTTTTGTACTAAGTACTATGTTTTATTAATACCAATAAGTGATTGAATGATCCTTTGAAATAATAAGTACTATGTTTTATTAATACCAATAAGTGATTGAATGATCCTTTGAAATAATAAGTACTATGTTTTATTAATACCAATAAGTGATTGAATGATCCTTTGAAAATTAAATATTTCTAATTTAAATACTCTATAATAGTTTGTGGTAGATTTTTTAAATTTACGAGTATGGCTTTTGTTTTTTATATTATTTTTTTTTACTTCTTTATTTTATGCATATGATTTTTTATACTACTCGTACTTTGTATGTTTATTTATGTTTTTATTATGTTTTGTTTGTTTTATGTAAACTACTTGTATCTGCCTTAGGATGGGCATACATACGTCTAGCAAGGCAGGAAAGTGCTTTGTATATTTCGTTGTAAAAATTAAAAAGTATGAATAAATCATTTTATGCATTTTTACTTAAACATATCATTTTGACATTTTGTTCCCAAGAAATAAATTGTAAGTTATCAACATTACTGGTATTTATAAAAAAATGTATCTTATTATCGGTGGGTTTCCAATTTATGTATGGAATAATAAATAAATATACTAAACATGTACAGAAACAGGAAATTTGAACAAATTAAGTCCTGTATTAGCATTCAAACAGATATTATTTTAATTTATACAATTAAGATTTTTAAATTCGTGAAATAATTCCGGTGTTTCTTTAAAATACTGGATTGAAAAATGCATAATTTGATTATTAATTTATTCCCTTTATTTTTATGCTGTTGCACCGATATAAGATGGAAATTAAATTCTATTATTACAACACCATTCTGCACTGGAGAGTTGTAAAAACTCGTGGATTTTAATTATTGCCTTGTAATTATTATCTTTTAAAGAAGTAAACCTTTACTGGTTTCCTTTGTTAGCCTTATCAATTAAGATAAGCAAGCAAGGGAGCTCTTTGTAATGTCATCTTGGTCACAACATTAAAAGAGTGCATAAGGGAGGCATTAACATGGCAAAATATATTATACAATTGAAATGCGGCCGCTAACTTAAATTACAATATATAATTAGGAAAATAGGAAATGTGACGACAACTTAAAGCGAGGTTTAGTTCTAAATGTGAGGATTATACATTATACATAGATAATTGATATTATACATAGAAAATTGATATTAAATTGTTTTGTAATTAAATATAACCACAAAAACTACAGGACACGGCTATAATGCCGCCTAAACCTTCCGCCACAAAGGCACAACACGATCTATGTTAGTCCAAAGGTCAATCTGACAATCTCATATATTCATTTGAAGGCTTCTTGACTAAGCATGTACATACTCGTAGTTCTGTGCAAATCTACAAAATGTGATATTTGCTGTTGCGCCCAACAAGCCGCCATGTGTCTAATTCTGGTGCGAGAATTCTGGATGAAAGTAATTAAGTGCCTATACGATAAGAAGGATCCCTGAAAATAGTTATTTTATTATTTATAAATGGAAATTTATAAGTACCACTATATTAATTTCAGTGGAATGTTTTATACCAAGCTTGACAGCGGTAATGAAAAAGGATGGTTAATCAAATGGAAATGGATGAAATGATTAATAAAAACATTGAGACAATTTTTAACAGGCATTGCCTCTATTTAGCAGCCTAAAGTTAAAGGAGCGTTGAGATTGTGGCTACGTTAAAATAATGAATAATGATAAATTCACAAAGAAGGTTTATTGAATTAGATCCAACATTATAAAATATATTTTAGTTTAATAGAACATTTTTCTTTGTATTCACCACTGTTTTTTTTTGTAAGTTCTCTACCGGTTTCGAAGACTTCTTATTTCTTCATCAAGTAATGAGAATCATAAAGTATGTTTATAGATACAGCGTGTATTGATTATATCTCGATATTGTTTTCCAAACGAAAAAACATCTAAAAGAAACTGGATGGACATCAAAATTCATATATGATAACAACAGCAAGTAACGAGTAGCAAAAATGAACTAAAAGTTATCTTGAAAGGAGAACTGTGGTATCTAACAGGATAAACGAGGTCATGAACAGACGTTTTAATCGAGGAATGCCGTCAACAGCATTAATGAGAGTTCCTTTGACGTGGCGAATGTAAATAAAAACGTCAAAAACACTTGATTTTGAAGGATGCCACGTATTTTTTTTATTTAATTTTAATACTTTTTATTGATTTCTGGCGATTTCTCCATATCAACAACCTTTTGTTTTAAAATTACACTAGTTAACAAATTTTAACTTTTTGTCTGTAACAGAGATTAAATTAGCTGATTCTTACTAAATCGACCCTGCTGATTACGAAAATCGCAGTGAAAAGTTTGTAACACGTAACATTTTTGTGTAACAAAAGGGGGAGTGTTTTAATAAAATAAGTACGTTTTTACGCATTTCAAAAGTCATAATTACAACAATGAAAATAAATAAATTCCTGAAATACTAAATTTAGACACAGAATACAATGTTGTTACATAGGAAAGTAAAAAAAGCAGAATAAAAAATAATTACCATAAGAAAAATTGACCTTATATACCAAGTTTTTGTTAAAAAATAGCCTTTTTTATAAAGTTGATCGAATCAACTTTTTTTTAGAGATTGTATATTAAATTTAATGAAAACTCAAATTAGATAACTTAGAAGCCTCTACATTACAGTAAACAGATTACTAGCAACATTTTTTGTTAAAATATGAAATACATTTTTATTAAATATTGAAATACGTGTCACCTTCTCTATAAAAAAAACCAACAGTAGTCCCCTATCATATTAAAATCCCACCTTCCTTGATATCATTGTTCCATTCTGTGAATATCCTGATGGAATATTTCCCCTTGTTTATCACTTAGAGCTCCGCAGTTCTCTGGGCAAAAGTCTAGATTGGAATGCGAGAAGTGTATTTTCAGTGACATTCGACATTCTAGATTCTGGTAACTGCAAGAGTTCTTGTACAAGCTGTTCGTAATTGTCAGCTTTATTATTACCTAGGAAACCACTAACAACTCTTCCAAAGGCTTTCCAAGTTTCTAGTTCTTCAACACTTAATTTTTTTTCGAACTTTTCATCTTTCAAAAGTTTCAGTTTCAGTCAAAAACTAATTTAAGGTTTTTCTCTTAAAATGTACGTGATGGAACTGTTTCAAGTTCATATTTGTTATCAGCACACAAAAATTGACTTAAAATGGCCGTTTTCACCCTTGTTACAAAAACCTTGTTAACTAGTGTTATTATTGGTATCCATGAGCGTATCTTGAACTTTGTAAATTAATGTGATGTTAAAATAAAAGTAACAAAAATTAAAACACTTGATAAATTTCAAAGAAAATAAGAATACGAATGGGAATTGCTTAAGAGATAGGGACAAAGAATATTTTCAGATTAACAATACTTTTTGCAATTTTTTTCTCCGAGTTACTGCAGAATAGTTTTTCATCCTTTCCGGTTCTGGGTCATTTTGAAAGCAGCGCTTAAAGAAGATCCTGTTAACTCCTTATATAATCCAACCATCTTACAGGACACGTGCCTCTTGTTCGTCTTCCACCAACTATACCCGTGATCACCAGTTTCTTCAGACTTTCATCATTCTTTCTAGTAACATGCCAAAAGTGCGTTAGGATTCTTTTTCTGCGTGTTGTCGAAAGTATTTCGGTAATCTTCAATTCTTGGATGATAGAGACATTAATGCGCTTAGCAGTTCATTGGGCACGTAGCATCCGTCTCCAACATACCACATTTGAAAGGAATATATTGAACTACAGGGACAACAAATTGAAAGATAAAAATTAATTATTTCTTTCTTTCACCTTTTCTATATCCCTAGGCTGATAACTTTTAAACCTTACTACGTACTATTCTTATCTATGTCGCACATTAAGTAAAACCATTGCAAAAAAAGCTACGCAATAAAGGAGAAAATCTCAATGGGTTGCTTTTGATTGAAAAGCCAGAAATGAATGTACTGTCGAGTTCCACACCGCTAAGTTCGTATCTCTTCCGCAACATTCCTCGCCTGTCCAGAGACTGGTCGCGCATTCCTTGGCCGGTGCGCCCCTCTGACATTTCTCTACTCCCGCCTCTCCAGTGTCGGCCGTTATCCCCGAGGGTGTATGCCAGCTTTCTATGTTTCGTGATTCATGCATTTTTGTTTTGTTTTTTCGCAATGTGAAACAATATGCTACGTTCAAAGAACGTGCCATTACAGTATAATTCTTCATGTTCGGCGTCCTCGGTTACCTAGTCGGTACCTAGTTGGCTTGACTTCCACCCGGGGGTATCGTTTTCGTTCCCGATGGCACCCGAAAGACAAAATTAAAAAAGGTTTTTGTTTTATTATTTTATCAGTGGTAAGTGTTCGTCTGGTAATAATACCCACAAGCACTAGACGTGTCCTATTATATCACCTTTAAACTACTTTGATGTTAGGTTTTGTTTTATTATTTTATCAGTAGTAAGTGTTCGTCTGGTAATAATACCCACAAGCACTAGACGTGTCCTATTATATCACCTTTAAACTACTTTGATGTTAGGTTTTGTTTTATTATTTTATCAGTAGTAAGTGTTCGTCTGGTAATAATACCCACAAGCACTAGACGTGTCCTATTATATCACCTTTAAACTACTTTGATGTTAGGTTTTGTTTTATTATTTTATCAGTCTGGTAATAATACCCACAAGCACTAGACATGTCCTATTATATCACCTTTAAACTACTTTGATGTTAGGTTTTGTTTTATTATTTTATCAGTGGTAAGTGTTCGTCTGGTAATAATACCCACAAGCACTAGACGTGTCCTATTATATCACCTTTAAACTACTTTGATGTTAGGTTTTGTTTTATTATTTTATCAGTGGTAAGTGTTCGTCTGGTTATAATACCCACAAGCACTAGACGTGTCCTATTATATCACCTTTAAACTACTTTGATGTTAGGTTTTGTTTTATTATTTTATCAGTAGTAAGTGTTCGTCTGGTAATAATACCCACAAGCACTAGACGTGTCCTATTATATCACCTTTAAACTACTTTGATGTTAGGTTTTGTTTTATTATTTTATCAGTAGTAAGTGTTCGTCTGGTAATAATACCCACAAGCACTAGACGTGTCCTATTATATCACCTTTAAACTACTTTGATGTTAGGTTTTGTTTTATTATTTTATCAGTCTGGTAATAATACCCACAAGCACTAGACATGTCCTATTATATCACCTTTAAACTACTTTGATGTTAGGTTTTGTTTTATTATTTTATCAGTGGTAAGTGTTCGTCTGGTAATAATACCCACAAGCACTAGACGTGTCCTATTAGATGACCTTTAAACTACTTTGATGTTAGGTTTTGAAAAAAAATGTGTATTTTGCTACACAGCTTAAGCGGGACGTCTATCTTCATAATTTTCGTTTTTGAGACGATAATCTCATTAAAACTCACGGCAGATGAGTTTGAAGTGACGCGTACACAACAGTCGTGGACAGTTATAATATAATAGCACGTTTATGCGTCCGATCTATTTCGCCCAACGCGGTGCAGAAATAGCGCGGCGCAATGATGGTGCATCGAGCCCGAGGCGATTCGAGTTGCATCACGCGTCTGCCGACGGACCCAAACAATGCCGGCCGAGATATAAATACGGCGCAACGGTGGGATGCCTAACGGACCGGTTGCATCAGCGCACGATGCAAACAATGCGGTTCTAGATTAAAATATGCTCAATGATGATGTTGGTACAATTTTAAAAAAGCTGTTTCTTCTTTTTATTTTTGCAATGAAATAAATATACATGGTCCTGCCTAAGTAGGCGTATGCTATGTTACAAACATTTAATATACGAAGGATCTCTTTCTAAATCTGTCCTGTTTTCCATCTGCCATGAATCACGCGAGTCAACTCTTTGGTGCTATATTTACATAAACTTTTTATTAAAAGCTTTACCGCCGATAACCACTCCATAAGTAATATCTTTACCACGTGACGAATAAACCTTATTGTTCTCAATAAAGTGCTTCTGAAGTTGACACCATTCAACAGTGCCACCTTTAGAAGCTCTTTACTGGGAAGAATACACGGGGTGACAATGTATGATAAAATATGGAATAAAGTGATGAGGTACGAATGTGAACTTAAAAGTTGTTAGAGAAAGAAATGCACTCAGAGATTGTTCGGCCATGTAGAACGAATGAATGAATATAGACTAGTAAAACAAAATATACAATGTTAGAAAGTGTGAGTTGAAGGTGTGGTAGAAGAAGACTCATTGCTTCTCTGGTTCATGCAAGATTTTCTGTCTAAATATTACTATTTTCGCAAAAATGTCAAATGCACTAAATTCAAACAGCTGTCAAAAGTGAAAAGAATGAAAATTCCGAGTGATGTCAAATGTTGCCAGTAGTAATAAAAATGTTGACATTAATCGATAACAAGAATACATTTTGACAAGCTTATAAATATTTTTTCAGGCTGTAAAATTTTCAGCCTTTGTAGTGCTTTTGAATACCTTAATACACGGCTTTACTTGTATTGAAAATGTTCCGATTGTTGATTCCATGTTTAACTTTTCCCATTTATATATTATAGTATTTATTACTTTCCCCCCAACAAAAGTCTTTTCAGACTATTTTATTTAATCAAAACTTCATTCATTCCGGCGAATCGCCAATCATGTTGCCTTTTTATATGGCAATGTTTTCAGTTTCAAATAACGAGATGTAATTATAATAGCTTTGAGAGTATATGCTGTTAACCTCCTGACTTCAAGTATTCACTATTTGATCAAATTGTGTATTTCGAATTGAAAATATTTTTTCACTTTTATCGTGATAGATTCGTAATTTTTTCATGTTCTTGATAATGCATAGTTCAAAACAAATGTCGTTTGATATCATATGCTAAATGCATAGAATGTGCCAAGGATGCTACTAAACTAATAATTCAATACTAAAATTATTATAAACAAGAATGATAAATACTCTTACATAACGCGATTAAGTCAGTTACCTCACCTCAAATGAACTTAGAATATACTTAGTATCTAATATTTCAAAGACTTCTAATTATCAAACCCAGTATAAGAAAATACTAAGTATGTTAAACGATCGATGCCCGATAATCTGAACAAGATATTTTTTCGTTATTTTTTTTACTAACAAGACAATCCATATGTATCAGGATATTTTTTTCCAATATCGAAGTAAGCGGAAAAAAAATATATAATCTGTCAAGACATCTTGCTTAAATAATAAAAAGTTTAGATTTTTTTTTCATTCAGTCGTATGTTACTCGTCAAGCAGAAATCTAAAGAAATGTATCAAAATAAAAATACCATAAATAAACAATTAAATTTATCCTCTTCACCTCTTCTTACTCTTTTTCCCGCAAGACACATGCCATGGTGTGTGATACTACCTTGATCAAAAAGTTTTAGGACTTTATTCATAAAATCGAAAATACAAGTTTATTCATCAAAATCGATATGGTCCCCTTCAAAGTACTCCCCATCGACTGCAACGCACTTACGCCAGCGCTTGATCCAATCCTCGAAACACCGCTGGTACTCAATTTTCGGTATGTCCATCAGAGCCGTCTTCGATTTTTTCATGACATCCCCTCGGGTGCTGCAACGCGTTCCGCGGAGCGGTTTTTTAAGTCGGTGAACAGAAAAGTCGCAGGGAGCCAGATCAGGTGAATTCAAAGGCTGCTGGATAGTAGTCGTGTTGTTTTTGGTCAAAACACATGAAAATCATGTCTTTCGCGATTTCAACGCGGTCTTTTTTTTGCATGAAATTGAGGTCTTTCGGCACCAGTTTTGCAGCGACACATCTGAGGCCCAAATTACTAACCAAAATGTCTTGAGCGGATCCATAAGCGATGTTCAAGTCCTCTGCCAGCTCTCTGATGGTCAATTTGCGGTTTTCGGCCAACATTTCTTTGATTTTATCGATGTTTTCATCGGTTTTCGACTGCCACTGCGTTCGTCATCCTCGACCGACTCACGACCACTTCTGAAGCGTTCGTGCAACCAAAAAACACTTCTCCAACATTTCCAAGGTCTGCGGACCGTTAAATCCGTTTTTCACACAAAATTTAATGCAAACTCGTTGATCCACAGTTGATGCCATTTTCATAATGTAAAAAATCGAAAACTCGCACAAAGGTAGATAGATGTACTCAGTACAGCGTAACTTTTACAAATGTCAAGCTATGACGCTGAAATTTGGAGGGAAGTGTCAATGATAGATGTGGTAACCTAACAAAAAAAAAAGAATTCCAATCGTGTGCCTGACAGCGCCACACGGTGGCCGGTCCTAAAACTTTTTGATCAAGGTTATGTGCTAAAAAACAATGGCAAGTTATTTTATGTTATATCCAGTTTAGATTTTTCCAAAAAAGTTTAAAAAAATTGTGATTTTTTTAGCTTTCTCGTTTCATTTAAACGTGCACACTGAGCTAACTTTGACACAACTTTTCTTAGGCCTCAGCCACACGGGTAGGCGCCTTGCTTGATGCTTAGAGCTATGTTGCGAGTTAGGCAACATATCCTAGCGAACCAACGTACCGCATACTATCGCAGTGGCCACACTGCACGCTTCGCGCCACGTTGCATGACGATTAGTCATCGAGTGAATCTCCTAGCGAATAGACGTGTTGGTTGATTTATAAGATGGCGGAAGTTTTAATGACAACTGTGTATAAAAGGGAGCCGTTGTGGAACACATCGGGCAAATTATAAAAAAAA
The DNA here is from genome assembly GCA_949825065.1 of Odontocerum albicorne. Classification (NCBI taxonomy): domain Eukaryota; kingdom Metazoa; phylum Arthropoda; class Insecta; order Trichoptera; family Odontoceridae; genus Odontocerum; species Odontocerum albicorne. The sequence continues at coordinate 45,792,880 of OX463839.1, forward strand.
TGTTCCTGTAATAAAATCACTTTGGAACGAAGTTGCACAGAAACTAAATAAAGATAGTAAGTTGTAATGAAATTGGTTAGTTTTGAGAGTGGCATCATGTGTTGACTCAACCGCTCCGGACTGTCAAATGAATTTGTGCGTAGCACTTTGGTGTGGCCAGGCATGACATCACCTAGTATATGAGTCACGTAAAACCTAGCTTAGCACCTAACGAATCTCTTTGGTGTGGCCTCGGCCTTAGGGTTTAATTTAACATAACTGAATGTCCAAATACCCTAAACGAGTATAACATATGGCACAATACAAAGTTGGGGATTAGGGTTCTTGTCGTTGGTGCCATCGGAGATGACTATGTAAGGCAATTTGTAATAGGCATACCCTGTTGCAAATAGGGCAAGAAGCTTTAGCGCTACGGTTTGCTCCTAGTTTATCATCTACGGTTTGCTCCTAGTTGTGCCGAACATTTATATTTTTGAGTGTCTTCTGCAGTACATCCGTATATCTCTTGCGCTGACCACCGTGCTTTATTTTGCCCTCCGTCAGCTCGCCAAAGGGGATATTTCTTGGAATTCTGGAGTCTACGTGTCCAAACCAACGCAGACGAGCACGCGACACTAGTATTTCGATACTACAGCAGTTTACTCTTCTCGAAACTTCATTAGATGCCTTTGCTGACTTTTTAGAATATTTGAATATGTTGCCCATAGAGAACCCATAATTTGTATCCGTATCAGAGATTATATACATTTAATATAATTCGTTTCATTCAATAGAATTTTATTTGGGTTTAATATCATTCGTTTCGAGAATTTTATTTGGGTTTAATATCATGCGTTTTGAGAATTTTATTTGAGTTGAATTCGAGTCTTTTTAGTATTGGTTTTTTGTGATTTGTTTTGCAAGGTATCGGCTTATATGTTAACTAAAAGGTTAATAAAGAAGCCGATGAAGCAAGCAGTTAATTTTGTAGTTGGTTGGTTCATTCCGCAGAATGTCCATTTAATATTTAATTTACACCTTTTTAATTGACCACCTTCTCTTTCTACTGATCCGCGAAGGTCTCTATCAAACGACATCAAGTGCCGTCGCAGCATTGCAGGGGCGTTTCTCCATTACATATTTTTATTTGTTTTTCGGTTGCTGAATTCATTTTACGTTTATACTAAAAAATCGTACCACTTGCGAGACATTTTGGTATAAGGTGGTATATAATTAGTGAAAAACGTTTTATATATTTTTTATCCCATACAAATTAAAATCATCGTGTGTTTTAAGCTGCCGTTTACGTTTAAATTTAATTTACTAAATACTATATCTTTTCCACGTTTAATGAATGTTGCGTTTCTTTCTAAGAAAAACTTTGTCACGTATAAATCTATTGTCAGATTTTTTAAGTTTTATCAAATTAATTATATTACATATTGTAATTTGTTGAATAAAACAAGAGCCTTGTTTGTGCTCTTCTGATGATGAGATGAAACCCTTAAAACCGGTAGGGATATAACTGTTATGTTAAGTGAAAAAATAGTGTAGTACTAAACAAATTACAATGTCTTGAAACCTACACAGTGTTAACGCTTTAACTATAAATAATATATATTACATACAGTTGATTTATTATATTGGCTTTCTTATAAGTGCATTTTTACTTTAATAGTGTTGTTACAAATCACCCTAGTGTGTGTGGATTGCTTATATCAGACGTGGGCAAATGCGGCTCTGAGAGCCGCATGCGGCTCTTCGTTGGGTTAAGTGCGGCTCCCAATGTCTCTTGTAAAAATATAGATACTTTTTTTCCCCATTATACTTGTATTTTCGCGATTCTCCTTTCTAAATGTTGTAAGTGACAAGATGCGCATGTATGAATGCAACTGTCAAAGACGCAAGTATTGGTGAATACGTGTGTGCTGTGATTTCAATGTGTAGGGTGCGCGCGCATCTTCTGCCTCTTTATGTGCGCAAACCGTATTCTGCGCTATTTTTATATTTTCTTATATATGTATTTTTTATACTTTATATAGCAATTAAGATTTATGTAGAATATGTCATAAATTTCATTTAGTGTATTTAATACTACGTGAGAACGTGACTATGGTGTGGCTCTTTATATATATATAAAAATCCAGAATGTGGCTCTCGTTCACCTCATATATGTCCATCCCTGGCCTATAACATATATTAAACTAATCGAAAAATAAAAGTACAAAGATTGTGACTCAATATCGAATATCAATAAATTAATGTTTATCGTTCTAATATGTTGAAATTTAATTGAAACCATTTGTATATTTATTTGTTACATTATTTAACAAGTTACGCCTCTGATATCCGATAGTTGTTGTTTTTTCACCAATCACTATACCGTTACTCAACGATTTCCCCTTGGCCTTCCATACAATAATAACTATTTTCTGACAAAAGTTGACCTTTGCAAATAAATTCGCCATTATAATATTGAAGGACACGCCTGTGTTTATGACGGAATTGTTGACTACTGCGAATATATTTTTTATAAATGCACATAACTGCGTTTCAAATTCTGCCATTAATGTATAGGAATTAATCATCTCCGTTCGGAAAAATATTGTGTGTGTGTGGCACTGACACGTCAACGAGACATTGGCTTTACCAATAGGGGTTAAATTTAAATTATGACCTTAATCCAAAAGAGACTTTCCATTGAAACAAGACATACAGTATCGAACATTTATTGCGACGTAACTACTTGATTTATGCTATGATAAGAATAATAAATAGATTATCTCCGTGGCTTAGTTGGTTAAGTATCTGACTCCCTACCCAGGGGTTGCGATTTCGATTCCTTCTAAAACCCAGATTTTTAAAAAGTATTCCAGTCTTTCTTACATTTACGGCCTCTTGAACATCATTTTGGTTGATTGAAAGATATCGCCACATGACAATAAGTCCACCAGGTTGTATTGTATACAGCAAAACTGTAATACAATACAATGATTTGCTAATTGCAATTTATCATTTCTATGGAAAGTTCAACCTTAAGTCTGTTCTTAGTAGTGGGATGTGTTCATTATGATTATTAACGATTTTATTCTGTTAAAAAATTTACTTATGCATGGAACAAAATGCAACCCGCAAAACATTTTTGTGTCATCATTTATGTTCATAAATATCAAGGAAGTAAAACGTGTATGGTATCTGACTCTTTTTCAACTTACGCAAAAATCGATGTTATATAATCCTCAATATCTCGAGAGTCTAGATAGATAAAATATGGTTTAATCCCTTTTGCATAATACGTACAAACATGTCATTATGTCCCTTGAAAACTAATCGGAAAAAAAATCTTATCTGGAAGGAGTTCACCACGGGCTTAGAACTGGCGACCTTCTATCCACAAGTATATAGCTTTAACCCAGGGTTTCCGAATCAAAGATAATCACCGCCCCCTTTTCAAAGATAATTTATTTCAACGCCCCTCTCGGGATAACTTTATATCTATCACAAATAATAGTAACATTGTTAATGTAGCTGTGTTTGCATTATAATTTTAGAATAATTTTTTTTTTTAAGTTTTATATTGATTTTTGAGATTTCTGACATTTTTGTAATATTGTACAGTAAAATTGACATAACATGCACAGATTTCTGCTGCTGCGTGCTGGGCTAGACTGGACTGGCGAGAAGAACCTGCATAAGTCGAAAGTGCGCGTAACTTCATACATGCTTGCCCGTAACTCTATATTAGCTTGTTAAACCTGTGGTTTTGTTTTTCAGAAAAATCGGTTGTAACTTGTATTTTACAATGTACGTTTCCTTGGAAAGTAAAACAACCCCTACATTATACGACCGTTGGACAAACATGTACGAACAGTTGATAGGTATGTCGTGCGACGATCCATGACTGTGTCTAAATAGTCAAATGGATAAATGTTTGTTTCAAAAATGTTATGGTAACCGATTGTTGCCCAGTTGCGTTTTCTTATTGTCCAGCTGCTCCTCAATGCCCTCCCACTACTGCCCCTGGGACCAGCAATGCTTCCCCCCCCCCCCTAGATCCCTCAGCGCCCACTTTGAGAAACTACGTTTTAACCGAACGGCCAAGAACCTCATTTTTAAAGCACCTCAATTTAAAAGATGTTGAGTTTGAGAAACCAAAACAAATAAAAGTGAAACGACCAAATCATATTACTCAAAACTGATAGATATACGAGTATAAGTGAAAAGGCTTTATATTAGTAGATTACTATATATGGTCGTGGAAGAAGCGAAAGATATTTACCATGGTAACATTGAGTGGAGATCTATTCTTTCTACCTACCCCAATAGGTTCATGGTGATGATTGATTTTAAATAATATCTATAATATTAAAATAATATTGATAATAGTACTTCACTGAATGCACTTAAATGCATTTTTTACTCAGACCATTTTATGGAATAACCATGGTTACTAATAATAGATCGCTTTTTGGAATGGTAGCATTATTATTTCAGAATTCCATTAACTTCAAATCCACACCAACATTATGAATGAGCGCGTTCCGGTCGCGTTGCAAATCGCTGCATAGTCTCGCTGTTATATTTCGTCGTTGCAAAATAAAAATACATGCTTGCGGAAATCCCGAAACACTGCCAAGTAATAATGCGCTACTTCATTGCAATTATTCTCTCTTTATGGCAATGCTAACGACCGCTGCAAGGCGGCTGATCCAATTATATTTTTATTGAAACTCATTCTTATTCTAAATCTTCCAGTAATTGAATTTCGCTTCCTTTTTTTGCACCAAGGAACTTATGGTCGTTAATTCCGGTGAACTTTTTGCGATTATTTTTTGCCCTTCTTTCTCACGCTTTTTGCACCTGTCTGGCATGGAGGTTATGCTATTTCTTTAAATACGATATTAGACATTTTTACTCATATATATTGCATTGTAAATAATCCTGCCAATGAAGTAACTAAAAACTACCTTAAACTTCATTTGTGATTTAGCAGTTTAAATAAAATATTTTATTTACATTTTTAATAATTATTTATTAAAATCAAATGACATAATTATTTCGCCGCGTGCAATCCACATGTACAACTAAACATCACATAGCGCGATGGTCGCGCTAAACTTTTATATGGTGAATTAACTTACTACTGCGGAGCATAGGACCTGTTTATATTCATTTGCTAATGGAACAATCCAGACGCTAACGTAGCGGTGCTTTAAAAAATCTAGAAAGCCGTTCTGGAAGCAAAGAAAAAGCGGCAAATTTCAACAATGTAGTGAGAACTTGCATATGTGCAATAATTAATACAATTCAAGGATTAATACGAGTGTAATGACCTTTCATGGCAAGGTGTTAACAGATCGTTATTGTCATATATATTCGCATCATGAAGTGTTTTGTTCATTACAAGAACAAAATCGAATAAACTCTGTTCTAAAGGGTGTTTAAGAGGCGATTTTCTAAATCAGTTTTATTTTTAACACTTTTAATACTGTGTTAAAACTTTAAGAAACCTAACACAAATGAGGGTGTTAAGTATGGATATTTAGAAAAGAACCGGCTGACGAATGATGTCTATATTAATTAGCGGCGATGATGGCCAGCCTTGAGACTGGGTCGGTCTGTTTCGATAGCAGTCACTCGCAATGAAGTGTCAATTGACAGAAAAATATGAACGATCATATACATTTCTACAAGACTTGTTTTTTTTTTAATATGTATATCACATGTGTACATCTGGTTACATTGAAAAGAATATGTGTATACATATACATTTTATTTTAAAATTGACACTGTTGGCTGGATCTGTTCATTGGGACGATATGTCTGTCAAGTTATGCACGGAAATCATTTCGAGGCTTTAAGAAAGTTAAAAACAATTCTTAATATGATAAGTCATAAAGGCGCCCGTGGGGTGTTTCATTGTCACTAAACGACTTTGAAGATAACTAAATCATCATACATACATATGTTACATAACTGTGGCGTTATGGCAGAATTTGATATGTCCGTTTTACCTTAGTTTACAGGAGAAGCAATATTAACTTTGATAAGCTGTTAAAATCAGTACAAATAAGCATTTTTTAAGTTTTTCCAAACAGTATATCTTTTGTTTGGATAATGACTGACACACCAAATTTTGCCACAACCTACTCAGAAATATTTTCTATAAATTGGGAGAATAAACACAAAATGACAAAAAAACAGACTTATCAACTTCTGCCATAACGCCACAGATAACAGCATACCTTTTCCTTGTTGAGGCAGGAAGAGGGGACAGAGCGCCAAAGTTTTCTATTGCGACATACTTCTTTCTCCTCCACATCAATACATCTTATCATACAGTTCCTTTTATTTCTCTTACTCCTTACCTTTCCTTCTTTTAACATTCAATTTACGTAATCTAACGATACTTTCCGGGTGGTTTCTCTACCACGACACCATCATATATATTTTCGTCCACATTCATCCTGAATTTTTTGATGCATAATAATAACTTTGGTGCATAATACAATAAATATTTTTTATTCATAAAAAAATCAGTTACAATTTTTTTTATATAAAATCTGTTTTGAGGCGCAGAACAAATAAATCGACTCTGAAAGAACTATTGTACAAATTGAAAAACGTTTGTTTTCAATAATACAACTGACAAACTTCAGACTTTTGTCCATATCAGCAGACAGGAAGATACATTAGAGAGCCTGGTGATCCAAGAGAAAATATTATATAAGGGTCCCGATCATGAGACAGATCACCAACGCCGGAAGACAGACATGATAAGGAACGCAACCAACAGCTCATTTCAAGAGTAATAAAAATGCTATTGACCGTCAGAAACAGAAGCGTATCTCTTCTGCAGTGCGGACAATTCGCTCTCAAGATCCAATGATCACGATTGCTTTTGTAAAGATCATAACGATTAATAATAATTTTATGGTTGTATTGTGTTATGTGATGGACGCTTATCCTATTTTTTAGTCCATAAAGTGAACCCTAGGGTCACCTGCCTTATCACCAGAATTCATAAGCTTTATGATTAAATGTATAGCATTTTAAATTTAGTCATTAGATATTTCTAAAACGAAATATTTTATCGTTGTCTTAATTTATTATCGGATAGCTTCCTAGTCCCTGCAGATAAGTGAAGCGCGAGAAAAGTAATTTCAGTTTTTTTATCCGAAATATATGTTATCTGACCACATTTACCCTTCTCTCCTACACCCTCATTTAAAATGAGACGAAGATACCAATCTTTCATCAAAATGATTATATTAAAGGTCCATAAGGCCCAAATTCATTAGGTACATTACACTCGGACGAACGAGATCACTATGGCGTTCCGTCCCGTAAATGTATTATATATCCGTGAAATACTACATTGTTATGCATTGTACAAGTCATCTGAATAAAATCTTGAAGAAAATCAGTTTTTTTTCATCTTGACCATCTACTCCCGACTTCCGACATAACAATCGTATTAAGAAATTAGTTTTTTTTTTCATCTTTTCCATCTACTCCCGACTTCCGACATAACAATCGTATCAAGAAATTAGTTTTTTTTTCATCTTTACCGTCTACTCCCGACTTCCGACATAACAATCGTATCAAGATATTAGTTTTTTTCATTTTTACCATCTACTCCCGACTTCCGACATAACAATCGTATCAAGAAATTAGTTTTTTTCATCTTTACCGTCTACTCCTGACTTCCGACATAACAATCGTATCAAGAAATTAGTTTTTTTTTCATCTTTACCATCTACTCCCGACTTCCGACATAACAATCGTATCAAAAAAATAGTTTTTTTTCATCTTTACCATCTACTCCCGACTTCCGACATAAGAATCGTATCAGAAATAGCGCTATACGAATCATAGATAAATTATAATTTTGTAATTAAAATAGCATTTTAAAATATTCAATCTGTTCCTATGTAGTATTCTTGTTTTGTTGTTGCATTACAAAAGGTGTAAACGCTTTTCAAAATTAAACCTGATACATACTCGTACGTGTATGAGCCGTGCTTGTCTCCAATTTTCCGAGTCTAGTCAGTGTTTAGTAGCTAGTTTGTGGTTTTGTCGCTCGTTGTTTCGTTCAAAACAAAATATTGTGTCAGGTTGTTTTGATACTCATGAGCTCTAACGATGTGGTCACGTTTGTTGAACGTACTCGTATAATATATTATGCGTGTCTTTTTCTGAAGTTTGTGGTTTGTCTACCACGCTCGATTCGGTCTGTTTAGTTTCTTGCTTAAAGTTTCATCACCTATTAATTATGAAAAATAATCAATTTCTCGTGTTCAAAATTCAATGAAAAGTCCTTAATTGATTTAATTTGCATGCAATTCACAGCTGATAAAAGTATGCACATTGATGATTTATTTTTAGCTAATTCGCAACGTTTGGACCCAAATTCGTAGTCCGGTCTAAACACTAATTTCTAACCTTAAAACTTCTTCATTCATATTCAGAGTCGGATCTCATACACCCTAAACTTGAACGTAAAGTGATGAAACTAAGTGAATCCCTTATTTAACTCTTTGTTTCTTGAACATAGAAATAACTTGTTTATTAAATTTTTTTGTTAAATATCTCTTGTAGTAGGGTGTTAGAAGAGGGATTAAATTTAAAAAAAATTTATTCTAAGTCGTCCAAAAAAAGGTAGTACACATTTGTACCGTCAGTGAGCAAATGCATAAAAAACGACAAATATGTTTTGAACAATCATATTATTATATCAATCAATTTTACAAAAACAAATGTTAATGAACTTCTACTTTCAATAAACACGCTTACCTGCCATTTTCATTAATATTTTTATATCAAAAAATGAACAATAAAACACGCGTCCAATCAGTGTGACAGTCAACATTCACCTGGTGGCATTTTTAATAAATACACGTTCCAATACTGTTTGCATTGTAAAATATAAGTACACATTTGTGATGACAGGAATTGATCAAACAAATTTTGATGTATAATGCTATAATGAACGTTTAAATCTGGTGGTACAAATTTGTACCGCCAGGTGGCAAAGGGTTAAGGAGGCTATTGGTTTAATGACAAAATAGTTGAAATTTATTTATTTAGTGCTAAGGTCGAACTATAAATTCGGGTCTTAGTTACCAAGTGATAATCTAAGGGTGCCTCCTCAACATAGAAACATTTCTTATATTTTTTTATCGCAACCTTAACATTCATAAGCAAAAAAATATTTTTTTCGTATGTCACTCCTCTTTATAGTCGAATTAGTGTTTCGGACATATTGAAGAAGACAATATTGTCTTCGGCCCCAGTAATCGGGCCTTCGGGTTTTAGAACCTCTGGAGTAGGAACGGATCTCGCGGTTCCTCATTGAATGTGCTGGCAGCACTACCACTTGGCGAGTGCAAGTACTGTTACCAGATTGGCACCTTTTTTGGTTTATTTATTTGTAAATTAAATGAGCCTTCATTACAAAACAAAACTCCGGATTTTATGCGATTAACGGTGTGCACCAACAAAACCGTTGATATGATTGGTTGTGAAATTTTGTTTTATGAATATTTGGAATCGATGTGCTTCAAGCAGATATCTCAAATGTTGTGAAAATGAAAAATATACAATCAAATGGACATAATTTCGATTTTATTATATAGAATAGATATATTTATTTGCGTCAATAACTTGAAATCTTAAAAGTCGATTTAATTTATGGACCTTTTAATCTCCTGTTAGATCGGCATCCCTGACCACAGTTAACCACGTTATTTAATTATTTTATTGAATGCGTTTGTTTATTTTGCAAGGTAAGCAATGTCGATATATTAATTTATATTGATTAAATATTTATAAAGGCTTACTAACGATCGTAAAATATCTACTTCAATCGGTTGGCATTTACTCACGTTCATATAAGCATATGTACCATATAGTTATATTCATACACATTTTTATAGCGTTTTTAAGATGTATAAATAAGACCATAACACTTTTTTAATTTGTAAATACACAAAACTATTATTTTTAGCCATATCCTTAATCTTGTTTTTATACTCTGTTGGGGTCAATTCTTCTCGTTCGCAAGATGCAGTTTCTTCAGTTTAGGATATCGTTCACTTGTAACATATTTCGTCATTGTGACATCCATGTATTTTTAGGTCGTCTCTATTGATTTGGTCGTAGATGAAGATCCTGGTGTATCGCTTCCTGAACAATATGAGTTTCAAGTCTTGTTATACGCGAGTAACTTGCTCATAAACTGTCTTTCCTCTATGTTAGTAACACCCGAGCTCCCTCGAATATGTGAACTACTTATTTTATTGCTGACCTTAACTCCCATGGACTGTCGAACATCCACATTTCTGCAGTAGTAGTCACTTAATTGTGATAAGAGTCATACACGACCCAACTTTCTAAGCTGTAGAAAAGAACTTGTATTGTATGTACACATATTCCTCAATTTACGCGATTGCGCCTTAACACGGTTAAGAAAATGTTTTTAAAGGATTTCAAAGTATTCGATATTAAGATTATTAAAAATAACAAAATACGCGTAGGGTATTAAAATTAAGTTAGCTTACACTCGTACTCGTAGTTACACAGAAATTAGATAAGTTCTTTTGTTTTTAAGTAATAAATTTGTATATGGGTATAGCTGTTAGCAAATGTATGTATTATATATTGCATTATTTAATAAATAAATAAACATAATATTAAAAGTACTAGGTTAGTCAAAAAGTTTTGAAAGCGACATCTATGGAGCAGTAGAAAAACCAAAATTTCTACGCCATTTTAATATTTCATCTTTCATAAGAACGTACTGAAAATTTCATTTCGATCTGTCAATTCATTCTTTGTTTACAAGCCATTTGAAGTTGACGTGTCAGTGTATTTTTTAACAATGGAAAAATCCGAATATCGTGCAGTGATTAAATTCTTTGTTTTGGAAGGTTTATCGGCTACTGAGATCCATGCAAAGATGGTGAAAGTATTAAAGGAGTCTTGTCTTTCATTTCCAACCGTTCACCGATGGGTTTTGGAGTTTAAGCGTGGCCGTACAAGCGTTGAAGACGATCCACGCTCAGGACGTCCAAAAAGTGCATCAACACTAGAGATCATAGCGAAAATACAGGATATGGTTTTGGAAGATCATCGTTCGACTGTGAATGTGATAGCTGACACCATAGGCATCTCACATGGAACAACATGGCATATTTTGGCTGAAGTTTTGGGTTTCAAAAAACTGTGTGCACAATGGGTGCCGCATTTGCTAACAATGCAACAAAAACACGTTCGAATGCGACTTTCTGAGCAACATTTGGAGCAATTTCGAAAGGATAAAAAGGATTTTCTGCGTCGATTCATCACTATGGATGAGACTTGGGTATACCACCATGATCCTGAATCAAAACAAGAGGCTAAGGAGTGGTGTGAACCAGGCACTTTGGCTCCGAAGCGAGTTCGTGTCCAGAAATCGGCCAAGAAGGTGTTAGCGTCAGTTTTTTGGGATGCAAAAGGAATTTTATTGATAGATTATCTCCAAACTGGTAAGACAATCAACTCTGATTATTATTGTGACCTTTTGGACCAGTTGGATGAAATAAATTGTGAAAAAAGACCCGGTTTGCAGAAGAAAAAAATAATTTTTCATCAAGACAATGCACCTGCTCACACAGCTCAAAAAACCATCGCGAAAATCAGTGAATTGGGGTACGAATTGTTGCAGCATCCACCCTATTCGCCAGATTTAGCTCCCTCTGACTTCTGGCTGTTCTCACACCTCAAAAAATTCCTTCGTGGAAAGCATTTTTCATCAAACGAAGAGGTTATAGCCGTCGTAGAGGAGTATTTTGCAGGCCTTCCAGAAAGTCACTTCCGTGATGGGACAACAAAGTTGGAAGATCGTTGGACCAAGTGTATTGATCTTATGGGAGACTATACTGAGCAATAAAAGTGATTTCCCCCCAAAAAAAATGTATTTTCATTTCCGCTTTCAAAACTTTTTGACTAACCTAGTTCCAGCGTATTGAAAAAAACAATATTTTAATTAGTAAATACAAAAATATATGATATTCCTTTCTTCGATTTTCATTAGGTTGATATATTCGTTTTACGCGTTTCTTTGTATCTTTATTCGACATATATTTTATATGAGTTCATTATCTCAATTTACGCGGATTTTCCAATTCAATTTGAGATGAGCTTTCAATCCAATTTTATATAAGTTTGTGATCTCAATTTGCGCGATTTCGATTTAAGTAATTATTCTTAGAATAAATTTGTTTTCCAAACGACACCATTAACCTGCCATCGAATGTTAAATAAGATGCTATTCAAACACTCACATCACAGGCAAAGAAAGCGTTTGGACTGTGATGTATTAATAAACAAACATATATTTTTGTAGAATTCAGAATTCTAGAGCAAACAACATAGCAACCTCAATTGCTAGAACACCTGTCACACCGTGTATGTTGCGGACTATATTATGGCGACACTCACTCACTCACTCACCGATATCAGAGACGAACTTCTTACAGATTTTCGTTTTCGGCTTCTTCCTATACATGTGTTGAACTCAAAGCTGATGATTTTAAAGACCTCAATACCATCAAGTAAATATTTTTGACAAACACCCGGTTTTAAAGTGTACAGATAGTTTCATTGTATTATATTATACTTTCGTTGTATAATATATTGTACAACCTAGCCGTTTTATTTGACAATCTTTTCCAACCAATCAGAAAGGTTTTAAAGATTCCTTAAGTGAAACCAGACTTGAACCCATTTTAAAATTAACACGAATTGAGCCCATCACCCTCGGATTAAAAGACAGACGTTCTACTCAGTATGCCACGTCAAGTAAATGCATTTACCAAAAAATGCGGTTTTGAAGTGTACAGATAAAAACATGAAATGTACAGACAGATCCTTAGCCTATTTTAAAGCCATACACCTTCTCATAGAACTCCTACGATTTGTCTGACTTTCTAAGTTTCCTTCTTTGAAAATGTCATTTGCTTGATCCAGTCGTACTTTTTTTGGTCTTCCTCTCACGCGCCTTCCACTCACATTTGCACTATATCTATAGCCTTTCATCATTCATTCGTTACACATGCCCAAACCATCTCAGATTACTCTTCTTCGTCTTACTCGACACAGCCTTAATTTACATTCATCCCTTATCACTTAATTCCGTATTCTGACGTACATTGGCACCCCATCTATTCTTAATACACGCATTTCTGTAATCTTATCAGTCTTTTTCCACGTCCACGTTTTACTCCCCATATATAAAAGTTGGCACCAAAGTACTGCTGTAGACTTTAATTTTAGCAGATTTTGATACTCTTCGGTTCACAGTTACGATGATGAGCTGTAATACATTTTAAAACAAAGCGTGTTATAAATCTTAATAACGTGATCGCGAGACCCATTCAGCCATCGATGTGGTCGAGACGCTCTTATATGTTTCCCAAAGCCATTGAGGATAAAAGCTGCGGTCATTGCCCACTGGCCATTGTTGAATCGTTTTATTTTTGACAGAATTGTACCGTGTCTTTCACGGGTGGCGGTGAGCGGAAACGACGAACCACTCCAGATTGTGTTCCGCCGTTAAGACTTCCAAGAAAAGCATTCAATTAGATGACACGTCCGCCTCCGAGTTCACACCTGTCCCACCCGTCTTATTTCAGTACTGCTCGCCTCTTGCTCGACTGTTATGGCACATTTACACGATGAACTTGCTGAAATTTCTTTACTTAAGTGTTTCTTCACATTACTAAAGCATGCATGTTTGTTCTTCTTTGATAACTAGAGATGCTTTTATCACGATGTTTTGAGTTCTTGCGTTTTTTAATACTGTGTGTTTATCATATTTGTACGAGTACAGAGCCGCATTTGTGTAGACTGCGCCTCTAGGTATTTGCAACTAGCCTCACCCCCCCCCCCCCCCCCCTTCCAATACGTAATTAAAAAAATACTTACCCTTTCGATTTCGGATGATGATGTTTTTCGCGTCACACAACATACCACTACAGTTTACGTCTTGCTTTTTTCTACGAAACTGCATCTACGATGTCGTTACAGTCCATATTCACTCGTATATTTAATACTATTGATAATGTATTTTTAATAATAAATAACTTCATTCCGCGGAACAGTTTGTTAATGGTGTGCATAAATAAAATAATTTTAATATTATATTTGGATAAACAGTTACTATTTTTTTGATAATAATTAATTTGTTATGCTGTAGCATTTAAAATTCGTGGATATCGTTAGATTTTAAATATGTACTAAGGTGAACGCATTCATATTTATCGTTCTTTTACAAATTTTTATAAACCTTTGGGCGACCCCTTTGGCTTGATAATGCCTATGTTTGCCTATTAGCAAACGCAGCGCTCTTTATACAATATTTCGATTGATTTTAATAACGATTTACTTGGTTATTCCACTAAATACATTAATCCCCGCTACACGTGTTTCTACCTCCTATCTCGAGGCTCTCTTCAGACGTAATGCATTCCACCTGAATCGAACTAGGAGGTAGAAACACGTCTAGGGAGGATTTATATAATTAGTGGAATAACAAAGTAATTCATTGTTGAATATATGGAACTCCACAAAGTTTACGCCGAAATTTTTGATAAATTAATTTACTAAATGTTTCACGTCTAAAGGGTTCTTGGGAATTGGTGTTGCACGATAAATATTAATTAATTGATCGGTCTGTTTTCGCATGGCTGATGCCGCTTCTCAATCAATCACCTGCCTTTTTGCATCGGTCAATTTATCAGCGGTTCATCGTCTCACTCTTTGTGCGTTCGTATGTTTTTTATTATTATAGTTGCGGTTACGGCTGATGCACAAGAGATGAGATAATAATAATAATAATAATTAAAGAAAGTCTAGGATGCTTAGGGTCTTTTTTAAGTTGAAGGTGCTTCTCTGCATCTGTATACATTCAGAAAAATAAATTTGGTAAGTAAACTGCATAAAGCTTACTATGAGAAGACGAACTACAATATTTATTTAACACTTTTATTGCAAATACAATCTGGCGGGCTTATTGCCAGTCGGCAATCTCTTCCAACCAACCAGACAAAAGTAAATGAAGCAAGTTACGTGGTCGCATAAATCATTCAAATAACTATCCATCCCCACGAAATCCATCAACATATACGTGACCACATGCCCATGAACCCCACAAAGACGGACAATCACCCGAACATTCTTTTTAATATAAAGTTAGATATCAATCAAAAGAAAAGGAAGGGATGGTGGAGAGGAAAGGAAAGGAAAATCGGGAATGAAACACGTTATTTTACTAACTAGAAATGAAAAGTTTTTTCAGTCGCTTCTTCAAGCATGCCAAGGACGGAGCTAGTCTTATATTGGTTTGTAACTGATTCCAGAGTCTCACTGACAGTAAAGGACGACGTAAAGAAAGAGGAGCGGTGAACCGGAAAGGCCAATAAACAATCTCTGTTTGAGCGTAGCGCTAATCCGTGATTGGAAAGACGCTGTGACATTTTCGGCGAGATAAGAGGGGGTGGCGGGACAGTTAAGGATATTATACCATAGAGACAGTATGTGAATTTGGCGTCTGTTTCTAACATTCAACCTTTGTACTCGTAGTTCTTCCGATATGTGATAGTAACACATTTGGTTTAAAGTGGTGTGTATGATATGTAGTGAATACGTGTAGTGTTCATACACACCCCATCCAAACTCGACCACTTAGAGGTAGACCATTCCACTCCATGCGACCGAAAACGGCAAAATCTCTGTCATAATACCTATCGGATCGATTCGGAACAATCAATGTATTGAATGAAGACGATATGGACCTCAAAGCTCTACTCTTCTCCGAAGAAACATCTCTTCAGTTATGCATATATCAATTACCCTCATTATATTTAAGGCCCGTTCTCACGGTTCATGTTTAGTTGACCGATTAAAGTTGATCAACAAAAGTTGAATGAAATCTGTAGTGAAGGCGCGTTCTCACGGTTCAAGTTTAATTGACCGATTATAGTTGATCAACAAAAGTTGAATCCAGGCCCGTTCTCACGGTTCAAATTTAGTTGACCGATTAAAGTTGATCAACAAAAGTTGAATACGACTTGAATCAGTTTTTGTTCACACGTTTCAATAGAAAATGATTCAATAAACTGTTTCAATTTAATTCAGTTAAAAATGGCGTCGAAAGAATTTTCTCTTGCATCTTTATTTTTGTATTTATCGAGTTGAAAGCGAACTTGACAATCAACTTGAATTCACATGTTCACACGTTTCAAGACAGGTTTCAACTTGAATGCAAATGGCGGATGATTCATCACTTGAACGATAAAGTTTGACTGAGTCAATCTTTTCTTGATCAACTAAAAAATTGATCAACTCTATTGAAACAAAGGTTCTCACTACATATTACATTCAACTTTTGTTGATCAACTTTAATCGGTCAACTAAACTTGAACCGTGAGAACGGGCATTTAAGATGAACTCTTGATTTCCACAAAAATCTTCTACCATATCCAATAACATTTCTCTCCCCATTCCAATAATTTGGAATACCATCACTTCTATACAATGTATGCATAAATGTTTGGTTTCATGTTAATTTATCATTGTGTTATACTTCCAAGGAATTCTATTGATGACCTCCATGGCCTAACACTTGACTTTTCACCCGGGGATTTCAGGTTCAAATCCCGACGGTATCCGAAAAATAAATAAAATAGTTCCGGTCCGAATGAATCAATGTGGTCTCCCGACCACGCTCTTCAATATATCTGCATCGCCAATTCATGTATTTTGAAGAATATTATATGAATGAATTGTGCAAAGCAAATATCATAAAGACGTTTTGTTGAAAAAAAATAGCTTAAAATCTTTTTCTCTATGTAACGCCTATAATCGAACCCAATACCCACCATGCCGAGCACTCTGCCAATTAGTTCACGTAGGTTTTCGTAATTTGTTTTCGTTAATTACTCATAATGACGATAATTTCAATAACAAGTTGATTAATTTCCAACTGGAAACAATTCTAAGAAAAAATGTATTTTCGTAATTGGATACTTCAAGTAAAAGAAAACGACAAAGAAAAGTATGGTTGAACCAAACATTTGAAATTTAGTAAAAAGGAAAGGTTAGAAATGTGTGACGACTTATGAATGTGAATAAGGTGAAGGGTGTATGTTGCCATTAGCAAGCTTCGCGTTCTGTCCTCTCTACCTATCAAAAAGATAAATGTCATGGTGATATATATATGGATTGTTTCAGTTTTCCTATTTCCCATCATTGCATATTTACTTCCTTATTCGTTTAACGTTTGTTTTTCTTCAATATACGAGTATTTTATGCAGTCGGTGACAGAAAAGTGTGAAAGGAAGGGTAAATGCGATATATGGGTGAGTAATGAAAGATTGGAGCTAGTTGAGGAATTCTGCTATTAGCGTAGTATTTTCTCAGTTGATGAAAGACCTAAGAGGGATATCGAATGCCATATAGCGATAGAAAAGAAAGTCAACTGGGGACTTAAACATATACATATATCTGAACCTGACAATATCAAAATCTGCCAAAGTGATAGTCAATAATAGTGATAGTCAATAATAATAGTACAAAATTTGACATATGGGAGTTAAACGCGGTCGTGGAAAGTGACTAATAGGAACCGAAGAAATGCGTGCATTTAGAAGAATATACGGGGTCGCAATGTTTGACAGAATACGGAATTAAGTGGTTAGGGATGAATGTGAACTTAAGGCTGATGTGCTGAATAAGATGACGAAGAGCATGCTGATATGTTTTGAGCTGTATGGCAGAGTGAGCTGTATGGATGTGAAGAGGCGAATGATATGTGTCGTGTGGTAGGTATGTAAAACGAATGAAAGAAGAAAGACTAATAAAACAAATATATAACATATAGTGCAAATGTGAGTGGAAGGCGTGTAAGTGGAAGACCAAGGGAAGTATTGATGGATTGAATTAATGATATTACGAAAGAAGGAAATGTAGAAATTCAGAGAAATCGTAGAAGTTGTATGAGAAGATATATAGATGGGAAAGAGACTAAGGATTTGTGTTGAGATAGGAAATGGCGTCATGATATTTATGTATAATTTTCCATATTGAACGTCTTTCTTACATGACCTGCAGCACTGTTCATGCTTCTTATATCGTAAATGACGCGTCGCCGAGTGAAATATAACCCTTTGAATGAACACCACTCCTGTGCACGGACTATCGCCCGTATTACGATTATGATATGATATGATATGATATAATACTCGTAATACACATGTAATGACACGTCGCGGTCGGCTGGCCAACAGTCATTTACCATCACGGTAACTTAGCTCTTTTCTGTCATCAGGAAAATTGTGTAATATCAGATTTCGAATTAGATTTATAATCATATTTTTCAGTATACCATTATTGTAACATTTAATTGATGTATTCATGTCGTACCCCTCAACATATCCGAATTCGAGATACAGACATGTTCAAGACCTTAGGTGAAAGACTATATTTTTTCGTCCCCAGTAATCTAGCATTCCGGTTAAGAACAATTAATGTAGATAAACAACTCACAGTCGTCATCGTACGTGTTAGAAATACTACTACATGTGGACATGCAACAACACTTGCTCGCGTCTAACGAGAGCGCATAATGTTACCAGACGAACTTTTTAACCAGACTGGGCCTCTGTTTTTTTTTATATCATCGTAAATCACACCCGATGGAAGTCCAGCGTCAGAAACCCCCGGGTGGAAGTCCAGTGTCTTACCAACTGGGCCACGAAGGTTGTCCTCTCCATTTTCAAAACAAAAATGTTGATTCTGAAAATTTAGAATGATTAGAATCACAATTATTTTATAAAGAGATTCAATAATTAAGGTGTTCTGAAAGGGTTTATAGTTTAAGAATGAACTAGCATCGCAGTACATGACATATTACGCGTTTGCACTGGAAGACGTGCTACATTTTTTAAGTATTATATTTTTTATAGTTAAGGGAATTAAGACTGTGTAGGTTTAACCTTTCCTTCCCTGTGTTGGGTATCTTCTACACGTTGCTTCTAATAACCATCAATATCTCTATAAATATAATAAATACAAGGTTAAGATTTTAGGTATTCCTCCATAATATATTTACGCATTGATTTAAAAATAATATTAATAATAATCAGAATTTATCGACTACATCGAGGTGTTTTGTAAAGATCGAAAACAAATTCGCATTTAAACGCTGCGAGTGCCTCGTCTTGACGATAGGTGAATAGTATGCGGGAAGCGCGACACTATATTCGCATCTCACTTGCATACTAGACTGAATTGCGAGGAGCTGAATTGTCTCAACGTCGCAAGCATAAACGTAAGCGCCGGGGTATGCGACTCACGTTCCGCGCCACTAGTAGCATCTAAGCTTGCAAATAGGTTAGACGTACGCCCGTTCCGTGAGCGTTGCCAGATGGTTTTTTTAATGTTTTCAGCAAATAAATCTCAATTATTATAACTTTTAACTTCAATTATAATTAATTAAGGGGATTATCTATGAATGTTCTTATTTTTCCGATTTAAAATCGCTATTTTTTTATTGCGTACTCACTACCCAACACCGGAGCACGCGTATTATTTTTATCACCGTAAGGGAAGGGTTTAAGATATTCCCCCTGCTGATGCTCCCCTGATGATGAGGTGAAAACCCTCAAACCGGTAAGGTTACACCGTTATTTAAGTGTAATAAAAGTGTTTGACTGAACAAATTACAACTTAAAAAAGTTTGAATTTGTACTAAAAATTTAAATTACTTTCCAGACTACCTAATAGCGTCCTTTCCCATTTGCCGAGTAAAAAAACCAGTAGTGACGCTATTTTACGTCTATTCTTAGGACGAAGTGTGCTAATTTAACTTCTTTACTTTTCAACATTGCTCCTAATTTATAGTATTTACATAAAGCTTGCTTATGTATTTATTGTACGGCTTGTGTATCATTCAATATTGCATTACACATTTCCCTTTTAGTTGTTGTTTTGGAACGGAGATATAGTAAAATGCGAGATGGATTTATTTACTCATGTTTGCGCTCTCACTGATGGGGCGGGGCGCTGCATCGGTGGCGATCAAAATAGACAGTTGGGCGACTGGTCGGCCCGGCCCGGAATAGACAGTCTGCCCTTATTTCTGGAGACGCCCGCCATTGGGCCCCAGTCCGGTCGCCTTACTGCTGAGGGTTGCTTGGACTTTCCCTGGTATCACGTCGTCAGTTTGCAGTTATACTAATCGGTGTCTCAATGACTCGTCTCCGACACAAAAAAAAACACGCTCTGTATTAAAAAAATCAACCAAATAATTGTCTGATAATATATAAGTGTGTCATGTACGAATACGAGTATTTTCTTGGCGTCAACACTGGAAATTCATGTTTATTCAAATATAATTGAAACAATGTTTTATCCACTTGAAATAATATATTGAACTCAACTAGTTTTAAGTCATATGCGAGTCATGTTATACGAGTATATGAGTGAGTAATGAAAGATAAGAGCAGGTTGAAGAGTTCTACTATTTAGGTAGATAGTGTTCTTCGATTGTGGAAGAGTTAAGAGGGATATCGAACGGTATGTGTAGGTAGCTATAGTAAACAATGTTAATGTGGCATTTCAACAGCTCGAACCTGACAGGCAGTATTTTGGTGTCAATATTGATGTATGGGAGTGAAACATGGATGTGAAAAAAGACTGATAGAAATGCTGTAGAAATTATACATGCACTGCGATGACAATATAATGCTGAATACGGAATGAAGTAATAAGGTATGAATGTGAACTGAAGGCTTGAGTGTTCAGTAAGATAAACATGTTTGCTGCATGTGGAACGAATTAATGAAAAAAGACTAACAAAACAAATAAATAGTGCAAATGTGTGTGGAAGGCATGGTAGACGAAGCCCATGGAAGCTATGGTTGGATTAAGTGAATGATGATTTGATAGAAGGAAATAGGATTTCCGTGAAATCGTAGGAACTGTATTAAAATATGATTGAATGTGAAAGAGGCTAAGGATGTGTGTCGAGATAGGAAAGTGGCACTCTGTCCTATCTGTGTACCTCGACAGGAAAGTGGCGTGATGGTATGTATGTATGTATGTACGATGTCCACCCTTTAGGAATTTACTCGGTTACGGTATATTTCGACCATTAACAATATTTATAAAAAAACAATCAAATTTCTGAGTGCCAAGGAATTCAGAAATACAAGATGCTACAATGATAAATATATCGGCAATATCAAAACACTAACATGAATCTTACAATCTGCTCTCAAAAGGAAGAACATACGAACAACCGCGCACAACATACGAATAACCGACCGTATGCCATACAAAAAACAACATAATGTAAGGGTATTTAACAATAAATTACTTTGTTGTTTCATATTATATTAATCCCTGATACACGTGTTTCTACCTCATATATCAATAATCTTTTCAGGCGGAATAGGAGGCAAAAACACGTGTAGCGGGGATTAATGTAATTAGTGGAACAAGAAAGTATACTGTTAAATATTCTTATATAGAATACCACAAAGTCAAAGCCGAAACCTATGATAAAAAAACAACAATGTATTTACGTATTTCAATAGACACACCTACATAACATACCATATATACTCGTACCTCAACACACACTCCTTCAATTTTCAAGCTAATAACGTCAACTTGGAATACGTAATGTACACATGCAAACATACACATACGTCTATATCACGCTGTTCTCCTATTCGACTATACAGGAAGGAGGGACGTCAGACTTTCGTATCGCGTTATACTCATTTCCCCTCCAAATCCATACACATTCTCATACAACTCCTACGATATCTCTGACTTTTTAGATTTCCTTCTTTTAAAAGATCATTTATCTACCACGCCATCCAATCATATTTAAAATGTATATTTATTTTGTTAGTCATTCGTTCTACTTACACAAATTATTTCCGAGTAATCTTCTCCATCCATAAGTAATACATCTGCCTTAAGTTCACACTCATCCCTGATCAATTAATTCCGTTTTTATCATAGATTATAGCTCCAAATATTCTTAATATTTATAATAATGATAATCATAATAAAAAATGTAATTTAAATACAGATATTTAGAGCGCAGACTCTCCTTAAGGACCCTCTAACTCTGGATTCGAACTTAGTATTAGTGTCAAATTAAAACTGTGTCGAAAAAAACAGTTCAGTGTAAAGATAAGAAGTTTACTCGAAACCTACAATAATAAAATCATCAGCACACAATTATGGAAAACAGTTCAGTGTAAAGATAAGAAGTTGACTCGAAACCTAATAAAATTATCAGCACACAATTATGGGAAACACTTAATAATTATTTTATTATGAATCCTTTACTCAATTTGTTTTTACATTCATTTATTTCTCACACTTTGAAACCATGATTCAAACCTTTCTTATTAATCCTTTTTTTTTCTTGTTTCAGGTGAGTGCCTACTGAGGGTAACAAGCAAGACGATGAGAGTTGGTAAAGGGATTTTTTTTGTGTATATATATTTTAGTAATTATAATATATAAAAACAAATCTTTATAAAACCAGTTTTTTTCATGATTATGATCATTGGTTAGTGTCGATAGTGTTAAAATTTTAGAAATACCGTCACCTATGGGGCCGAAGAGTATTTATTACTCATGGCCACCTCTCTCACACCGCGGGTAACTGAACCGCGAAAAGCGAAACGGGCATAATGAGTAGGTTTGTGGTTGATTTAGTTGACTGTCTTATAAATCATCACTATCAAATTTTTGTGGCAATTGGATTATATCACTACCTAGCTAGGCACTAAACCCGTCCTATGGCAGTAAAATAATCGCTATCGATATACGAGTAGTAAGTACTATTTTATTAAATTTAACAATATTAAAAAAAAATGATTTCCCACTATGTATTAATTTCAACCTCAAATCCTCAATCTTGTGGTTTTCTAAGTAAAATATCTATCAGAGAAAAAAAGTGTGGTTCTTTTGGGGTTATATTGCCAATTTCGCATTATTTTCCAATCAAGATTTAAAACCCGAAACGAAAAATTTTTTTTTTTTTTTCATCATTGGAAATTAAATTCCAATCGCCCGTTTGCAAGTCAAACTTTAACAGTTAACCCGAGTTCGTCATATAAAAAATGGACGGTATTTATCAGATGGCGAAGTAAGAAGACTACGAACAAGTCCTGAAGATGAAAACAGCAACGTTTTCGAAACGTCATAGTCATAAGTCAAACCACGCGGTAAAACACTGAAATACCTTATTCAACTGGTATTTTAAATATGTTTTGTGATTAAACATCGTTGTGTAAATAGGTTTACAATTATATACATCATCTTAAACGGGAAATGGAAAGAAATGTATCTAGCTTCCTGATTTATATATCCGACTGGTAGCTTTTGCACAGGCGGTTTATTTTGATTGAGGCCTTGGCACGCTCCATTATCTTCTCCGTCTTCTCAAGGCGGACATTTCCCCTGGAACCGTCAGCATCTCTGCTGACTGCCAATGAACCTGCTGACAGACAGATTCTGCACTTGTGGTGTTTGCTTTGAGTAAATAATCTGGAAATGTGGAGCACTGCATTTTTACAGAGTCCCCCAAAACATAAATATTCTTTGTTAAAAGATCTGTTAGATCTAAATATTTTCTATATATCACCTCTACTTATCACGTTCTAGATTGCATTAATTCATACTTAACATCACGCCGTTTCCCTGTCGTGGTAGGCAGGAGGATAGAGCACCAGTTTTTTTATTGCGACAAACATCTTTCGCCTCCTCTACATCCATACACCTCGTTAACTACAATTTCTCTAACTTTTTTACATTTATTTCTTTCGAAATATCATTCATTTGATGTAACTATACTTTCCTTGATTTTCGTCTACCCCACTTTCCACTCTCATTTGAACTGTACATTTATTAGTCTTCATTCATTCGTTGTACATGTCCAAACCACCTCAGTGTGTTGTTGTTCATCTTTCTTAATACTTAATATACATTCATCCTTAACGTCATTCCGTATTATGTGACACATTGTCACTCCATGCTTTTTTAGTACACGCAGATCGCATTATTTGGAGTTCTTTATAAGAATTAATCAATAAAAATGTACTCAAATGTGCATCGAGAGAAGAAAGCTGAATATATCATCTTGCAAGAGGGTTTCCCATACTTATACCAAAGGAAAATAATTATGGGAAACCCTCTTGCAAGATGATTGGATGATATCAGAAAAGTGGCTGAAAGGAATGTGCCCATGATAGGAACGAGTGGTAGAAGAGAGGGGTGGCCTATATCCTCTCCACACTCGGGAGAGGATATAGGCCACCCCTATCTCCCATCCACCGTATTCTCCGGATTTGGCCCCGTGCGATTTCTTTTTGTTTCCACATTTGAAAAAGTCACTCGCCTGGCAGAAATTTGAGTCGAATGAGGAGGTTATCGCCGCCACGGAGGCCTACTTTGCAGACCTCCAGAAAACGTATTTTTCAGACGGGTTAAAGAAGTTGGAGCATCGCTGGGTCAAGTGTATCAAACTCAAAGGAGATTATGTTGAGAAATAAATCGCTACTTTTCCAAAATTTTTGTTATTCTTTTGTAGGCTAAGTACTTATCGGACCACCCTAGTATAGTGTATACTCGTATTTATTATTCGCCAACCTTCAAGTTTAGGAAATTGCTACCTATTAACAAACAAGTTATGAACATGACGCGAAGAATTTAATTTAATAATCTAGGGGAGTCAAGGTCCCCCCTCCTCCGCTCCAGTTCTTCAGCCGATTACCAGGTGACCTTGCCCCAGAGTATTTCTTATCCTCCAAATTAGGGAACGACATAAATCGCCGCTTTTATGGCGTTATGAATCATTTCCCGGCGAATGTACGGTAAAAATCCGCCCGGCAACCAAATGACGGGAAATTTCGCGCATTCGAAACCGAAAAGGGGAATTTCCAAGCTACAAATACATCTCAAAATAAGATATGAAATTTAGGTTTTGATAAGTTTCCTAAAATATGGTAATTAAATACAAGTATATAACCAATAAAATGCGGGTAAAATATGCCCTAAGATACCTCGAAGAGAGCTTATTGACGTCAGTGACCTTGGTATAGCGAACTTTGATTGTTATCAAACATGTATTCGTTCCAGTCTGATTTTTTCACATCCATAAGCATCGTTCATAAAATTATATTTGTATGTATTTCCACGCACGTATCGTTTATTTGAATAAACGATACGTGCGTGGAAAAACTCGAGTCAGCAAAACTCATCTTCATAATCATATTACATGGGTTCAAATGAATGATTAAATGGGTCTATGAAGTATCCATACTGTTTCATAATCCCGAGTTATATGTCTGAGATATACATACGGGTACATACCATCACGCCATTTACCTGTCGGGGTAGCCAGAGGGGGCAGAGCCTTATACTATTATATTTTGACACACATCCTTCGCCTCTTATATATCCACACAACCTCTGATTTCTGATAACATTTACTTGATCTAATATCATTTACTTGATCCAGACATAATATCCTTCCTCTCCCGCGCCTTCCACTAAATATATATATATATATATATATATATATATATATATATATATATATATATATATATATATATATATATATATATATATATATATATATATATATAACATATACATATACATATACATATACATATACATATACATATACATATACATATACATATACATATACATATACATATATATATATATATATATATATATATATATATATATATATATATATATATATATATATATATATATATATATATATATATATATATATATATATATATATATATATATATATATATATAATATATATCATATATATTTGTTTTGTTTATATTTCTTCATTCATTCGTTCTACGTGCCCAAACCATCTCAGCGTGATATTCGTCACTTTACTCAACACGTCAGCCTTAAGTTCACATTCATCCCTCATCCCTTTATTCCGTATTCTGTCGTACATTATCAATCCATGTATTCTTCTAAGTGTATGCATATTCTACAGCATTAATTTGGCTCCTGAGATATATGTACATATGATATCTACCAGAGATATATGTAGATATCCAGCTGAGACGGCAATGCAGGATCACGAGAATGGCTAATCCTTCGAGGTTGATGGCGAAAATGTCGAGACTGTTACAGAAGGGAAGCAATCGAAGTGCAGAAATAAATTCAAATAAAATTATACTATACACGAGAACAAAAATCGAAACGTAATGACAGAAAACGGAAAACCCGTGTGGGTTCTTGTGAGATAAGCCTGTTGAAAAAATAAAACACAAATTATTCTTCGTCTATAAACAAAAGGAATTAGTGAAAGGTTGAATAAATTTGCAATGTTATGAATAAATTATTACTAATTATAATGAACGGAAAAAGAATGATTGAACGTATGAGAGGGACATGGTTAGATAAGGAATTAGTCGATCTATAACAAGTTTTGAAAGAAACTTAAAGAAACTTACCACACGGAAGCTGACCCTGATAGTCGAAGTATTCTATATTATTTAGGGAGCTTAGTCGGTGTCGCATACTCGTATGTCACATATACGATTACGTCTAACCAAATCTTTCTCGATTCTGACAAGTCATTTATGCATGAAAATTGTTAGGTTTATTCGTTTTTTTGCGATTATTAAGAGATCACTAGACCATGTACCACATAGTCAACAATTGTCCACCGAATGCCTATCTCTGAAGTAGAAATACAAAAAAACATCTGACTGAATCGAGTCCTCGGAAATGGCACCTGGAGACCAGTTGTATAGGCCTGTTTGGGGAGGCCTACAAGGAAACGAATAAACGTTGTTTTAGTTTGTTCAAAAACTGAAGTTTGCTTGATATTACTCTTTGGGTCTTTAAGAAGTTGACAACGGGAACTATGGTGCTTTAAGAAGAATGCCTTATTTTACCTTTGTCTGACGCGTCTTCCAGAAAAGTCTACGTCACGGAAAATTGAATAAAACTATTGAAGCCGTAGTCTCGTGGTTAATATTTAAGGGTCATGGCTTCAGTGGATTCTCAGCGGGTGTTAACCTTGTTTTACTTTCAGGATTTTTTCATTGCATTTAATCATTTTCTGGAGCTTAGTCGCTGCCTATAATAAATTCAAAGGAACGTTTGTGAAGTGAAAAGTGTTACGAAATTGCTTAATTAATTCAAGTTATATTTTTTTTTGTATATGTATTTTTTTTTAAATAACGGTTTTTTTAATGACGACAACATTTTTTATGGATCTGGGTTTGTTGCCTTTCACTGTCGTGTCGCCAGTAAACTAGGCTTTTGCTTGTACTTACTAAGGACAATTGCTGATTTATATAGAAGTGATGGAAATCACATATCAAGGTGACCATTTTCTCAGCACAGAAATAAGAGGTCAAGTAAATAAAGCCGCTGTAGTCTGCATATGAATAAAATACGAGTATATGGTCTAAAATAACAAATACACAGTAATAGACAGACAAGTTAAATAAACAAAAAAAATATGCTCAGAAAAATTTAAATGCCCCTTCAGAGGTATTGCAGGAAAAACACTTAATGGAGAGTCAGAAACTTCCATATCCAGAAATTTGTGAAGTAAAGATACTATGAGATGGGTAAAAACAGCAGAAAACAGGTGATACCATATGGAAAGTATGAAAAATACAATTCTCTTAAGTTACACTTATGTTAAGAGTGAAAAATTATTTTCATATCACGATTTTGCTTTTTCCACATTTCACAATATGCATTTAAAAAATATTTTCTTCTTTCTCTGAAGTTAGATCTGTGTCAAGAGAAATAGGCCTAATGATCTATGTTATCATCTGTCATGCAATGTAGAGAACACTACCCTACATTGCAATGCATGATATACCCGTTGGTAGTCATCCACTAGGAAAACCTAAAAAAAAAAAAAAATACCTAGTCAACATCTCAAGATAGGTAGACCTGATGATAACATTGATCATCATCCCAACCTCTCTTGACACACCATAATTTAAGAGAAAGAAAATATTTTTACATGCATAATGTGAAAAAAAAAAACAAAATCATGACATGAAAATAAATTTTCACTCTTAAGTGTAACTTAAGAGAAAGAAGAATATGGCCGTTATTTATATACGATAAAAGCCAAAATAATGCAAATTTAATTAAATGTAGTTTATCGGCTGATAAGGCTTAATGCAACTTCAATTTAAAAAAATAAAACAATAAATATTTGACTATATAATATTTAACTTTTTTTTGCACATTTGCCGATTTCAAACCACCAAGAGTACACTGAGAATGGAAGTTGGACAAATATTCAAAAGCCATTGGTTGACAATACTTTTTGTAAAAATAAGATAGCCAAGTTTGTATATTAAGTATAAAATGTTAATTTTACTGGGGATATATGAACATTAAATATTGAAATCTGTATTTAAAATTCAAGAACCTCAAAATAATGTGAAAATATAAAAATATGTTCTTGAATTCAAATACAGGTTTCAATAAATATAACTTTCATAAATCCCTAATCAATTTAAAATTACAACCACCACATACTAGTGCACTAAAAAGGTTTTTAGACTTTACAGTTCGTAGACTAATTCTACCAATTTGGCCGTGGCGACGGCGGAGGTGTGAGCCGGTGCGTTTTCATGATGGGAGAGCACTTTTTTCTTCGCCAAATGGGGCCGTTTTTTCTGCAATTCGGCGTCGAATCGGCCCAATAATTCGGCATAGTAGAGCCCTGTGACCGTTTTGCCCTTCTCCAGAAAGTCGATGTAGATCACACCTTTTGAATCCCAGAAAACGGTGGCATTCACCTTTCCGGCCGATAGGACAGTCTTCGCCTTCTTCGGAGCACGTTCGCCGGGTGAAGTCCACTGTTTCAACTGTTCCTTGGTCTCGGGTGTGTACCAGTGTATCCATGTTTCGTCGACGGTCACGAAACGACGAAGAAACTCCTTCGGATTGCGCTTAAACATCGTCAAACACTGCTCTGAAGTGGTCTCACGGTTGCGCTTGTTGTCCGGAGTGAGCAAACACGGCACCCATCGCGCCGACAGCTTTCTTATGCCCAATACTTCATGCAGGATATGACCCACGCGGTCTTTTGAGATGCCTACTGTCTCAGCTATTTCGCGCACCTTCAATCGGCGGTCTGCCAATACGAGATCGTGGATTTTTGTCACGTTATCCTCCGTGGTACCTGGGCGTGGCTCATCGCCGCTTTCGGGGCACCTGGGCGTGGCTCATCAAAAACCGGCGTGCGACCACGTTGAAACTCGTTAAACCAATTTTTAACGGTCGCCATCGAAGGAGAAGAGTCACCGTACACAGCATCCAAGCGCTCTTTGATTTCGCTGCGCGATTTCCCTTTCAAAAACTAGAATCGAATCACCGACCGATATTGCTCTTTTTCCATTTTTCTCAAATCCGCGGACACGCTCGCTTCCACACGCGGTCAAAACAAAACTACGCGTCCGATTCGGCTGAAATTTTGACAGTAGCTGTCAACGAGAATGTACTACGCGATAAAAAGATAATGCTCTTGCGATAGTGGTGCTATCGGGCGGTGAGGCTAAGTACTTATCGGACCGCCCTCGTACATATGATAGATCAGACGAGTGTGTTTTTACTATGGAAGCCTCTTGTATTTTTAAGTATCGAATTATGTAATATAAATGCTATAGTTTCGTGAGACTTCGAGAACATCTTAGCCATTGAACTCCTTGGAAAAGTGGTCCTTGATTGATGGAATCCCACGAATCAGCACTAGTCATTAAATTTGTTAATTTAAAAAAATTAAGCTATATTTTACACTATTATGGGTTTCATTCTACCGAGAAAATCCTCAGATTCTTAATAGGGTAAATGTGATGCATTTATTTATATACGAGTACATTGATTGACAATTTTTTTTGTAAAAATAGGATGGAATCAAGTTTGTATATAAAGTCTAAAAACCTTTTTAGTGCACTAGTATGTGGTGGTTGTAATTTTAAATTGATTAGGGATTTATGAAAGTTATATTTATTGAAACCTGTATTTGAATTCAAGAACATATTTTTATATTTTCACATTATTTTGAGGTTCTTGAATTTTAAATACAGATTTCAATATTTAATGTTCATATATCCCCAGTAAAATTAACATTTTATACTTAATATACAAACTTGGCTATCTTATTTTTACAAAAAGTATTGTCAACCAATGGCTTTTGAATATTTGTCCAACTTCCATTCTCAGTGTACTCTTGGTGGTTTGAAATCGGCAAATGTGCAAAAAAAAGTTAAATATTATATAGTCAAATATTTATTGTTTTATTTTTTTAAATTGAAGTTGCATTAAGCCTTATCAGCCGATAAACTACATTTAATTAAATTTGCATTATTTTGGCTTTTATCGTATATAAATAACGGCCATATTCTTCTTTCTCTTAAGTTACACTTAAGAGTGAAAATTTATTTTCATGTCATGATTTTGTTTTTTTTTTTCACATTATGCATGTAAAAATATTTTCTTTCTCTTAAATTATGGTGTGTCAAGAGAGGTTGGGATGATGATCAATGTTATCATCAGGTCTACCTATCTTGAGATGTTGACTAGGTATTTTTTTTTTTTTTTAGGTTTTCCTAGTGGATGACTACCAACGGGTATATCATGCATTGCAATGTAGGGTAGTGTTCAATACATTGCATGACAGATGATAACATAGATCATTAGGCCTATTTCTCTTGACACAGATCTAACTTCAGAGAAAGAAGAAAATATTTTTTAAATGCATATTGTGAAATGTGGAAAAAGCAAAATCGTGATATGAAAATAATTTTTCACTCTTAACATAAGTGTAACTTAAGAGAATTGTATTTTTCATACTTTCCATATGGTATCACCTGTTTTCTGCTGTTTTTACCCATCTCATAGTATCTTTACTTCACAAATTTCTGGATATGGAAGTTTCTGACTCTCCATTAAGTGTTTTTCCTGCAATACCTCTGAAGGGGCATTTAAATTTTTCTGAGCATATTTTTTTTGTTTATTTAACTTGTCTGTCTATTACTGTGTATTTGTTATTTTAGACCATATACTCGTATTTTATTCATATGCAGACTACAGCGGCTTTATTTACTTGACCTCTTATTTCTGTGCTGAGAAAATGGTCACCTTGATATGTGATTTCCATCACTTCTATATAAATCAGCAATTGTCCTTAGTAAGTACAAGCAAAAGCCTAGTTTACTGGCGACACGACAGTGAAAGGCAACAAACCCAGATCCATAAAAAATGTTGTCGTCATTAAAAAAACCGTTATTTAAAAAAAAATACATATACAAAAAAAAATATAACTTGAATTAATTAAGCAATTTCGTAACACTTTTCACTTCACAAACGTTCCTTTGAATTTATTATAGGCAGCGACTAAGCTCCAGAAAATGATTAAATGCAATGAAAAAATCCTGAAAGTAAAACAAGGTTAACACCCGCTGAGAATCCACTGAAGCCATGACCCTTAAATATTAACCACGAGACTACGGCTTCAATAGTTTTATTCAATTTTCCGTGACGTAGACTTTTCTGGAAGACGCGTCAGACAAAGGTAAAATAAGGCATTCTTCTTAAAGCACCATAGTTCCCGTTGTCAACTTCTTAAAGACCCAAAGAGTAATATCAAGCAAACTTCAGTTTTTGAACAAACTAAAACAACGTTTATTCGTTTCCTTGTAGGCCTCCCCAAACAGGCCTATACAACTGGTCTCCAGGTGCCATTTCCGAGGACTCGATTCAGTCAGATGTTTTTTTGTATTTCTACTTCAGAGATAGGCATTCGGTGGACAATTGTTGACTATGTGGTACATGGTCTAGTGATCTCTTAA